>CM071866.1:7909157-7938674 GCA_036759665.1 Gynandropsis gynandra
CTTAGATAACTTGACTGGGATTGCATGATGGATAGGTTGATTGTTGGTTTCGATAGTCTTGTGGTGAAACTGGATTCCTGGAACGTTTGTCTCATTCTTAAGAACTAGCCTGTTTATTTAGTATTTCATTCTTAAAACCATATTTCGTTCGTTTGCAAGTTTGATTCACAGTTAGAGTTTAGGTTGTGTTGCGTAGTCCCTGTGGGATCGACACTTGAAGTACTACACACGTGTCGTGCACTTGCGGGTAGTTTAAGTTATTTGTTTAACTTTGATAACGCATCAACACTCTCTTGATTCTTGCCGCTCACAAAGCGTCCAGGAAATGGTATAGGAGGTTATGTACGCCGGTGGATCAATATATGGCTTCTCTAAATCTAGCTCAAACCCTTCCATGATCGGGATTTTGCCCTCTCATTTGTCCACTGAATTTCCAGCAACGTTCTTTGCGATTTAGAGGGCGGGTTCTCAATCGTATCCTCGCTGCACAAAGTGATGGCATTTACGTACTCTCTCGGGTTTGGATCAGGTTTTTCGGCTAGCATTCCGGGAATGCGAGAGGATGAGGCAGCTTGATGTGCAATGTAATTTTCAAGGATCTTCACATGCTTGCTCAAAGATTCCACTTGAGTTTTAAGCTCATTGATCACAATCTCCATTTACTCTTTGATTTTAGATTGAGTCGATTGTTGTTGCATTTGTTCCTTGATGAACTCAAGCATCACCGCCTCAAGATTTGACGAAGGAGTTTGAGGAGGTTGAGGAGCTTGCTGAAACGGCTGTGGTTGCTGGTATGGCTGCTGCTTTTGTTGGAATCCCGAATACTTCATCGGTTGGGTTGTGCGATACGAGAGATTCGAGTGGTTCCTCCAATTCAGGTTATAAGTGTTCCCGAATTGCGCGTTTTCTTGTTGTTGGACGTAGTTCATTTGTTTCATGCCTTCTTGCATTGTGCATTGGTAAGCCATATGATCCGTATCTCCACAATTCGCAGAATAGATGGCATTCACCGCATTGCCAATCATGCTTCTTTGGTTTACTTCATAAAGACCTCATGTCTTGTTCGGCATACTTCTTGGTGTAGACCACATGATGTGGTTCATGGCAAGATTGTCAATTAGCTCGTATGCCTCTTCAACTTTTAAGTCCATGAACGATCCTCTTGCAGCATTGTCTAACATCGTTCTATGCTCATCCGCGATCCCGTTGTAGAATGTTTGGATCACGCACCATTGTTCTAGACCGTGATGTGGACACATTTGCAAAAGGTCCTTGAATCTTCCCCATGGCTCAAATAATATTTCTCCCTCTTGGAATCTAAACATAGTGATTTCTCATCTCATTTGGATCGTCTCTCTCGGAGGGAAGAACCGTGATAGGAATGTTGTGCATAGCTGGTCCCATGTAGTGATCGAACCAGCGGGTAGAGATTGTAGCCACGTTTTCGCTCGTCCCCCAATTGAGAAAGGGAAGAGACGCATCAAAATTGAATTCTCCAAGACTCCATGTATTTTGAATGTGCTTGAAAACTCTAGGAAGTCTCGTAAGTGTTGATGAGGGTCTTTGTGATTTCCCCCATGAATTGTTTTTTATATAACATGTTGATCATCATGGGCTTGATCTCGAATTGCTCCCTTGCAACAGCGGGCGTCCTTATTGCGGTTTGGACGTTGCTCATATTTGGAACCACGTAATCATGAAGACGACGTGGTGGAGGAGCCTGTGGTTGCTCTAATTGCGCCACATTACCGACGTGTAATTGCGGCTCTCCGTGACCATCCAATATATTGTTTTGATTGTTCATTGATCGTGGATCGATCGTGTCTACTCTTTCCTCTTCCTTGCCCTTCTTTTGTTATCTAATCGTTCTCTCAATCTCGGGGTCAATTCGATGTAAACTCGAATTACCTTGAGATCGGGTCATGCACCTAAAAAGGACAAGTAAAGAGAGTTAGTAGAAAGAAAAGAAAAAGAAAAGAAAACAAAAGAAAGTATGATTCTAAATCTGAAACTAAGGCGAGTTGACAATTAGTCCCCGACAACGGCGCCAAAAACTTGATGCGTCACGGTCTAAAAATCAAACTCAAATCAATGCTTGCTGTGATGAAATAAGGATGATGAGATGCAATGATGAATATTCAGTGGAATAGCGAGTTCTAAACAAAGAGACAAACATTCTAGGAATCCGGTTTCACCGTATAGCTTCCAAAACCTATCTCTGATCTATCTAGTCGTGCATTTCATATCAAGATATCTACGTTGGACGATCTTAATGTAGAACCTACCCTCTCTCAAGGCATAGGAACGTGGTCAGATTGAGTCATCCCTTACTTTCGTGGCTGACACTCCAACTAAACCCCATTATGATTCATGATTCGTCCGATTCAACCCTCAACCTTTACTATCCTACTTTCATGATCTAGTCTCGGTTGTTCTAAACCTTATCTTCTAGAACTATAATTCTCCTTTTGGTCCTTCTCCTAATCTCTAACACATGCATTTACGTGGACTTTGTAAACACAAAACAATTAGTGCTCAGATAAAGAATAGATAAACGAAATGGGGAAATGCATTCATAAACAAATCAAAGATGGTTCCGGGATAGCCATGGACTAATCCCTTCTCCTAGAACAAATCTACTACTCGATCATGAGACTAAACAACATAAAAGAAATCAGTAGAGTAAGGAGCGTAGAAATATCAAATGAGTGATGATCCCAAATCAATTTCCGACTCCTTGCGTGACTCCTGTCAAGAGGGCTCGATGGATGAAATTTTGCTTTGAATGGTGACAAGTTGTTTCCCATGATGCCCGACCGTGCTGGATGCATAGTCCGACCGTGCTACCTTCAAGGGAGGGTGCCCGACAGTGCTCTTGGAATGCCCGACTCGTACCGAAGCTACGAGGATGAATTTGCATCAAATGACCGACCATGCTCCATTGATAGCCGACCGTGCTGCTGGACAAGAGAGTGTCCAACCGTTCACTTGGCATGCTCGGTTCGTGCACATCTCTCGGGCTTGGAATGGCACAAAGAGCCCGACCGTGCATGATACTATGCCCAATCGTGCACTTGACCATGCTCTACTGAGCTGTGTCCTTTGATGCATGCTCGGTCATGCTAAGTTGTGTGCTTGGCCATGACTTGTCCATTTCTCGTTCTGTTCAATCCATTGTGACCCTTGATGTCGTATTTTATCCCGCGTATGTTCCTTAGCTTCGAAATGAATTGAATACGCATTAAACTTATAAGAACACGGAAACATGAAAACAAGTAAAACGGATACAAAATCACACGTAAACCTCGCAACTATGGTCATAAACATCTCTAAAATCATACGAGAATCATGTACGAAAGCGAGATGATCAACGGTTGAAGTCACTCGACTTCTCAAAAGTTCTACAAGCAAAAGCACAGATGTTTCACAAATTTCATATTGAGATTAAAAAACCACAAATGACATATATATTATGTTTGATTAGAGCAAAAAATCGCACAAAGGTCATTTATTTCTGATCGTATTTAGAGAAGTTTTTAAAGGTCATACTTAAGAAAAATCATATAGATAGTATAACATTGTCACACGGTCCCATTCTAAAAAAGTTTCAATGTTCGCTATAAAGTCGTAAAGTTATGAAATGTTTTGCTAACTAATTTAAACAAATTTGAAGAATTTTGTATTAAAACATATGAATGAGTTGTTGTATGAGTTGATTCATAAACATAAAGGAAATCATATTTACATTAAATCGTATAGATGTCATATGACAGTGTGCTTAAATTAAGTCGCACAAAGGTCGTGTAGATGTCATACTTAAGGTCGTATAGAAATCAAGAGTTACAAGGGTCTTATGAGTTATATATGTTTTATGTCAAATTGTTTCGTCGATCTCACTCAGGAAAATTTTTATATTTCCATGTTAATGCCAAGATGGACACTTCAAACATCAAATCGATCAATCTATTCTTCCAGTTGACTTTAATTTGTCTGTTTATGCAGATATTTGTCATGAAAATGTTGTAGCAAACACTGCTCATACGAGTGACGCTCGTGCTGTCGGTATTACTCTCTTACTCTTGGTATTGAGCTCGTGATGAATGAGGCGTTCTACCGTTTGTGACAATAAAATGAACTCAAAGTTAATAGAATATGCATATAAACTAAGACTAAATACATTTCCTACAAAATAAAAATGAATGAAATCATAGTTTTGTGGTAGAAAGAAAATGTATTTTTGCTTGAAGAAACCATTGATAACATATTCTGATCTACGTAAATGTTTCTGGGATATTCAACATTGTTAATTGTTGTATTAATGCTCAAAATAAAGTTATTAAAATGACAAAACAAACTTTTGCAATTGAAATTAACAAATTCAATAATTACATCAAATATGTAGAACAAAGTAAGAACACTTAATAACCCGAAAATGGTTTAAAAAGAACTAGAAAAATCTAAATAAAGTATAGAATATAACATATACCAAATATAACATTATAGGTGCGCATTTTGAATAGTTGACATACAACAACTAAATGACCTTTCTTGTGGTTATGTCTTTTTTATGTTTTATATACATCATTTGTTTTTTTACGGAAGAAGACAATCACAAATATTAAATCACCAATTCAGGGTTTATGAAAAATGCTTACTATTATCACTTTAAAATTCATGAAATATGGTTAATGGAATTTTATTCAATTTAATAAAAAATTAAGTTAATTGAATTTAAAAATGGTATAATTTGTTATATGATTAGGACATCGGATTCGAAGTGGAACCAAACGAGGGTCACATGAACGAGGAGCTACCGAGAAAATGAGCAAACCAAATCTTCCAACGGCCTATTTACACGTGGATGAGCAAGGAGCTTGCGTAACAAGGCAGTGGAGATTGTGATGGAGGCATGGGAGACTCTTAAACTAGAAAGAGGATTCGGCTTAATCCAAACAAGCGTCATGTCGGTCTTTTACATTGAAGCGGGTTTCAATTTGTCCACCTAAGAACCGACAGGCTCGAACGATACAGATAAGAAAATGTGGAAGATAAAGATCTTTCCTTATCCTTTCCAAAGGCCAGAAAATCCTCTCCAATAGCTAGAAAGCCTTCTAATCCGATCTTATTCCACCGGATGAGCATCTATTCGTTCCGAAGATTTCCAACGACCATAAAAGCTTCCCAACGGCCGGTTATTAGATCAATCTGTTATCTAGTATTTACGTATTTTCCTTATTGTAACATGGATTCTCCCTATATAAAGGACTTCATTTCATTTGTAAGAGAGATTGAAATTGAAAGTAATAAACTCTTTTTCTATTCTTGATCAGTGCCAAGAACACAATGACTTCAACTTGTTCCGGGAACAATTGAAGCCATTCCGACTTTATCAAGAGGCTTCTGCACCTCTTGTGGTGTCTATCACTCCACTCCAAACACATCGATTTCATCCATCAACCTCCATCCCCATCTTCATCGGACGAACCTTAAAGAGTGCCCTTAGGCCAGTCAAGAGATCCTCCACCATCATCCACCATCAACCGAGGATTTCTTAAAGAGTGCCCTTAGGTCTACACACTATCACTTTGAATTTCGGTGGGTTTCAAAGGACATTCGGATTTTTTCAATTTATGGGTTGTTGAGGGATATACATACACACTGTATGTATCTATTTAAAAAGGGTAAAAATTAGGTGGCCTTAGGACTCGAACCGGTCGCCTATAAGGCATGGAATATATGATGTTTAATATATATATATATACATATATTAGAGATATGGAAATAAAATAAAAGAACAAAATTGTGGTTCTCTAGATTAAATGTGCAATCAAGATGGGCACAACCACTGGACCAAGTTTACAATTCATTAATATAATGAAATGGCCTTAATAATATAGACATACAGAATTCACTACAAGAAATTTACGATTTAAGGACTGACAAATCCGTCCCTAAAAACGCGTCGTAAAAATAGAACTGTCTGCAAATACAGACGGAAAATAAGTCCGTAAACCGTCCGCAAAGCAATGGGAAATGCGACCAGGTCACAGACAGGAAACGACACGCATTTGCGGACGAGACGCGACCCATCCTTAAAATTTTCGGACGGTACTTCAGTCGTCCGAAATTTTTTTAAGATATAAAAGTTTTAAATACGATTTATAAATTTAAAATTAATATTAATTAAGTGTTTTTACATCATTAACATATATTTACAGATTTGTTGGTGGTAATTTCGAATTATCGTCGTCAGAATCATTCTTTTCCGGCCGTATCCCATTTGATATTAGGCATGTGTTCTTTTATCATTTTGAGTCACTATTGAAGTTTCCTTTTTTATCGTTCAACTTCCCTTTGTAATGTTGAACATTATTTTTCCAATTCTTCTTGTATTCTAGAGATGGTGTTTCGAAGTTCGTCTGTCACGGCTTTTCCATTGTCTTTGGAGGAACTTGCATGTTGTGATGCCATTCCTCTAAGACCAAATATGCGACCTTTGTAAATAAATATCGAAATTGAATTAAGATTATAAATAAAAAAATTATTTTGAATTGTAGTTAATTAACCTCGAAATACATCTCGTTATATTCTTCCTGAGTTAGAGAAGGTTGCGTCCCGTCTTCTCTCGGCGAGATTTGGGACACTCGTTCCGATGCCATGTTCTGAAAATGTCGTGAACACATTTCACTCTGGCATCTACCTACGAACCGTCGGATTTCTTCTTGTGTGTACGTTCCAGAAATTCTACGTATGATAGTTCAGTTCCGTTCTCTTTCGTCTAAAATCAATTTAAAATATATGTTTTTAATATTAAGCAAAAGTTAATCGTATAAAAACTTAAAAAAATAAAAAAATCTTACCAAATCTTCATAAACCTCCGTGAAGGAGCGGAAACCAGCAATGCACTCATCCCATACCTGTCTCTATCAGAATGACGGGATTGAGTAGCGCGCTCGCTTCTCTCCTTAAAACTGGGATCATCCCAATGGCGCACATATGTTCCCAGACATTAACTTCAATCCAAACGGTTTTGTATTTTTTTCTCCCGATCTCTTTTGTAATTGTTTATGACAGCTTTGAGTCGAACTCCCGTAACCCGTTCAAATTCGGACTTTACTAGTCCGGTTATCTTAGGGTTCCAATAAAATTTTGCTGAAAATAATGAAATAATTATTTTATTGAAATGTCATTTTAAATTTTGATTATAATAAATATTAGTAAAAACATACCACGAAAGATTTCCACCATTATTCTTTGATATAGGGATCGGTCAACGTCCAGTTATAACATGGACGATCATAATCAACTTTCATATTCATTGTTATATGACGAGAAACTTGATCGTAGCCAAACATATAAAACAAAATGAAAGGTAAATTAACAGTTAATTAACTAAATATTTACAAAGTTAAATTTAAATTTAGTGTTACGTACCACTGTACGCCGTCTTTACGACTTGGATCTAATGTGGAAGTTTATGTCTTCCCTCATCCATCGATAAAAGTTCTTCCATCGTTGGTTCGTGATGCATTGGAGGCTCGTGATGCATCATTGGCTCGACTGGTGGTGGCATCTGCTGATAAAATGGATACAACATATATTGTATCGATCCAGTGTTTGGAAATAAATTCGGTTTCATAAAATCTGCAAATACCGTATCGGACTATCTCGTGTGTTATGGAGGAGATGGACCACTGTCACTTTCCTCCGAGGTTGAACGGTTTCTTGTGTTATCACCTCTTCCAACGCGACGAGACATACTAAAATTTTAAATTAAAATATTATATCAATTTTTAATTCAATACTTATTTCAAAAAATTTTAATTTCAAATTAAACTTTAATTGATTGTAATATAATTTAAAACATACATATACTTTAATATATGTGTTTCTTAACCTAAACAAGTACATATAAATTAATATATGTTTCTTATCCTAAACAAGAACATTGAACTTAATATATATGCTATTTAACTAAACTAATCAAATTTCTTGTAGACATTTCAATGAACATCTAACCTACACATTCCAAATCTAACTAAAATTATTACAAATTTAACTAAACTTAACCTAGTATAAATTTAACTAAACTTGACCTAGTATAAATAAACTAAATTTTATGTTAACTAAACTTAACCTAGTATCAGTAAACTAAAATCTACCCTCCGGTGACGGTGACTAGCGGCTGACTGGCGGTAGACAGACGGACTGACAGCGATGGGACGGGTTCACAGATGGATTGGCGGCAGACGGATGGACGGATGGACTGGCCGGCGGCGGGACGATTTCACGGATGGCTCACGGGTTCACGGACAGCCAAAAACGAACGGCTCACGGATGGAACGGACGATCGAGGAACAGACCGACGACTGATGCAGGAGACGAACGGACGTCGACTCACAAGGGACGAACGGTGGCTCTCAAGGGGCATATGACGGGAGGAAAACAATGGTTGGGCGAGGAGAAGGAGTTGCAGCCAAGAAATTTATAGAAGGTTACGGACGGAACGGGATTTCCGTCTGTAAACAGTCTGCAATCACGGACGGAAACGGGACGCGTCCGCAAACTGTCCGTAATCACGGACGGAAACAGGACAGATGTGCGTAAATACGAATGGCTTGCGGACGCGTTCCGTTCCCATCCGTGATTGCGGATTGTTTGTGGACGAAATATCCAATCCATCCATAATTTACAGACGGAAGTCAGATGCGCCCCGCTTCCGTCCGTGATTGCGGACGGCATACGGACGATTTTCCGTGACCGTCTGTATTCTAAGATCCGTCCGCAATATATCCGTAATCCAAGAGACTGGACCGAGGGACGGGATGGAACCGACTGAGGACGGGACTTGGATATTGCAATTGCAAAATATATTCTAAAATATCATACGTGGTATCGATAAGAAAATTTTTTGATTAGTAATGATACTTGGATATTCCAATTACAAAATTGCTTTCAAATCCACTAAAAATATGGCTCATCGGTCGATTTACAATAGCTTTCACCTTTCACACATCCACTATAGTTCCTAGTTGACTTCAATTTTCCGTGTTCGTAATTATGAAAGTTGTTACCACATGTAAAATACATTGGCCAACTCGTAACTTTTACAATTGGACCTTTAACAAGATCTCATAGCCACAACGGGTGATTACCGATCTCAATCTGCATTACAAAGGAAACAATCGTTGACAAAGCATCAGAATATTATATCAAATTAATTGATTAATATTTAATATATCATTTACTTACATATTGTCTTATCCATGTGGAGAAATCTCTTTCCTTAGTTCCTAGAGTTGAGATTCATCAATATTCTCATATGATTCTTCAATATATCATCAAATATCCTGTAAAATGTTAGACCAATTCTGCAAAATATGTCTGGAACATCTAGTAATGGATATGAAAATGCCACACCACCATCAAAACATCTATCTGGATTTCTACTTCGCATTTGAACATGTAGCTCGAAGTAGTAAGAAATGAAGAACGATATCTCCTCATTCACATATTGTTCCACAATTGAGCCCTCTGGACGAGCTTTTTGTTTGGCTTTTTTCTTCAGATGAAACATAAATCTCTAGAATGGATACATCCAATAAAATTGAACTGGACCTCCTAATACGGCTTCGTGTGGTAGATGAACAGTCCGATGCTCCATAACATCGAAGAATGAAGGTGGAAAAATCTTCTCCAAGTTACATAGTACAGTAACTATGTTACTTTTAAGTCTACGAACCACATCTACACTCAAATTTCTCGCACATAAATCTCGAAAAAATATGCCAATACCTTAAAATTAAAGTATTAATTAGTTTATTTAACAATTAATATCTGTAAATTATTAACCATTATACTATATAAATAAAATAATCAATGATACCTGCAATTGCTCCGTGTGCATGTTTGTTCATCAATTCAGAAAAACATATGGGAAGTAGTCTTTGCATGAATACATGACAATCGTGACTTTTCATCCCTGATAACTTTCCTCCATGAATATCGACGCACCTTCCGATGTTAGATGCATAACCATCAGGAAATTTCATGTCTTCCTTCAACCATTTCAACAATTTATATTTCTCATCATTCGACAATCTGAATATAAGAACTGGAGCTTTACTGTCGTCACTTATATGTAACTCCTTCCGTATGTAATACTCTTCTAGATGCTTTCGTGATTTAATGTTATCCTTCATTTTTCCTGTGACATTCAGTACCATGTTGATGATATTATCGGAGCAATTTTTCTCTATGTGCATGACATTAAGATTGTGTCGAAGCTTCAGATTTTTCCAATACGGTAGATCCCAAAATATGCTCTTCTTGTACCAGTTATGGGTAATTCCATAACCACCAATTCTCGCATGATTGTTCCCTCTGAAATCTATACTCCTAGGAATACCAAAAGCAAGAAGTCGTTCATACAAAATCTATTCGCCGGTCAAAACTGGAGGATGAGATTTCTGCACAACTATATTCCTTTTGAAATTCCTCTTGTTGCGTCGTAATGTATCATCAGCACGAAGAAAACGACGATGACAATCAAACCAATTCGTCTTTCTTCCATATTTCACCTAAAAAGCATTTGTTTCTCCCATGCAATATGGACAAGCCAATCGACTATGCGTTGTCAATCCAGATAGCATACCATAAGCTGGAAAATCACTTATTGTCCACATAAGAACACCTCCTAATATAAAATTATGTCATCTCGAAACGTCGTACGCTGGAACATCCTTCCACAATTCCTTTAATTCTTCAATCAGTGGTTGAAGAAATATATCCAAACTTCTTTTCGAATGATTAGGCCCGGGAATCAATATTTTTAAGAACAAAAAATCACGTTTCATGCACATATCTGGTGATAAATTTTACGGTGTCATAATAACTGGCCACAATGAATAATTTCTCCCAGACATCCCGAATGGATTAAAACCATCAGTGCAAAGGCCTAAATAAATATTTCGACTCTCAGCTGCAAAATCAGGATATACCTTGTTAAAGTGTTTTCACGCCTCACCATCTGAGGGATGACATATTTCTCTGTCACGAATTGAATGCTCAGCATGTCATCTCATGTCGCTTGCGGTCTTCTCGTATTGATACAATATTTTTATTTAGTTTGTAATTGGTAAATACTACATACGACGAAACAAAACCGATTTTCCATTCCTTGTCAAATAAAACCGATCTTTTCCACAAAATCGACAACTGCTCAAATCCAAAGTTTCTTTCCAAAAAAATCATACAGTTGTCTTAGCAAACATCAATATTTTGATATGGCAATAAACCCAATGATCTCATCATCTTCTTTGTTTCATAATATGACTCAACTGCATTACTATCTTCATGCAAATAATCTCTTATTAATTGCGATATAAAATCCATGCAATTCTCAAAAAGATTATTTCCAGTCTTCAAATTCAATAAATGTGCAGATAGAGACAACCGTGAAAGACCACTTATACAACCATCATAACGTGGATGCCTAGCACTTTCTAGCATTTCAAAAAAACTTTTCGCTTCTTCATTCGGATCTTCTTCGATATTTTCATCTTCATTTCTTTCAACGAATACATTTTGCACCATTTCCACATAAGGGTTCATTTCTACATCTTGAGAAGTCTCAAACACTTCATGATGTACAATACCCCTACTAAAATTTTCCACAACATTACTAGGTCGTAGTGCAAAATTCTCTCCATGAGATAACCAAATAAAATAATTTAGAGTAAACCCTTTTAAAAAAATATGATTTCAAACGGTTATCTCATTAACGAATTTTCATTTTTGTATTTGACGCATGGAAAAACCAACTTACCAGTTTCTCTATAAACTTGTTGATTTGTCACAATCGTCATAAATTGTGTAACGCCTTCTATAAACTCCTCGATACACCTTGATTTTCTGGATCAATTCTTCTATACATCAACTGTCTAGAAACGAAAATATTCGATCTCGACGACGATGTCATTATAATCAGAAAAAATAACAAGATATGTAGAGAAACATATGAGAATTGTGTGTGAAAAATGGATGGAAGGAGGAGGGGTTAAATAAATAATTTCTAGACTGATTAAGGATAGATTACGGACTAAGACAAATATTTCCCGATGAACCGTCCCGAATACGTCCCTAAACCCCATATAATTTACGGACAGACGCTCAACCCGTTCGAAAATTGCGGACGTCCTTGGATGCGGTTTCCAATCTGCAACGTCTCCTAAATCCATCTCAAATCCGTCCGAAATCACGGACAACTCAGACACTATTATTTCATCTACAAATTTGCGGATAGATTAAGGACAAATTTATTTTTCTGCCCTTAATTCGTCCCTAATTTGTCCCGAAATTTAGGGACGACGAGTTCAGTCCACAAATTCCATTTGGAAATAATAACTTTATTGTAGTGATTCTTGTAAAAATCGAGTTCTAGGTATGTCTTTCTTTGATATCATGTATTTAAGTCATTATTAATGATTTAAATTATGTATATAAATGTTTAACTTCATAATGACATTTAAGAATGATGATAAAAATTTATAATTATTACATTTAGTTAGATGGTTACCCAAAGGTAGATCTTACTTATGTTTAATAACAATTAAGGTATATTATAAACTTGTTTAGTTAACATATGATGTACATCCAAATATGACTTATATGTTAAAGTAACATTGTGATTAATCTTATATAAGTTGCTTGATGCATGTTGATTGTGTTTAAATTTAACCTAAAGGTGAACTTAAATACAATTTTTTGAGTATATGTTATATAGTCTGAATTATTTTCTGAATTCAAAGTAAATTACATGTGAGATGTGATTATTTTGCAGTGATCTCCACTATGTTAAGTATGACTGCCAATGGTATCAAGTTTAATAGGTATAATTATGACAACTGGATCGAATATGTGAAGCTAAATGATGGCCTTTTGGGACTCGATTCAGCTCATTATGGATAAGCCCACTAAACCGACTGATACAAGTTCTGAGGCAGACAAGAAATTGTGGGAGAATTGGGATAGGTCGAATAGGCTTATGATGAGCTTTCTCAAGCTTAGCATGTCCCCTAATCTTAAGCCTTTCCAACCTAAGACTGAAAATGTGAAGGATTTCCTTGTTGAGATTAAAAAGTGTACTATGGAAAAAATTGTGGATAAGTCGGTTGTCGCTGCTCTTATTAATTATTTATCAACAAAAGAGTATAATATATCTCAGTCTATGGATGACCATATCACTCATATGGTAAATACCTACAACCGGCTCAAACATTTGGATATTGATCTTGGAAAACGTGTGTTAGTTGGGTTCATGCTGAAATCGTGCAAAGGTGATGATTTCAAGCAATTTCGGAGAACTTATAACCAACTCAAGGAAAAATGGTATCTTTCGGATACCAAGGCCATGCTCATGCAAGAGGAGACAAGGCAAAAGGAAGACCTAAGGTCAAGTTTCCCCAATCCAATTTCGTTTATCGTGGTCATCCAAATGCTTGTTCAATTGGCGGCAAAGCTCCAAGTAAGAAAAGAAAGAATAAAGTAAACAACCATATAAGGTGCAACCAGTAAAGGGCAAGGAGATGTTGGAAAGATTCTGAAATATATTTTTTTGCAACAAACCTGGGTACAAAAAAGGCTGATTGTCTAAATATGAAGGCTTGGTTTGAAAAATGAGGTATACATTTCATTTCAGTATGCTTTGAATCAAATTTGATTGAAGTACCTTCTAATACTTGGTGGCTTAATACCGGTGCAACCACTAATGTATCTAATTGTTTATAGGGTTACCTAAATCCTTGGAAAGTGAAAGCTTTCTATTTATGAGAAACAGGATGAAAACTAGAGTTGAAGGTGTTGGGACATATATAATCGTGTTAGATACGAGCTATTGCCTGGATCTAGAAAATTGTTTATATGTTCCTCATTGTTCTAGAAATCTTGTTTCCGCTTCAAGGTTGGATGTATTAGGCTTTGAATTTAAGATTGGACATGGTTTTTTTTTCATTGTATCGTGGTAAAAACCTATATGGTACTGGTTTATTATCAGATACTTTTGTATTGTTTCAATCTAAGTTCTAATATTATTAATTCCATGTTTCACATTTGTGTTGAACATGATGTTGGTATGAAAAGGAATGCATTTAATGAGTCATCCATTGTCTTGTGGCATAGAAGACTCGGCCATATATCCAAAGAGAGGATTATGAGACTAGTTAAAACTAATGTTTTATCTCAATTGGACTTTACCGATTGGGATGATACTTGTGTAGATTGCATTAAGGGTAAGCAAACCAAACATGTATCAAATCATGATGCAACAATAAGTAATGGATTACTCAATTTAATACGTACAAATATATGTGGTCCTTTTGATGTACCGTCTTGGCGCGGTGAAAAGTATTTCATCACATTTAATTGATGATTATTCTAAATATTGTTACCTTTATCTACTTCATGAAAGAACTCAATCGGTTGATGTACTCGAGACATTCATTTTGGAGGTTGAAAGGTAGTTAAATAGAAAGGTTAAGGTAATATGTTCTGATAGAGGTGGTTGAATATTATGGAAAAACATAGAAAGTTTGACAAATTAGAGGTCCATTTAAGAAACTCCTTGAATCTAAGGGCATTTGCACACAATATACAATGCCCAGATCGCCACATTAGAATGGTGTAGCGGAAAGGTGAAATCATACATTGGTGGAAATGGTAAGGAGTACGATGAACGATAGTTTTGTATCTGTTTCATTGTGGATGTATGCATTGAAAACAATTGTATACTTATTAAATAGGGTATCTAGTAAAATAGTTCCTAAGACACCTTATGAACTATGGACATCTAGGAAGCCTAGTTTAAGACATACTAGATATCCGTCTAATCCTAAGAAACAAAATTGACGTAACTGCTAAATAAAAAGAAGAACTCAACGTCTAATCCTAATCACAAGCATAACACTCAAAGAGTACCCCTCTAGACTTGAACGGAGCATAGTCTCAGTGTTCAAAATCTGTGAGAGGAACTCGCATGCCAAAACTCGGGAGAGGATAAAAAGAATGAGAACGTGTACACCTGGTGTATTCTTGCTTTCTCGAGTTAGTGTTACAACTGGATGTTGTATGCGTCTACTCCGTTGTGGATAATATTGAAGTGGAGAACCTGCGATAATAGACACAGAACCAAAAAAATTACAATACATCATGGTAGCTGGTAGAGTACATGCATATGAAAAAGGAAAAGAGTTAAGTCCTAAAATGAAAAAGATATGAAACTCAGGTTGCCTCCCGAGAAGCGCTTGTTTATGGTCTCGAGTTGACCGAGATGCTCTACTCATCATCATTGAGATGCTCTACTCATCATCGGCGTCATGTGCATCGTCTCTCTACTGTTAGATACCCGAATCCTATTGCACTTACTGGTGCCTTCTTAATCCTACAATCAGGTTTAGAATGTTTCGCGGATGGAGGAGACTCCTAGATTTTGTTGACAAAGAATGGTCGGTCAGGCATAGAACTCAGATCGATCGAGCATAGAACTCAGATCGGTCGGGCTCCTTGCAAAACCAATATGTCCGGTTGTGTTCTCCATAAGCTCGATCGTGTTGTTCTCAAAGGTGGGAGCTCGATCGTGCTTAATGTTATGATCGGTCAGGCTGTGTTCCAAGACGATTGCCCGGTCATGCATATCATACAGCTTGGTCAGGCTGATGTCGTTCTCAATTGTTGACAAGAAGAACGCACGGGTCAGGCTCAATGTTTACTCGATCGTGTTGTTTTCAAAGGTGGAAGCCCGATCATGCATCACTAACAGCCCGGTCGAGCTTGATGTTCTACCAGTTTGCGCCGAAGAAGATGCACTGATCGAGCTTAGATATTATGCGTTCATGTTGTGTTATGGTGAGGATGCCCGGTCGGGCATGTCATGTTGCTCGGTCGGGCATGCATCACATTCATCAATTGTCTCTTTCAAAATTTCCAGAGTTTCTTGGTACCTGAGCCCTTGTGGTAAGGACTTCAACTCCACCGTGGTGCCATGTCCATGCTCCAATCGGGTGCTGAGTGTTTGGTGTAGCTTCTCGACCTCCCGGGAGTGTTTGTGTTCACGCCACATGTAGCTCGGGTCACACAGAAGTCTTTGTACTGATCTACGACATCTATTCGGTGTGCATTGCTCTATGTCCGGGATTTCCTTCTTTTTCCTTTGTTCAGCAACTTCTTATAATGCGTTACTTCGTTGGGTCTTTGTATAACCCTTATCCTGCTACTGAGAGGGCCATTTCCAGGGAATCCAATTCCAAAATTCTTCAAGAAATTCCTCGTCTAATTTCTCTAAGACATCGATATAGAACACCGAATCAACCATGCACGGCTGCATAAGCGCCTCGTCGTCGAATTTCACAGTGAGTCTTCCTTCATCACAATGTATGATTGTCTTTGTTGTGTTGAGGAATAGCCTCCCGAGGATGATCGAGATCTTCTTGTCTTCCTCCATGTCAAGGACAATGAAGTCGACCGGGACGAAGAACTTCTCGACTTGTAGTGGTGCGTCTTCCAGCATGCCCTCGGGTAGGGGTGGGCGTTTCGGGTTTCAGGACGGGTTTCTCGGGTTCGGGTTGGGTTCGGGTTCCTCGGGTTCTAAAAAATTGAACCCAAAAAATCCCATTTGGTTTTCGGGACAAGTTCCTCGGGTTTCGGATTGTTCGGGTTTTGAAACATTGAACCCAAAAAAACCCAAATTGTATTTGGATTCTTTCGGGTTCTCAGGTTCTTCGGGTTTTTTAGTTTATTTAAGTACGGGTAATTCGGGTTGAAATGGGTAATTCGGGTTTTAAACGGGTAATTCAGGTTTTAAACGGGTAATTAGGATTTAAACGGGTAATTCGGGTTTAAACGGGTAACTCGGGTTCCAAATTTAACATACAAAAAATTAGGTTAGAAGGGTTAAGTTTTTTTTTTCGGGTTCCTCGAGTTCTCCCGAACCCAACCTGGACCGACACGAACCCATTTGGGTTTTAGATTTTGAATCCATATACGTTTTCTACAAAACTCGTTTATCTCACGGGTTGGGTTTTTCGGGTTGGGTCGGTCCGGGTAACCCGAAACGCCCACCCCTACCCTCGGGGATCCTCAAACTTTGATTGGCCATGGTGAGTGCCAGGCGTGTAGGTCGTAGATCCATCCGGCCCCTAAGATCCAATTTCTCATATAGAGACAATGGTAGCATGCTTATACTTGCTCCAGCATCAATAAGAGCGTATTTAATCTCATAATCATCTATTTTACAAGGGATCACGAATATACCTGGATCGGGCATTTTCTTCGGTAAGTCTGATTACAACACCGAGTTCATCACCATCACGGTCTCCGTCTCCACGTTCCGCTTGCTTGCAATAACGTCCTTGAGGAACTTGGCATATGACGACATCTTCATCAATGCTTCATGGAACGAAATGGTGATGTGCATTTTCTTAAGCATTTCAACGAACTTTGCAAATTGGGCATCTTCGTTCTTCTTGGACTGACGTGAAAATGGAAAAGGAGATGGCCTCGGATCTGGTTTTACGTACTTTGGTTCCTCTTTATCCTCAGATTGCTCCTTATGCTTGTCAACGTTAATAGCCTTTTTTGCTGCTGTGATAGATTCTTCACCTTTTTCAAATGTCGAAGGAGTGGGTTGATCCACCATCTTACCACTCCTAAGATGAAGGCATTGATCTGCTCACGAGGATTCGCTTCCGGTCTTCCGAGTAGCTGTCCTTGCTGGCGCGCTGCTCCTTGCGTTAATTGCGTGACTTGCTTTCCAAATGCTTAAGATGGGTTTGAAAACCTTCCATCTACTTCGTGGCACTGTCTTGATCCACTTTCACTTCCATCAATAGGTTGCTCCGTTTTGCTGCACTTGGAGGAGGCGGGCGAACATGGCGCAATTGTCCGGTGTTGCTCTAGGTTGGGTCGGCGGTGGCGCACGTGGTTGATAACTTTGATTCTGAGGCTGCATTCTCGGCTGAAAATTCTGGTTTCTCTACATTACATTCGGTTGAAATTTTCCGATGGATGTTGCGCATTCAATGCACCGTCGGGGTTTTTGTACGAGAAGTTGGGGTGATTTCTCCATCAGGGGTTATATGTGTTCCCCAAAGACAGACTAAAATTTTCTAGTATTTTCATCTATTTCTATAGTTATTTTATCATAATTTTAGATTTAATCGAGCTATTAAGTACAATTTAGTCTTCTTCTAGCATTTTCTCGTGTTTTGCAGGAATGGGATACTAGCTAACCTAAAACTGATACACTTTACGTGTTATAAGGATACAAACACGAGCAAATGTCGGCAAATGTTGGAAAAAATACTTCCAGTTCAGCTGTACACGGTCAACACCGAAGACTCCTTCGATCACAAGCAATGGAAACACACGGTTGGCACACAAAAATGGAAACAATTGCCACCACTCACAAAAATGGAAACAACCGCTGCACACAAAATGGAAGTACGGCTGGTACACAAGAAAATGGAAGCACAATTGCTTCAAAAAAATGGAAATAAGAAGTCGCTGGCCTACAAGAAACAGAAACCAGTCGCTGGCCTAAGTGAAATGGAAACTCGCGGTTATTGGAAAATGGAAGTAGGCGGCAGAAACAAAAAATGAAAACGTTGGTCGCTGGTTAGAAATTGGAAGTGCACAGAAGAAAAGGAAAAGACGCCGAAAAGGAAAAGAGAAAGAAGATGAAAGAAGCACGAAGGGGCAAGGGGAGACAATTCAGTTTTGGACAGAACCATCCACAGATACACGCATGGAAAGACGGGAGCAGAATGTCGAGAGGTTAGAGACGGTGTGACGAATTTGGAATGCGGAGGAGCGATTGAAGACTATGGTATTAGAATAGGGAGAAATCTCATTATATACCTATGTTTAAGATAGATTTCATTCGTGTTTTGTTTTCGAAACCCATGTCTGAGTAGTTTCATTTCCATTGGTTAGAGTTTTGTCGATATGTAATGAAGGCTTGTGTTTAATGTTTGGTTATAAAATTTGATCGTTTTCGGATTGATTGGTTGTTCTTAATGTTTTTGTTCTTGTTTGCCACTTGAATGAATGATTATAAAAATTTGATTGCATCAGAAGATGAATTAGATTTTGGAACCTAGCCATGATTTGGGATCTGAATCGATTTAGAACCTTGATCGGTTGGTCGATTGTACTCAAGAACTAGGATAGCAATCTTAATGCGTTTAGTGTGTTAACTGAGAAAGAAATCGAAAGCTAGTGCAAGCCAACCGATAAACGACACACCAGCAAACTTAGACAGCGAGCCCGAAGAGGTAATCGAACCAAAACTTGCAGACAAGAGCGAAGAAGAACAGATGGCGGAACGCGTCGAGTCAAATGCACCACGCCTTGTTGCGCCACCAATTCAAGTTGCATTAACCTATGGATCATACACAGTTCCTAGGCATACACAACTCTTTTCATGCATCACTAGGAGGGACGCTCGAATCAAACTACAACCGGCATTCATTCAAATGCTTAGCAATGCAGCGTTTAGAGGGAGACTCGTTGAGGATCCAAATCAGCATCTTACCAATTTCAACATGCTTTGCAAAACTACTAGAGCTGGAGAAGGAATTACGAATGAAGATGTCATGTTAGATGTCTTCCCGTTCTCAGTGAAGGATAAGGCGCAAGATTGGTTGTACTCTCATCCACCGAATTCTATACAATCGTGGGAACAAGTGGAGAAGAAGTTCATGACACGGTTCTTCCCTCAAAGTAAAGCTCAGCTCACCAAGAATTAGAACAATACGTTTGTACAAGGGCAACCGAGAGCTTATTAGAAGTGTGGGAGTGATTTAAAGGCTATCAACGTCTTTGTCCACATCACGGCATGGATCAGAGCTATCTTATACACAATTTTCTGCAAGGACTTATGGACAACACGAGGATACTAATCATAACCCCTGCTGGAGGTTCTTTGAATAACCTCATGTTCCCACAGATCGAGGATTTGATTAATCAGATGGTCGACGAAGGAAGGAATGCTGCAGGAGAATACAACCGCAACACTCCATCAAGGCTGGCCCATGTGAATGAGGCGCACACCTTATATGCCGACCTAGCTGAAGTAAAAGACCAAGTTGCGGGAATTTACCATATATTGTCCGAATCACATCGTCAGCACTACTTAGAGAAATCGGGACAACAAGGAGTTCAGGGATATGAGGAAGTGAACTACGTAGGAAATAATCAACCTTTGGAGAACACGTATAATCTCAGATGAAGAAATCACTCCAACTTCTCATAGAAGAACTCTGATGGTGCGTTGAACGCGCAACAACCATCAGGAAAATTCCAATCGCGGGTGATGCAATGAAATAAAAGCTTCCAGCCAAGAATGTAGCCCCAAAATCAAAGTTATCAATCACATGTGCCACCACCTCCACAACAAGAGGAAAATATTGATATGACATCCATGCGCTCAAATATTACAAGGATAGAAAGATCAATATGCCGAGCTTATAGATATGAGAGAAGATCATGACGACGTAAAGAAGCAAGTTATGGGAATTCAGACACACTTGAAGATCTTAGATAATCAGGTCGCAAAACTTGCAGCAAGTTCTTCTAAACGGCAAGGAATGCTACCCGGGAGGCCGAATATTAAAGAAATACGATGTTCGACATAGAATAACAACAACGTACCACCCTCAAACTAGTGTACAAGTGGACGTTTCTAACCAAGAGATCAAGTACTTTTTGGAGATGACGATCTCCAAATCTAGGAAGGGTTGGGCGCTGAAACTCGATGATGCATTATGGGCCTACCGAACAGCCTTCAAAACGCCAATCGGAATGACACTGTTCCAGGTAGTGTACGGTAAGGCATGCCACTTACCAGTTGAGCTAGAATATCGAGCATATTGGTCAATCAAGACACTCAACTACGACTACAAGACAGCCGCTGAAAATGAGTGCTATAGCTACACCATCTAGAGTAGTTGTGCCTCAACTCATACAAGAACACGAAAATCTATAAGGAGTGAACGAAGCGATGGCACGAGAGACATATCATCCAGCGAACTTTCAAGGTGGGTGATCAAGTACTTGCTTCTCTATTGTTATAACTCCAAGCGCTTACACTCTGCTGTCAATAGATTAAGTTTCTAACTATTTCAGCCTTACATTGACATGAGTGCATCGATCTTGATGGTTCGGGTCTAAGTGGTGGGTCGAGGTCGTTTTTCTACGTCCTAAGGGTTAAAGTTGATGTGTAATCAAATAGTTTGATCTAAAAAACAAAAGAAAACATTCTTTAATGACGCAACCTCTTCACTCCACTAAGGTTACAAGACCATATGATTGTATCAATCGGCAACCTAGGTCTAAGTAGAAGTATGTCCTCTTCAACTCCGACGTCCTAGAAATCGAGCGCAAATTTTCAAAAAAAAAAGAAATGAAAACCAAAAAAGAAGAAGAGAGAAAAAGAAGAAGAAAATAAGTGTCTTTAAAAAAAGATTCCTCACGCAAGCTTAGGTGAAATTGGTATGGAGATTGCTTGGATGTCGTCTAAAGGTTAGTGAAACGAACTTGGATCATGTGTAGGATTACAAAACTCTTGTATTTCGGTGGATAGAAGTCTGAACTAAGTATGCTTAGGTCTATGTTCATGTTACGCGTTGTTGTGCATGATGGATGATTTTTCCAAATGCTTGTGCTAGTATCTGATTATTGTCTAAACTCTCATTGCGCTTAGTTCTAGTTTTGCTCAAAGATGAGCAAAGGCTAAAGTCTAGGGGAGTTTGATAATGTCTAAATTGTTATGGTATTTTCATCTATTTCTATAGTTAGTTTTATCGTAAATTTGGATTTAACCAAACAATTAAGTACAATTTAGTCTTCTTCTAGCGTTGTCTCGTGTTTGCAGGAAATGGATATTGGGATACAAATACGAGCAAATGTCGAGAAGTATTGAAAAAACTACTTCCAGTTCAGCTGTACATGGTCAACACCCAAGACTTCTTCGGTCACAAGCAATGGAAACACACGGTTGGCACACAAAAATGGAAACAACGGCCACCGCTAAAAAAATGGAAACAAACGCTGCACAATAATGCAATTAAGTGTTATCAAAGATCATGGTTATAGATATTATCAAAAATTCGAGAAATTCAAGCACTATCCTAGAGAATGACTCTCCCGATGTCTAATCCCACTATCTAGCATGCGTACTACCAACCTCCCAGTTGTACAATAAATATATTAAGGGCATTAAGACCGCTATCCTAATCGCTGGGTTCAATCGATCGACCGACCAAGGTTATAAATCGATTTAAGCCCTAAATCATGGCTAGGTTCCAAAGTCTAATCTACCTCCCAATACAATCAAACTTTTAAAATCATTCATTCAAGTGATCAACAAGAATAAAAGCATTAGAAGCAACCAATCAATCTGAAATATGATCAAATATTATAACAAAGTATTAAGCACCAGCCTTCATTACATATTGGCAAAACTCTAACAAGTGGCAACGAATCTACTCGCACATGGGTTCAGAAAACAAAGCACGAAAGAAATCTATCTTAGCCATAGGTACAGAGAGAGATGCTTTCCTATTCTCATATCGCAACCTTCAATAGCTCCTACGCGTTCTGAGTTCCTCTCCCCGGCTCCAGCCTTATTTCAGCCTTCTGCTTTCTCAGTGCGAGAGAATCTAAGCCTTTCTATCGTCTGAAAAAGCTCTTCTTTCTTCTCACGTGTTGGTTTCCTCTTCTCTCCTAAGCAGCTTGCCCGAGTTTCCTTTTCTCCCCCTTTTCATTTTTTTGCCAGCTTCCTTTTTCCTTCTCTCTGTCTGTTTCCTTTTCTTCCGACCGTGCATTTCATTTTCTGTCCCAACGGCTTGCGGTTTCCATTTTATACAAAAAGCAGCTTGCGATTTCCATTTCTTGTAAGCAGCCATGTGTTTCCATTTTCTATCCGATTTAGGAATCTTGGATACTCGACAGTGCACAGCTAAACCGAGGGTGGTTTTGCATAGTTTTTGTGGCATTTGCCCGTGTTTGTATCCCGATATCTTCATTGCCTGCAAAACACGAGAAAACGATAGAAGAAGATTAAATTCTACTTAATACCTCGACAAAGTCCAAAATCATAATAAAACTAATGATGCGTTATCAAAGTTAAACAAATATTTAACCTAAACTACCCGCAAGTGCATGGCACGTGTGTAGTACTTTAGGTGTCGATCCCAAAGGGACTACGCAACACAACCTAAACTCATACTGTGAATCAAACTTGCAACGGACAAATATGGATTTTGGGAATGAAATACTAAAAAAAATAAACAAACGAGTTCCTAACAATGAGACAAACGTTCTAGGAATCCGGTTTCACCATAAGACTACCAAAACCAACAATCAACCTATCTATCATGCATTCCCAGTCAAGTTATCTAAGGCAGACGATCCTAATATGATATCTACCCTCTCTCAAGGCATAGACACGTGATCTAGTCAAGTTATCCCCTACTTTCGTGGCTGACACCTTGAACTAAACTCATAAGATCTGTGATTCATTCGTTTTACCCTCAACCGCTGCTACCCTACTTTCGTTGCCTAACCTCGGTTGTTCTAAACCTGATTATCCAGAATTAGAATTCTCCTTTCGGTCCTTCTCTTAAATTCCTAAAACATGCATCTACATGGCCTTCATAAATACAAGTCATTCAAGCTGTCACACAAAGAATAGATAAACGAAAACGGGAAATTGCATTCAAAGATAAATCAAAATGATTCCGGGATAGCCAAGGGCTAATCCCTTCTCCTAGAACAAAACGAACTATTCGCTCATGCATCCGTAAACAAACATAATTGAAGTATAAAGTCCAAGGAACATGAAAACCAAACAAAACCGAAGTCTTGGGTTGATCTCCAATGCTCCTTGTATGTCTCCTTTGCAAGAATCTCCTTCTTCTCTCCACTCTCTCTCCTCGTGTGAATTCTCCAAAACTCACTCTCTAACTGAAGCTCCTCCGACCCCTTCCTCATGTTCTCCTCTTTTCCTTCTTCTTTTCTTTCTTTTTCTCCACTTTTTCCTTCTGGCCATTCGTTCTTTTCCTTTTGTTGTAGCAGCCACCGATTTTTCCTTTTCATGAGTTTTCCATTCTTGATTAAGTTGGGCAACGTTTCCATTACTTTCTCTAACAAAATATCACTTATTCCTCTTCTCTAAAATCGTTTTCCTTATTGTATAAGTCCCCAAAAAATTCCTTTACGTTTTAAGATAAATTAACTTATCTGGTGTTGCAGGTGATGCACGCGACCCGTGCGGGCTGAGTGTGTGACCCGCGCGGGACAGCGCGCATGATCGCGCATGATCGTGATGGAAAACAAGGCAACCCACGCGGGCTAGGGAGTGCCCGCTCGGGCTGATGCGTGCCCCGGTCAGGCTGGGATGTGCCCCGCTCGAGCTGATGCCCTGACCGTGTGTAGTACTTGCCCGACTCGCGTTCAAGTTGCTGGACGAGTGGCCCGTAGCATTGCCGAACTAAATGCCCGCGTAGACAAGGGTGTACCCCGCGCGGGCTGAGCTTGTTCTTCGCCGATTCTCATCCCGTTTGTTCCGTGATGATCCTCAATGTTGGTACTTTGTCTCGTGTACTTCCTTTTGCTCCAAAATGAACCGATTACGCATTAAAACCTGTAAGAACATGAAAACACGAAAACAAGTAAAACGGATACAAAATCATATGTAAACATCGCATCAATATCGTAAACATCTCTAAAATCGTGCAAGAAATACGTATGAAAACGAGATGATCAAAATCCCCCAGACTTGAATGTTTGCTTGTCCCTAAGCAAACATAAACGTTGAACACGTGGGGTATACAAAATTCGAGAATTCCCCCTTTTTCTAGAAACACCGCTAAAGCGAACCTAACCGATCAACTAGCACGTCGAGAGCAAATTCGGCCTAATTAAGTTTTCAATCTTCATCCTAGGTTCACCAAGGTTACCCACGAGAAAGTAAATCGAAGGCAAACCAGACAAACCACCGTAACTCTCTCCACCAAACAAGACTTCAAACAAATGCTAAACCTAGAACAACCGAGGATACTTGTTTCTTTCCGAGCTTCTTTCTTTCATTATTCCTTTTTTTCTCTTTTTCTTTTTCTTTTCTTTTGTTTTATGTCTTCTGTTTTTTTTTCTTTTTTTCTTTTTTTTCTTTTTTTCGTTATGCATACACACTAGGCTTCTAGGACGTCGGATTTGAAGGGATCTAGCCTCTACTTAGACCCAGACCACCGATGACGGTATACTCATGCATCTGGTTCAAGAGTGCAGCAGAGTAGGCGGCGTTTTTATTGTGCCATGCCCTTAGGACATAGAAAGATGATCGCCAACCCACCACTTAGACCCGAACCATCGAAAGAGTATCAAGGTCGATGCACTTTAGATCATGCTTTTAGGCATTATTCTATCGACAGCGGAGTGTTAGTGTGCGCTCTTAATCTGCAAAATAAGCTTGATCTCATACGATATAATAATCCTCATAAAAAAAGAAGTAAAGCATCGTCTACACGAAGTATGACCATCTGAATAGAGAGAATAAACGATAAACTAGCCTAGCAACCTCATCTAAACCCCCACAAGAAACACTAGGATTCCCAAAGAATTACGACCTATTTTTTTTCAGCCGACTAATAAGCTCTAACGCTTAAGAAAAACCTAGCTCCAACATGCAAAATCTCACGGAAAAGGCCAACTTCTTAAGTATCCTAGGTTCAGAGTTCATCTCAAAACGTGGCAACGGACAAGTGCATGGGACGACTCTAACTCAGAAAGCAAAAACAAACTAAAAACTGCAAAATCAAAGAGAAAATGAATGAAAATGAAACGAAATCACCTGACAAACGTGAGTTGCTCCCCCAGACTTGAATTGAACGGCGTCCTCGACGTGAAGCTCCGATGGAGGGTAAGGGAAGTGAAGTCACGTTTTTGGTGGTATTTTTTTGTGTTTTTCCTGTTTTTTTTATAAACGAGTCTTAAACTAAAAACTAAGAAAAGTAGAAAACAAACAGCTGGGCTGCCTCCCAAAAAGTTCTTAATTAACATCTTTAAGCTTTGACGTCTCCATTCCTCATGCGTGCGCGACGAGTGGATCGGAAAGGGAAATGGAGTTTCCAATTTCGATCGGTTGAGCGGCTTCGTAGAGCTTTAGTCGCTGCCCATTAGCTTTGAATATTCCGCTCGAATCGCTCCATAGTTCCACGTCTCCATGTGTGAAGACTTCTCGTACCTAAAAAGGACCAAACCAACGAGACCGTAGGTTACCCGAGAAAAGCTTAGGACGAGAATTGAAAAGTAGAACTAAATCACCTAGTTGGAAGTCATGAGGTAGGATCTTTTTTTCGTGCAATCCCTTAGTAATTGCATATTTCTTTGGCACATCATGCACGGGATTAACTTGTTCGCTGCCCGAGGTTGGATAAATGGTATCTACATCGAAAAGTTTTATGACGTCTTGTTCCATTACCTCTTGCAAGTGCGGGTGTAGCCTCCTTTGAGTTTCGGTGGAAGGTTCGTGGTTGTCTTCCGTATAAGTTCTGTGTGTACATACTGAAGAACTAACTCTTCTACGCTTCTTGACGCGTGTGGGTTGTTTTCTCATCTCATCTGCACTCAAGTTAGCATTCATAACGGCAGGAGATATTTTATTGCATTCAACGTACTCATACCGAAAAGAAGATGGAGGTGGCTCGGGCTCAAGTTTGGACGTCTTCTCCACTGCGAAACCAGCGTGCATTTCGTGTGGTATCTCCTCACGTGAGGCGTCTCCTAGTGCTTCAATAGCACTCATGAATTTCGTGTACATCTCAGCTCCTTCGTCCGTAAATCCTGCATTATCCCAAACTCGTGTTAGATATCGTACAAGTGGATCAGAAACACTTACTTGATCATGCGTGTCCTTCGCTAACTCGTCCAGTGAATCGAATGTAAAGCAAGACTCCTTGAATAAGGGTCCGTTCATGGGGCTGGACAAGTTGAATTCTATCGTTTCATCTCCGACACGTAAGGAAAACTTTCCTTGTTGTACGTCTATCATGGCACCTGCGGTAGCTAGCAACGGTCTACCAAGAATAATAGGTATCCTAGCATCTTCCTTTATTTCAAGTACAACAAAATCAGTGGGAATGCAAAGCTTACCTACCATGGTGGGAACGTTTTCAACAATTCCCACCGGATATCTTACCGAACGATCCGCGAGGCGTAGAGACATCTTCGTAGGTTTGAGGTTCCCGAAGTCCATCTACTTGAAGATCGAGTGTGGCATGATGCTCATGCTTGCTCCTAAATCACACAAAGCATTATCAATATCAATATTACCTATTGTGCATGGAATGGAAAGCTTCTGGGGTCCTTCAACTTTGGTGGCAGTTTGTTTTGAATGATAGCGCTGCATTCCTCGGTGAGTGCTACCATTTGTTCTCTTCGATATGCTTCTCTTTGGAAAGAACCTCTTTGATGAGTTTGGCATGATTAGGCATCTTTTGGAGGGCTTCCACGAATGGGATGTTGATGTCAAGCTTCTTGAGACCCTCTACAAATCCGCCCACTCGTTCTTCATTCTTACTGCTCACCAACCGTTGAGGAAACAGTATAAGAGGTTTGTATGCCGGTGGAGCAATATATGGTTTGTCTAAATCTGGTTCAACTCCTTCCCTAATCGCAATCGTACCTTTTCCTCTTTCCATGGACGTACCAGCAGCTTGCCCTCGCACTTTCGAGAGCGAATCCTCGATCATATCAGTGCTACACACGGAGATAGCGTTGACGTACTCTCTCGGGTTTAATTCGGGCTTACCAGGAAGCTGTCTGGGATTCCAAGAGGATGAGGCAGCCTACTATGCTACGGAGTTCTCTAAACTCTTCACATGATTGCTCAAAGATTCCATCTGATTTTTGAGCTCGTTGATCGTTGTCCCCACATCCGCATTGAATTTGGTTTGAGTCGAATGTTGCTGCCTTTGCTCCTTGATGAATTCGAGCAACACTCCCTAAAGGTTTGACGAAGGGTCTTGAGGAGGTTGAGGAGCTTGCGGAACTTGCTGAGCGTGCTGTAATTGCTGAAATGTTTGCTATCTTTGCTGAAATCCCGAATACTTTACCGGTTGAGTCGTTCGATATCAAAGATTCGGGTGATTCCTCTAATTCGGGTCGTAGGTATTCCCGAATTGAGTGTTTCCTTGCTGCTAGACATAATTCATCGGTTCTAAATCTTCATGTACCATGCATTGATACGCTACATGATCCGTATCTCCGCAATTCACACAGTACATGGCGTTTGCTGCATTGCTCGTCACTCTACTCTAATTCGGCTCGTATAGGCGACGAGTGATGTTAGGCATACCTCTCGGTGTTGACCACATGGTGTGGTTCATGGCAAGGTTATCGATCAGCTCGTATGCCTCCTCGACGCTCAGATCCATAAATGATCCTCTAGCAGCATTATCCAACATCGTTCGGTGTTTATCTGAAATTCCGTTGTAAAAGGTTTGGATAACGTACCACTGCTCAAGACCATGGTGTGGACACATCTGTAAAAGATCCTTAAATCTACCCCATGCTTCAAACAAATTTTCTCCATCGCTGCATCTAAACGTTGTGATTTCCCCCCTCATCTAAATCGTCTTTCTCGGAGGAAAGAAGCGTGATAAGAATAATGTCCAGAGCTGGTCCCAAGTCGTGATTGAACCAGCGGGAAGCGATTGCAACCATGTTTTCGCTCGCCCCCCAATCGAGAAAGGGAAGAGACACAGTAAGATCGCATCCTCTGAGACTCTGTGTATCTTGAATGTACCGGAAAGCTCTAGGAAGTCTCTGAGGTGCTGATGGGGATCCTCGTGATTTCCACCCATGAATTGCTTCTGATAAAGCATGTTGATCATCGTCAGCTTAATCTCAAACTGTTCTCTGGCAACAGCAGGCATCCTTATGGCTGTTTGCACGTTGTTCATATTCGGCACCACGTAATCCCTGAGACGACGTGGTGGACGAGCATGTGGTTCTCGCGGTTGAGGCGCGAGTTGCTATTGCTGCATGTGCCCCAAATTACCAAGAGGTAATTGAGGTTCATGGTCATTCTGATTATCCATGTCTCATAGATTTAACGGCTCTGTGATACCTTCTTCCTTGCCCTTTCTCAGTTGTCTGCAAGTTCGCTCGATCTCGAGGTCGATTTGGAGAAGACTAGAAGCACTTTGAGACCTGGTCATAAACCAACAAAGGAAAAACGAACGAAATTAGGTAGAAAGAAACGATAGAAAAGAAAACAAAAACAAAAACAAACAAGAAAGATTCTAGGCTCGAATCTAAGACATGTTGACAATAGTCCCCGGCAACGGCGCCAAAAACTTGATGCGTTATCAAAGTTATACAAATATTTAATCCATCCAATTCTAAATATCCTTGAAATTCCTCCATTTTGATTGGAATTTGATTTGAACTCAAGGTAAAGTC
>CM071866.1:7938922-7969265 GCA_036759665.1 Gynandropsis gynandra
TGCATTCAAAGATAAATCAAAGTGGTTCCGGGATAGCCAAGGGCTAATCCCTTCTCCTATAACAAAACAAACTACTCGCTCATGCGTCCGTAACCAAACATAATTGAAGCAGAAAGTCTAAGGAACATGAAAACCAAATGAAACCGAAGTCTTGGGTTGATCTCCAATGCTCCTTGTATGTCTCCTTCGCAAGAATCTCCTTCTTCTCTCCACTCTCTCTCCTCGTGTGAATTCTCCAAAACTCACTCTCTAACAGAAGCTCCTCCGACCAATTTCTCTTGTTCTCCTCTTTTCCTTCTTATTTTCTTTCCTTTTCTCCCCTTTTTCCTTCTGGTCGTTCGTTCTTTTCCTTTTGTTGCAGCAGCCATCGATTTTGCCTTTTCATGAGTTTTCCATTCGTGATTAAGTTGAGAAACGTTTCCATTACTTTCTCCAGCAAAATATCACTTACTCCTCTTCTCTGAAGTCAGTTTCCTTATTGTATAAGTCCCCAACAAATTCCTTTACGTTTTAAGACAAATTAACTTATCTAGTGTTGCAGGTGACGGACACGATCCGTGCGGGCTGAGTGTGTGACCCACACGGGCGCGGCACGCATGATCGCGATGGAAAACAAGGCGACCCGTGCGAGCTAGGGAGTGCCCGCTCGGGCTGATGCGTGCTCCAGTCGGGCTGGGATGTGCCCCGCTCGGGCTGATGCCCCGACCGTGTGTAGTACTTGCCCGACTCGTGCTCAAGTTGTTGGATCAGTGGCCCGTAGCATTGCCGAACTAAATGCTCGCGCGGTCAAGGGTGTACCTCGCGCGGGCTGAGCTTGTTCTTTGCCGATTCTTGTCCTGTTTGTTCTGTGATGATCCTCGATCAAGGTACTTTGTCTCGTGAACATCCTTTATCTCCAAAATGAACCGATTACGCATTAAAACCTGTCAGAACATGAAAACACAAAAACGAGTAAAACGGATACAAAATCGTACGTAAACATCACATTTATATCGTAAACATCTCTAAAATCATGCAAGAAATACGTATGAAAACGAGATGATCAACTAACTATAGAAAGAGATGAAAATACTAGGACAAATTAGACGTTATCAGATGGCATGTATATGAGTTGTTTAAGTGATTAGAGATGATCTAGAGAATTGACGTTCAACCAAGTATTAGGGTCGGAGAACACTGATATTTTGGGTTAAATGTTAAAGCCGAGTGAACATCTTGTCTAGTGTGCTTGATCGAGTGATATCAAACTCAAACCTTCGAGAAAAAGCGTGTGTGAGCGTCTCGGTGAGAGTTTTCATGTGAATAATATCGGATCAAAGATATGAGTATTGTGACACTTGAATCAGGGTCGGTGTCGTATCGTGATATGGTTGTTGTAACCTTTCAAGAGATGGAGCAATGTAGTTAGTCAGATCAGTTAATCTATAAGCATCATACCGTGTGGAGTTTATGGTAACCTTTTGAGCGACAAATCATTGTGTTGTACTAATGGTTGGGGTACATTGCGACCTTGCGAGATCTTCAGTGTGTTGGGGTCTCTTAGACTTTGTGAGCGTATGCCCTAACTAGACTCTTGTAGATTTGGTGATTTATAATCCGGTGTGACTTATGGTACTAAATCGAGATGGCAGACTTGTCTATATGTCTTTAAGATGATGATATATCATCATTTTTTGTTATTTAGTTAAGAATGGGAGATTGTGTGGCACGGAGTACGTACACGTATTGATATCACTGAATATGTCTTTTGTACTCACCCTATTTGTGGGTTGTCATTGATGGATAGGTTATGACAAGGAAAAAGAGCAATGAGGTTGAGTAGTAGCATCAGAGCTCACAGCAGACTGATGGGAGAGGCGTATAAGAGGTCTCGATAAACTTTATTTTGCATTTCGTACTTACCTTTTTATTTATCGTGACTATGATTTTATGTATTTTATTTTTCTATATGGTCTGAATCATTTACGAAATCAAATATTCATTTTTTTATAAATGTGTTTGAACGATGATATATGTGATGATGCGTGTCAAGTTAAACAAGTTAACCTAAACTACCCGTAAGTGCACGGCACGTGTGTAGTAATTAAGGTGTCGATCCTACGAGGATTAATGTAACACGGTCTAAGAATCAAACTCAAATTAATACTTGCTGCGATGAAATAAGTATGGTGAGATACAAGTATGAAAATACAGAAAACCTAAGAGTTCCTAAAAAAGAGACAAACGTTCTAGGATCCGGTTTCACCGCATAGCTTCTGAAACCTATCTTTGATATATCTAATCGTGCATTCCCTATCAATATATCTAAGGCGGACGATCCTAATGTAGAACCTACCCTCTCTCAAGGAATATGAACGTGGTTCGATTGAGTCATCCCCTACTTTCGTGGCTGACACCCCAACTAAACCCATTATGATTCATGATTCGCCCAATTCAACCCTCAACCGTTACTACCCTACTTTCGTGACATAGTCTCGGTTGTTCTAAGCCTAATCTTCTAGGACTAGAATTCTCCTTTCGGTCCTTCTCCTAATCCCTAACACATGCATATACGTGGTCATTCGTAAACACAAGACAATAAGCACTTAGACAAAGAATAGATAAACGAAACGAGGAAATGCAATCATAAACAAATCAAAGATGATTCCGGGATAGCCATGCGCTAATCCCTTCTCCTAGAACAATCCTACTACTCGCTCATGAGTCTAAACAATATAAACGAAATCAGTAGAGTAAGGAGTATATAAATATCAAACCAGTGATGATCCCGAATCAATTCCTGACTCCTTGTTGTGTCTCCCATCAAGAGAGCTCTCTCCTATGATGGATAGGCTCCAATCTCCTCTCCTAGGGTTCTCCTCTGTGTTTTGCTTGCCTCTAAACTCAATTTGGATTCCCTTTCTATACAAATTCCCCATTGGAGAACTTCTAGGGAAGTTGCTACAGCCATGCCCCGCGCAGGGTTGGGAGGCAATCCGCGCGTTCTGCCCACTTTCTCCATGCCCCGCGCGTGCTACAAGTGAGCACGACTAGGGCATTTTGTGTTGGACAACCACCCCGTGCGAGCTAGGGAAGACATCCCGTGTGGGCTCCTCTTGAAGCTCAATCTGCACGTGCTGAAGTTGAGCACGACTCAGGCAAGTGCTGCTGGACGTTCAACCCGAGCGGGCTAAGGAAACCACCCCGCGGGGGGCCTTGTCTCCTCATGTCGTATCGCATTCCTTTCTCGTTTCTCGTTTCATTTGTTTAGTTATGATCTCCAATGCGATTACTTTGTCCCGTGTATGTTCTTTTTCTCTTAAACGAACCAGATACGCATTAAACCTATAAGAACACGACAACACAGAAACGAGTAAACCGGATACAAAATCACATGTATACATCGCAACTATCGTCATAAACATATCTAAAATCATGCGAGAATTATGTACAAAAACGAGATGATCATGTGGCCACCTCTTGGAGGTGATGATGGAGACTCCTAATATCGACGTAGTTCCAGTATGGGGGTGTTAATGAAATATTTTTCCTAAAGAGCATAATAAATCAGCGTTATTGTTCTTCAATACATCCAAGTCGCTTATCCTTAAATTTCTCTAACAAATACCTCTGAAGAATATGTTAATTATGCAAATAACACCATGCACGTACATGATAATAACTATATAATTCAATTGGGAATCGTTGCATGTAACTATTACAATCATTACTTTTCATTCCCATGAGTCTTGAACCCACAATATTCGTACATCGCGATGTTCGACACATACCCATTCAAAAATTTAACATTTTATTTTAGTCACCTCAACAATGTTGCCATCCTAAGACCAGATAATCTAAATATCGGGTTTAATGCCTCTCATCGCGTAACTCCAACTCTGGTCTTCGACATTCTATCTTCAAACCTGATACACGCCTCGGGGTGGGAACTCGAGACATATACGGAGAATCCATTAACCTCGATCCCTAGAGTGGAATTTGGGTTGTCAAGGTTGATTTCTTGACTGGCCTAAGGGCACTCTTCAAGAAGTTATCTGTTGACGGTAGATGATGGTGGAGGATAGTGTAGGATCTCTTGATTGGCCTAAGGGCACTCTTCAAGATTCGTCTGTTGAAGGTGGAGGATGGAGGTTGATGGATGAAGTCGAGTTCGGATTCGGGTTAGGTTCGAGTTCCTCGAGTTCTAAAAAATTGAACCCAAAAAAACCTATTTGGTTTCGGGACGGGTTCCTCGAGTTTCGGGTTGGGTTCGGTTTGTGCGGGTTTTAAAACATTGAACCTAAAAAACCCAAATTGTATTTGGGTTCTTTCGGATTCTCGGGTTCTTCGGGTTTTTTGGGTTTTTTGGGTTATTCAAGTACGGGTAATTCGGGTTTAAATGGGTAATTCGGGTTTTAAACGGGTAATTCGGGTTTAAACGGATATTTCGGGTTTAAACGGATAATTCGGGTTCCAAATTTAACATATAAAAAATTATGTTAGAACGGTTAGGGTTTTTTTTTTTTGGGTTCCTCAGGTTCTCCCAAACCCAACCCGGACCGACTCGAACCCATTTGGGTTTTAGATTTTGAACCCATATGGGTTTTCTACAAAACCCGTTTATCTCACGGGTTGGGATTTTCGGGTTGGGTCGATCTGGGTAACCCGAAACGCCCACCCCCACTGGTGGGATAACATTGGCTTGGAGGATTTCCTAGCCATTGGAGAGGATTTTCTGGTCGTTAGAAAGGATAAAAAAATATTTTTATCTTTCGTCTTTCCTTATCTGTATCGCTCGAGCCCGTCAGATCTTAGGTGGGCGGATTGAGGCCCGCTTCATGGTAAAAGACCAACGTGGTGTTTACTTGGGTTGGGTTTGAATCCTCCTTATGGTTAGGATTCTTCCATGCCTCCATCACAATCTCAGCTGCCTTGTAATGCAAGCTCCTTGCTCGTCCACGTGTGAGTATACCGTGGGAAGATTCTGTCTACACGTTTCCTTGTGATAGCTCCTCGTTCGTGTGACCCTCCTTTGGTTCCGCTTCGAGTCCAATTTCCTCATCATTTTCTCTCCCCTTGCGAGCGTTCCATCCTCGGAATGTTATCATCTACATCAAAAGGAGATATATATCAGCAACATTGAATGTTGTGGACACGGTATACTCACCTGGTAGTTCGAGATGGTAGGCGTTGTCGTTGATCCGCTCTAGAACGCGAAATGGGCCATCTCCTCTTGGTGCTAGCTTCAAACTCCTTTTGTCGGGGAACCGTTTGGCCTCATGTGAAGCTACACCCAATCTCTTTTTCCGAATACAATCCTTTTACGCTCCTTGTTGGCTTGTTTGGCATATTGTTCAGTCCTTCGCCTTATATTTTTCTGAACCTTCTCGTAACCTCTTGATTAGTTTAGCTTTCTTCTCACCATCCAAGTTGGCGACCTCTTTGCTTGGTATAGCGGAGTGGTCCAAGGGAGTGATGGGGTTGAACCCATATACAACCTTAAATGGAGAGTGCTTTGTGGTCGAGTGTTGTGTTTGGTTGTAAGCGAACTCGGCGTGGGGTAGGTAGTTAACCCTTTCTTTGGGTACCATCCCATGAATGATCATAGCAGGACCGCTAGTGTATGGTTGACCATCTCTATCTGGCCGTCAGTCTGTGGGTGGCACGTGGTGGAGAACATGAGCTTTATCCCTAGCTTTCACCAAAGTGTTCGCTAGAAATGATTCAAAAACTTGCTATCCCAATCTGACACGATCGTCTTGGGTAGCCCGTGTATGCGTACGCTCTCTCTAAAGAAAAGTTCCACAATACTGGTTGATTCGTTGGACTTTGAGCAGGCTACGAAGTTTACCATTTTTGAAAACCTATCGACAAAAACAAAGACAAAATCTTTGTTTTGGATCTTTAGAAGTTCGATAACAAAGTTATCGATAAATCAGTCTATGGATGAGTCGGGATGGGTTAGGGAAGATACAAACCGTGGAATGGACGCGAGGCTTAGCTTGGTGGCACGTGATATATCGTGCACAAAGTCTTTCTACGTCTCGCTTGAGGTGTGGCCAGAAGAAATGCTCCTTTATTGTGGCCAAGGTTTTCTCCACGCCGAAGTGTCCCATGAGTGCTCCTCCATGTGCTTCTTGAAGCAACAATTCCCTCATTGAGCTTTGCAGAATGCAAAGCTGTCTATCACAAAACAGATATCTGTCGTGTATATAGAATGATCCGCTACTTCTTTACACATTCGAAATATCTTGCCAAGCTCCGGATCTTGTTCAAAGAGCTCTTCAATGTGCTCGAACCCCAAATTTCTAGCCTCTATGGTGGTGATGAGGGTATGTCTCCTTGATAGAGCGTCAGCTACAACGTTTTCTTTGCCTTTCTTATACATGATTATGTACAAAAAGGACTCAATGAACTTCATCCACTTAGCATGTCTCCGCTTTAGACTAGTCTGACCATTGATATGGTTGAGGGTCTCATGATCAGTGTGGATGACGAACTCTTTCGCCAAAAGGTAGTATTGCCATGTTTCCAAAGCTTGAACAAGGGTGTAGAGCTCCTTGTCATACATGGGGTAGTTAAGTGCCCCACTTAATTTCTCAATGGAATACGCCACTGGTCGTCATTCTTGAACAATGACTGCACCAATGCCAATCCCTGAGGTATCACATTCCACTTCAAACGTTTTGTCAAAGTCTAAAAGCGGGAGGACAGGTGCAGTGGTGAGACTCGCCTTTAGTGCTTCGAACGCCTTGCTTTGTGCTTCTCCCCATTCGAAGGCCTTGTCTTTTTTTATAACCGCGGTTAGGGGACGGCTATGCTACTAAAGTCCTTCACGAGCCGGCGATAGAACCTTGCTAGCCCTTGAAAGATTCGTACGTGTGCGACGATTGTCGGTGTTAGCCATTCTTGTATGGCCTTGATATTGTCCTCATCTATGCGTAGTCCCTGCGAACTTACTACAAAACCTAGGAAAACAATCTCGTCAGTGCAAAAGGAGCACTTGTTGAGGTTTGTGTATAGTTGTTCCTTTCGGAATGTCTCTAAAACTAGCTCAAGATGTTCCTTAAAATTTTATTATAAACGAGAATATCATCAAAATAAACTACGATCAATTTACCAATATGGGCTCTTAGAACATGGTTCATGAGCCACATGAAGATGTTGGGGGCGTTGGAAAGCCAAAAAGGCATGACGAGCCACTCGTATAGCTCTTGTTTTGTTTTGAAATTCGTCTTCCATTCATCACCTTCTCTCATGCAGACTTGGTGATATCTGCTCTTGAGATCGATCGTAAAGAAGATCATTGCCTCGCTAAGTTTGTCTAGCATGTCTTCCAACCGCGGGATGGGATGTCAGTATTTGATCGTGATGTTGTTGATCGCCCAATAGTCGACACACATCCTCCAAATCACGTCCTTCTTTCGTACAAGTAGTACGGGGATAGCGCATGAACTTAAGCTTTTTCGGATGTAGATTTTCTCCATGAGCTCTTGGATTTTCCGTTGTAACTCCTTTGTATCCTCGGGGTTCATGTGATATGCTGGTCGGTTTGGCAATGGTGCTCCTGGGATGAGATCGATCTGATGTCTGATGCCTCGTATGGGTGGTAGTCCAGCTGGTATCTCCTCAGGAAACAAATCGCGTCACTTTTCTAGTATGTTGGTGATTTCTGGGGAATAGTCCATTGTATTTTAGCCTATCAAGACATCTTTTTAGACCATTAGCCTTACAAACAACACTAGCCTTTATATAAAAATTTGATTTTTTGTCCTAACTGTTTAGTTTAAGTTGCATTTCATGTACTTGCGAAGGACTAAGAGGAGCTAGTGTTACCTTCCTTTTGTCCATGGCGAAGGAATAGAAATTTTTCCATCCGCCATGCGTTACCTCGCGGTCGAATTGCCATGGCTGCCCTAGTAGGATGTGTCCTATTTGAATTGGTATATCGAAAAGTACTTCATCATGGTACTTACCTATATTGAGGGCACGGTTACTTGCTCGGATACCTTGAGCTCCTCTTGATTGTTGAGCCATTGTAGCTTATATGGATGGGGGTGTTTCCTTGTCTCCAAACCTAGCTTTTTAACAATATAGACGCTTGCAACATTAGTACAAGAACCGCTATCTATAATGAGTCCACATACCTTATCCTTGACAAGGCATTTTGTGTGAAAGATGTCTCTTGTTGGGCGATCTCTTGCGGGTTGATCATTGTACGCAAAACGCGTCGTGTTACCAATAGTTATCCTATTTCTAGAGATTCAATCTCGTCAATTCCTTCTTCATGTTGTTCTTCCTCACTCGCGGACTCGTATGCTCCACAATCAGAGAGGATCATGACTCGCGGATTAGGCAGTCTCGTGCTATGTGCCCTATGCCCTTGCACGTGAAACATATAAATTCACGAGTACGAATTGGTTTCGAAGGAAGTATATGGTTACCTTCTCCTTTGACATTCCTTGATGTCTCAGGATCTTTACCCTTGGAACGGTCGTCAATCCTTGGTTTTTCCAGCATCCTTAGGGGTTGTTCGGCCGACCATGTTGATTGTGTCATTGCTCGACTTGTCGCTTGCTTTCTCTTGATCTGTTACTCAATTTGAATAGACAGATGCAATATATCTTGCAGATCATGGTATTGTTTTCTTTCTACCTTCCTAATGATTCGTTTACTTATTCCGTCTAGAAATTGATCCATTAAAGTTTCTTCATCTTCGTCGATTTCTAGCCTATTGCGAAGATGTTCAAAGTCATCGAAGTATTCTTCGACAGTTTACTTCCTTGGTTTAACTTTCGATATCTTCGTTGTAATCCACGTTGAGACTTTTTCAACTCTTCTACATCGTTGAGTGCTTACCCCTTGATCCCACCAAGTGAATGCACTGTCCATGAGTTGAGATGCGGTGTACTGTACCTTATTGCACTCCGTATACATGTAACACACCAAAATATTATTCATCCACCTCTCCGAAACGAGATACGCTTCCGAGTCAACACATCCAACAAAATTATGTGGTTTTAACTTTAAATTGTTACCATCGTGTTCTTGTAATTGTCTTTAAGGTGGATCCTTGTCTGAATCTTCATCCTTACGGATTATGTGGCATCGCCTTGGTCGTCTCAGAAACTCTTTGTCCTCCTCCTCAAGATTATGTCATGGTGGTGCTCTACATTCTCATCGTCTAGGTTGAGGATCCGCCTGTTCTACTTCGTCCGCACCATTTTCATGAATGGATGGTGCATCACGTATGGGTTGCCTTCGTTCTTCTTCAAAGCGATTCATTCTTGACTCCATTCACTAGAGCATATGCATGATCACGTCGAGTTGGTTGTTGCGTGTAGAATTCTCTCCTTGTTCGGTCATTTTTTTTCTAGATTTTTTTATAACAATAAACAAACAAAGAAAAGATTAGTACAATAAAACGAATTAAAAGAGATAGAAGCGTACCTTTGGTCCTTGAACTGGGCTCTGAATGATACATGCCTCGGGGTGGAAACTCCAGATGCATATGGAGAATCTGTTAACCTCTATCGCTCGAGTAGGATTTGGGGTGTCAAGGTCGAATTCTTGAGTGGCCTAAGGGCACTTTTCAAGAAATCGTCTGTTGATGGTGGATCATGGTGGAGGATAATGGAGGATCTCTTGACTTGCCTAAGGGCACTCTTCAAGATTCGTCCGGTAAAGTGGAGGATGGAGGTTGATGGATGAAGTCGAGGTGTTTGGGGTGGAGTGATAGACACCACAAGAGTAGTGTAAGCATCTTGACACATTCGGATAATGGCTTCAATTGTTCCCAGAACATGTTGAAGTCATCGTGTTCTTGGCACTGCTCAAGAATACGAAAAAGAGTTTATTACTTCAATTTTCAATGTGTCTTACAAATGAAATGGATTTCTTTATATAGGAGAGACTTCATGTTACAATAAGGAAAATGCATAAATGCTAGATAACGAATTGATCTATTAGCCGTTGGGAAGATTTTATGGCTATTAGGAATCTTTAAAATGGGAAAGAAGCTGATCCAGTGGGATAAGATCGGCTTGGAAGATTTCCTAGCCATTGGATAGGATTTTCTGGCCGTTGGAAAGGATAAGGAAAGATCTTTATCATCCGCCTTTCCTTATCTGTATTGCCCGAGCCCGTCAGTTCGTAGGTGGACCGATTGAGGCCCGCTTCAATGTAAAAGACTGATGTGACGTTTGTTTTGGGTTAGTCTCGAATCATCCTTCTGGTTAAGAGTCTCACATGCCTCCATCACAATCTTCGTTGCCTTGTTATGCAAGCTCCTTGCTCGTCCACGTGTAAGTAGGTCGTGGGAAGATTCGGACTGCTTGTTTCCTTACGATAGCTCCTCGTTCGTGTGATCCTCCTTTGATTCCTCTTTCAGTCTGATTTCCTCATCAAAATCCATCCTCGACTGTATGGTATTCTTCATTTTCCCCGTAACATTCAAAATTGTGTTGATTATGTTATCAAAATTTTCTATATGCATAATGTCTAAATTATGTCGTAACATGAGTTGTTTCCAATAAGGCAATTTTCAAAAAATATTGCTTGTGTACAAATTATGCTATTTACCTTGTCCTCTCGGTTTTCGACGCCCACGGTCTCATTCGCATTCAATTGATTTTGTAAGTCTACCATCGTGTTTAGGCGTTTATACAAGATCTACGTACATGTTTTCATGAATGTTTCTTGTCTTTTCTAAATGTATGTCAACAAGGAAAAAATTTTCTATGAAAATAAACTAACATGGTTTCTTCCCGTCTACGAGATGACACAAATTGATATCCTCCATGCAATATGGACACGTCAATATCTTGTGCATTCTCCATCCAAACAAGATTTTCATATGTAAAAGTCATTAATTCTCCACAACAACGTTGCTTTCAACGTAAATAAAATTGTATTTATTTCATATGCAATAATTATATTGTTAAAGAAATCTCTCAATTCATGTATCAATGGCTAAAGAAAGACAGAAATTTTTCTTTGGATGTTCTAGTCTTGGAATCAATAGCGTTCGAAACATAACTTCTCTTTTTAAACACATCTCTAGAGCAAATTATAGAAAGACAAAATCACAAGCTATAAAGAATATTGTCTTCTGAATTATCCATATGGAAACATCGGTGCACAGGCTAACATAAACACTCCTCGTTTCATAGACAAACTCAAAAAATATCTCGTTGAAAACTTCCAAGCCTTACCATCTAATGGATGTTGCATTACTCATTTACTTGTCTAGTGTTATGTGTGACATCTCATATATGCAGTAGTTTTCTTCTTGTACAATCTTCTCAATATATTTGCTACACGGATGTAGAACATCTTTTTGTACACCACATATTTTTGTAAAGATGTTTTTTTCGAAATCTCCTTGCACCGTAAAATTTAAATTCCATTTCCTCTCCAAAATAACATGCAACTATTTATACAAACATCAATCTTCTAATACAACATTCCTAGATTCTTTAAAATATTCTTCGTTTCATAATATATTTTGGATTTTGATAATTTTTTAGTAATTATTCACGCATAGTTTGATAAAATAAATTCATGCAATTTTTCGTCACATTGTAATCGGTTTTTTATACTCACCAATCTTGATATTTAGGATAAATGTGATTGAACTTCGCAACAACCTTCATATATAGGTTATTCCGATACACCCAGCAGGTCAAAAATCATTGTGTAAGTACCAAATTTGATAATTCTCTGCAAACAATATCTTGACTGTCGTAATTCATATTTTTGCATTTTTTCTATGGATATAACATTGTTTAGAGTTCTAGACACAAATGTTGTAGATTCAAAACTCATAAATGTTCTAACCCGTATAAGAATTCTTGCATAACATCTTATGTTATCGGGTCTTTTCTTCTATACATTCATTTTCTTGACATATATATATATATATATATTTCTATTTAAAAAAGTACATTGTTTGAGAGTACGCTTAAATTTATGTGGTAATGATAGACAAAACTAGTTTTTCGAATAAATAGTAATATTTTCAACTGTCATCTGATGATAATATCAACGGATAACCGTCGAAATGCAACGGTCAAAATTTTTCAATGGTTGCTTTGAGAATTTAAATATTTCAACGCACATTCGTTGGTATTATCAATCAGATCGTTTCAACGAGTCTGTTCGTTTCAACGAGTCTGCACCATTGAAATGCATGTTGGATTCCATTAGAAAAGATGCAAAATTTTTCAATGGTTGCTTTGAGAATTTAAATATTTCAACGCACATTCGTTGGTATTATCAATAGATACTCGTTAATAATTTTAACGGTCACCCATTGAAAAATTTTGCATCTTTTCTAATGGAATCCAACATGCATTTCAATGGTGCAGACTCGTTGAAACGAACAGACTCGTTGAAACGATCTGATCCGTTGATAACCACATTGAACTACCACATCAATGTCATTACTCTTTACAACCACGTATGTTTTAAGGTATAGCAGATTTCATATCAGTCTCCCAACCTAATATAAGATATTAAAAATATTAAACAGAATTGTTACTGGAACGGTGAGTGAAAATAGATGTGGGATTCAAGAGCGAGTAAAAAACAGCAGTGAAACATAAAAGTGAAATAAATATTGCAATACCAAGAAAGAAAAGTTGTATGGTTCACATAATCCACAACACCCATCTTCTATTACTATTCTGTCTTTTGTCTCACGGCAAATGTTAAGTACATTATTACAAACACTTTCACATGGATGAGTAATTGCAACGAATGCCAAATCTACTAAGAATTTCACATCCCCTGTTGTTCCCGTGTGCTGTCAAAATTCTTAAGGTTCAATGATGGATCATCATGCGTACTCGTCCTCCCCCGTTGCTGCATAGTGGCCGACGTTTATACTCTGCAAGACCGTGCAAAACTCAGTTTTAGATCGACCATTAAGGTACATTATGACCACACACCCTGTATGAGTTATTTCTTGTATGTTCACCACGAAAAACTACAAAGAGCAGCCAAAATTACCTCAGATAACATCCGCTGCTTGTTCAGGAACTGTGTTCTTGCTTTGTTGAGGGCTGAGTTTGGTGATTTAAACATCCTCTGCTCATATAAAATGCGTAAACATATGTTAAGTGGCGAGCTCGAGATGGCCCCGATTACATATTTTGGCAGACTACACTTAATATGGGCATGAAATCTCTAACTTAGAAAAACAAGCACAAACATTATTTAATTCACGGATGAACGAACCTTTTCACCCCGACTCATACGAGGATCCCCACTAGAAAACTTCTTCTTTGGAGTGAAACCAAATACATCATGGAGGAATTCATTATCCTAATTAGAAAATGGAAGAAAGCACGAAAATATCAGCTAAAGAAAGAAATATCGGAGAATCAATGACATTCAAAAACATGAAAATGGATTGAAGAACATAACTAAAACCCAATTCAAAAACCAACCTGCATATGCTTGATAAATCCGCTCCCAAGGAAATGCTTCAAAAAGTTCAACTGTTCAAAGCAAGATTAAACATCTCTGTAAAAGCAGCGATGAAAAGTGTAGGAAAAAAAAGACATGGCACAAGTCAATATATAAACCTGTATCATCTGGTACCATGTTGTCGTTTGTAAAGACTCTCCTCCAATCTTTGTTGTGGTTTCAGGGGAGTAGCCATCCTGGCAAAACAATCATTTACAAGATATGAGCATGTGTCAACATAACATTATATAACATACTACCAGAGGAAGACAAAGGTGAAGATACCTCAAGAAACTCTACAAGATCTTTAAACAAATTCCGCTGGCTATTGAGATCTTTCTTAGCAGAACCTTTACCACCTGCCTCTGCAGAAAGGTCTCTAATTTGTTTAGTGACTTTGGCTTTTAAGCCATGCATGTGCGTCAATGCTTCCTGAGACACATTTCCTTCTTGAACTGATCCATTAGAACGCTTAGCTTCGGCTGAGAACTTCTCCAGATTTCCCAACTCAAATATCAGGGCAAGTGCTTCGCCAGCAGCTATACGTATAGTGCGATCATCCTTATCTAACAGGGAAGAGAGATATGAAACTATCCTGCAAAATTCAAAAACAAGTCTTGAGCTTTAACTCTCAGTGCAAGAATATAGATCTTAGACAGGACGATAGCTTCACTTACTCTTGCCAAAGTTTGGGACTTAGAGCCCATTGATCTACTGTTGTGAGCAGAAACGCCCAAGAAGACACCACAGCAGTTACAACTGCAGGTGAAGGTTTTGTTGCAACAACCTACAAGGAAATATCAATCAATTCTTTGAACAAAATGAACCCACAATTTCGATGTCCTTAAAATGATTTCCTGAATAGGAGAAGAGACCAGTACAACCTTGAGCAGAAACAGAAAATGATCATCTACAACTATCAATAAAGTTCATAGAAAAACCTTCTCTTCAACTCATTTTCTTGCTACTATCTTCAAGCATCTATATCCTCAAAATCATAATCCCTACTCTAGTGACACGACCAAGCCACATCTACACACTTGTGGTCAGCTTGATCTAAACTGCATAAATTCTTACGCCCATATGATGACAGCCATAATTTCGCATTCCGAAAATAAGAACCAAAGAAAGATGCATACATTAGTGCCTAGTTTGGGATGAATCATTTGCCAGATTATTTGCATTGATCTTTCTGTTTCTTCTGGAGCAGTTCCACCAATAAAGGTAATTACTGCCAGGCACTCAATTATCTGCAATGAAAGGGTAAGATATCACCCCAAATGGAAAACAAAATTGGTATGTTGAGAATCCTAGAACAAAATAATCTACAGCTCAACAATTGAATCATCAATACCGATGATATTTTCAAGGAGTCACGGCCAGATCTAAGGGCCTGAGAGAGAGGGGTAATTGATTCTTCCAAAATTTCATGTGCTTGATCTCCAAGACCAACAGTCAAAGCTAATAAACCTGCACACACCATGATTAACATTGATTTAACAAGATCAAACTTTTGCAGATGATGAAACGAAGAGTTGTTTGGTGCTCAGGACTAACCAATAACATGAGTTGCTAAAAAGGTCTCCTTACTAGACCCTTTCTTGATGCAGTGTAAGCATTGATGCAATAAAGTGGCAAACCTGCATCAATAAGAAAAAACATGAAAGCTCTATCCACCATCTCGCCAACATAATAAAGGAAAACCCTAGACATATGTACAGACCATTTAGATTCACATTTGCATAAAAGCAGCTAACCAGAAAGGAAGACATAACATGAATATTTGGTGTTTAATTGGAGCACAATTCAATAGATCCCTTCAAACACTACAAAATTCCATACCCGTAGTTGGATCAACCACATCTACAAAAGGCTTCTAAACTTTACATATGTGCATTTTTCATTCCAAAATTACGTAATAAACACAAAGCTACGTCAAAATGATGCAGAAGATTAAAACAAAGAAGAAAAGGGAAAAGGAAACAGAAGTGCACGCTTACTTCTTTTCCACAAACTCATGCTGCAAGTCACTGTTAAATGCATCCACAATCGAGGCCAAAGCTTGCTCCCTTGTCGAACTCCTGCATCCCAAAAAAAAGGAACCGAACATCAGTTGTCAAGAATAAGAGCACATTGAAAATCATTTTCAAACCCTATTTTCTTCGTAAAAAGCTAAGTACAATAATTCAAGAGAAACTGAACCAGGAAACGAGAATACAAAGGCAAAGAAAATGGGGATGAATCAGAAAAGTGGAGTAAGAAATCCACCTTTTTTCATACAGAGCATCGAGGGCTTGATCCAACAAAGCATCTTTGTGAATCTGAACTTCATCCATACCGGAAACAGACATTCTATCGGATCGCATAGTAGAGCTAGAGCTAACACTACTGGTATCATCGTCGCTATCAAACATTGAGGCGTTTTTGCGTTGAGATCCTGTCATATTTTTCAGCTCGTGAAAACCCATAAAAAATATTCCAAGCTAAGCTCAATCGCCCACCAAATTCGGAATCAATATCGGGCAGATTTCTAGATCATCTCGACCAGATTGATAACTCAATACAAAAGTTGGACAAACCGAAGACCTATTCAAACCCAATTAAACCCTAAAACAAGCAACTCAGGTCAAGTTAAGCTAAATTAATCCATCAGAAAGAGAATCAAGTCCAGAAACTTACGTTTCCCCATGATGGGTCGGTGGCTACTTCGTTGGAAAACTATAAAACGTCAAAAGGGTTGACAAAGAATCTGAAAACGAGACGAATGAGCAGGAGAAAAACAATCGAAAACTATAGAACAAGTCGGAAACAAAGAACGAAATCTGGAGAAGAAGAGCAATAAGAATCGGGAAGGAAACAACGATAAATATGAATCGGAGGGCGATGTATCCATTAAACACGATTGAATCCAGAGAATAGTTGAGAGGGGGAGAGAGGAGAAAGTTTGAGACTTCCGTCTTACAAAATGAAAAAACGTGTAGAAAATGGTGGAGGAAAGCGGTAGATACGAAGAATCCACCGATCCTTGTTTTGTGGAATATTCGGTGACACGTGGAACATTAATTACCGTTAGATCTAATGATGTGATTTTACACTGTGTTTATAAAAAATGTATTTATAAACAAAAATCCCATTTTCCCTAAATATTAAATTTATTTACCATCCATCTAATTTTACTCTAGACAATTTTTAACAACTAATTTAATTTTCTTCTAAATTCATATCATATTATTCTTTCCCACAGATTGTAATAGACAGTTTAAAAACAGATAAAATTATAATATAAAAAAAGAATAAACGTCCAAAATTCAGGAAAAGAAATGGACGCCACAAACATTTTTTAAAATAAAAAAGCACTATTCTTATTTTTAGGGCGAATATATTGTTTTTCTTTTTTTACATTAAATGTTAACGAATAGATTTTATTTTACTGTTAGTTCAATAGTTTACAAAACTTGTAACAATATAAGTTATTATGTTACACAAAATTTTAAGAATGGAGAACAATGAAAGAATATGGATAAATCAATATATATTTATCTAATTCATACCTCTTTTAGTTTATTATTATAAATATACATGATTCTACTAGAATTTACAAAAGATGAGTTTAGGTTGACAAATTACAAAACGATTAATAAATCGTATAAAAAGCGTAAAAATTAGGATGTATAAATGAAATAGTGTGATTTTCCTTGTTAAAAGCCAAATCAAACATTACAATTCTGAGTATGTTACGTATTCACTAATCTCTCCAAGAAGTAACACGAAACCAAGACGTCGAAACGTATCTCCTTGGAAAAGGATGTTTTTTGTTTGTGTCGTGTCCATAAAAGCACTTGGAACCGAAGAAAACACTTCAATCATACCTCTTATGCCTAAAAACCCGAAATGCTGGCGATGTGTTTCTTCATTGCTCGGTCTTTATGGTGATGATTTCTTCCTCCTCTTCCCCGACCCCTTCCACGGCCTCTACTCTCTGTTTCTGAAACAGCGGAGTTACTTTCGTTGTTGTTTTGCGGTTCAGGGTTTGTCTCTTTGGGTGTTCCTCGGCCTCCTCTTCCCCTTCCGAAGCCTCTGGAGTTTCTTGAATTATCCCTTCCATCGCTCTCGGGTGTAACAGACTGGCTGTTGTGATCTTTTTGCGATTGGTATTCGGTAAGCTTCTTAACCGCTCCTAGAGGAATGTTTCCTCCACGTCCCAAACCATGTATCAACTCTCCTTGAGCTTGGTTTACAAGTGAAGCTTCGTTGGCATTCGCAACTGCAACAGCCCCCGCAACCTTGTAACTGTAGTTCTTACCATCTTTGACATAGAATTGAGGTTGCTTTCTGCTACCCCACTTTGGAGCACTTGAGGGTTCAGATTCTGGTCCAGAAACTGAACCAACTCTACTGCCAAACGTCTCGCTTTCTTCTGTAGCTGATTCCCCAACACTGAAACCCAGGTCATCGAAAGAGTCGTCGTATTCATCTTCGTATTCATATTGTGCAAGCAAGGCTGCATTCTTTGTTTTGTCATTTTTGTTCCTCCTGTCCAGAATAGAATGATTCGGAGCATCATCCTTCGCCTTTCTCATAAACCTACCAACAGTATTGGATGAGGCTGATGATGCTGAAGAAGCTGCAGGCGAAGGACCCTTAATCGGTTGCTCTTTGTATGAACCAGAGCTCGTGACGTCAGATTCAATAAGCTTCCCTTTCCCTTTGTCTTTGCTGCTTATAGTTGAAGCAGATTTGGGTTGTGGCATTGATTCCAAGGAAGTATTCAACTGTTTCAGATCTTCATGGAGCGTTCCTTCAAGTATTCTCTGGATAACCTCTTCTGGATTTTGATTATACACTTCGAGGCATGCAGCTAGGAATCCATTACCATAATCAGGGAATAAATCTTTTATTTGACTGATTTTAGATTGCATAACTACAGCTTCTTCATCCACCATCTCTTTGGTGTTTGTCGCCTGAGTAAGCAGAAGAGGTTGATCCTTAACTGAAGTGGTCTGAGAAGTGTGCGACATGATCATTGATAAATACTGAAACTGCTCGGCATCCATCGATATCCATCCTGTTTAAAAACAAATATAAGAATTTGCTTTAGACCTTAATGATTAGTTCACGGATTAAGATACCATACTATGTAATGCAACCTATAATTTCAACTTCGGTAACGCTAATATAAGTTCCATCTTACACGACATGACAAATCAGGTAGCAGCAGAAAGGGAAAAAAACACCAAATTGTGCAAGAAATACCTGCATTCTGCAAACCCATAAGTTTATCCATTATCCTGTAATTCCTTTCAATCTTCTGAAGCAATCGGTTTTTGTTTTCCATCATTTGCTCAGAAACTCCGCCTATTTCCCTGAATGTTTGAATCAATATATCTGCCCTTATCATAGGATCCTCTACTCTTGATGGGAACATCTTTGTGACAGCTGGAACTGAAGTCCCTTGATCAAACATTTTCTCATTCAGATAACAAGTGTCTAATATTTTCCAGCAAAAAGTTACTATTCTTGTTGACAACATTTTCAAACTCGTGGTGATATCTGAAAGTGATCCATGTTCTCCGTCCTTAAACAACACCTGAAACCCACGATGAAGTGATGGGAACAAAGAATCATGCAACCGCACAAGGCTGCTTAGAAGTTCATCATTCCCATAACTGCACAGACAGAAATTTAGGATTCGATCAAAACCAAAACCATGTAACAATATGCAGACAAGACAGAGATTTAGGTCTAAGGAATCGCAGAAGGCTACCTTACTTTAACAGTAAATAATACATACATAGGAAAAGGGAAGACTACTCTGGTAACGGTTTACAGGCCTATGAGGGCAGGATTTTGAGGAGTGATTCATAGGCAGTGTCAATATTAGTTTATATATATCTGGTCTGTGAGAGATAGGAATTTCAAGTTATTTCTAACTATTGCGAGTGTAAGAAACGAGTGGTGCCTCCAGAAAAAACCTCATCTCTTTTAATTCTCACTATCTTGAATCCAATATACATTTCTCACAATTTGTTGTGTGTTCTCAACCAAATACACATAACAGATCCAGGACCTTGAAAGGTTTGGTGTGAGCCTAGGATGGAATAAGTTCTTATCACAATTCTGTGCAGTCAAAACAGAGACAGAACTTTCAAAAATTTGGCCAAAGAATTGCTTAGTCTTTCTGTGGCCTGTAAGACGTGTAATCTCCAAATTGAATGTTGTAGATGGGACAGATAATGCATACCTTGTCTCAACAGGGCATGCCATGATAAAAGCTGCTGGATTATATGCAGAAATGAAACCATCCAAAGACACTACCCCATCATTGATGAAGTCCATAACCTAATCACATAGCGAGGAAACTTGTGACAACTGTAACACATCTCCTCTTCCTCTCCAAAAGCAAAATCGTAACTTCCATGTTGAAATATATTACTAAGTGAGAAAAGAAGAAACACGTTCTATTAATATGTACTTGTACAAGTGCATTCACATAGTCAGGAACTTGTAAGCATGCTCGTACTGAAGAGAGAGGGCACAAAACATACTACATACCATTGCACATTATATTTCCTTTATCTGGATACTGAATAAATGCTATAAAATTTACCATGAAGTTTAATAATTGGTAGCCAGACTATTAATTACTTGAATAATGGGCTTACATGTATTCCATGCACATAAATGGGAAACCTCATTAAGTTATAGATAAATTCCATAATTGAAGGTAATGTAGCATTGTCAAATGTTCCAAGAAGAGGAAAAAAAACACTACATTCTGTTTTCGTTTACCGTTTTTATTTTTCAATAGGAAACAGTCTAATTAGATATCAAATTAGAGTACAAGCACATCCACACCAAAGGTGGAAAGTATGAGAAATTATGACCTAAAACTGGAAGGAAATTTTAGACAACACTTTTTCACTCTAGACACATAAAGTCATGATTAAGTAGAACTTTCTGTTAAATTATAGAAGGAAAGTACCAACCTTGCCGGTTTACTAGTCAATTTCTCAACATCAAAGCTAAAAAATGTTTTCATGTTTTCTTAATTTCAGTACTGAGCTCAAAAGATTTCAAACATAGCAAAGGTTTATCATTGTATCATCATCCGTGAACTTACGATTAAGTTTTAAGTACTAAGAAAAGCACAGTAAGAAATAATTAGTAGTATCATATGTTTTGATAGATAGTTTCAGATAGGAAAGCAACTCAAATGTCACTTTTATGATGTCCTTAAAAGGGGATTTCATCATAGAAGAAAAATTATGAGAATAGGTGAAAAGAAAAAAGTGGAAACGGAGAATTTCTAGGAAAGAAGAGAGAAATTCACCTCCATAAGCTCGGCATGAAGCCGCCTTGATTTATCGATTTCACTGTTTCCACTGGATAACAGGGTCTGCAATTAAAAAAAAAAGACAGCATCAATATGGATCAGCCGGAAGTTGGGGGCAAAAGAACTTCAGGCAAATAATTCTTGACCAAGAAAGAAAACCTAAATTCAGGAAGTAAGACTAGCTATATAAAGTTTTTTAAAAATATTTAGGAATTATTGCCAGATAGATATAACCACAGACCTAGAAATTTTGTCCAAAAACATTGGATGCTAAAACTACAGTTCATTCTAAGCGTCAATAATGTTGACCAGAAAATTCTTAAGACCACACAAGATAAACCTAACTAAAAGATCTCAAAAACTTGTAAAAAAACTATAATCAACCACGAGAACGTTTTGAAAATATAATACAAAATGCATACCTCTAAAGATGAAGTACAACGGTGATACATTGTGTGCAGAATACCCAAGAAATGAGATAACATTAAATTCAAGCTTTCGGGAATCCAAGGCTGAGCTTTCACAGCATTTTCAATCTGAAACAGGGTAATTGATTGAGTGAAGGTATATCTCAGTATGTAAAGAATAACAGATGGATACATTTGGCCTAATTAAGCACATCCTGGATGACTTACTAGGGATCTTGTAAGTTCTGCATTTTCATGTCCATAAATAGCACATATATCCAATAATTTTGGCAACTCAAGCAACTTTTTATCCTGCAAAAGAACTACAAAACAGAACTATTAGAACAAAATGTAACAGTGCAAAAAATCATTTAGTCCAATAACAATTACAACAATGAACATATCCAATGCAACTGAACCATTCGTTTGGCCTCGCTATTTCCAGGGTGCTTGATAAGTTAAGATTAGGAAATATACTTTCAGCTCAATAAGACATGAGCTACAAATCTCAGGCTTGGTAGTAAAAGTATATCGTTGATCCTGCTCTTTTCACAGTCATTTTCCGTCTTTTGTTATACTAGGAAACGAAACAGACATCGGATATTTGACATCTGAGAACTGACAGAATACTGCTAAGAGCCAATTCATTAGTGTCCCATTTGTCCCTTCAAAATAATAGATAAAGAGATATGGACAATTACAAACAGTAAAAAAAAGGAACAGGAATCCACCTCCATGGTCTTTCTGGCTGAGGCTATTGGCAGCTCGGGCACCCGGATCCCTATTCGAAGATCTGTCACAACAGTCGTTCAAACCCCTCATATTACTCACAAGGCAAAAGGAACAAAAAAAGAAAAGAAATAAAAGAAATAATATCATCACTTAAGAGGGGAAGAAGGGAAAACCCAGGTAGCTTCGGTTAAGAACCGAACAGTGACTCACATTCTATACAAAGCCATGAACACGCGGCGGCTTAAATCTAGCTCTCCGACAATAACCCCAGCAACAATTCCCTTGGCTCCATGAAAAGGGAAATCATACCATCTGCTTCTAAATTGCAGGAAGCTATCTAAGAAATCGTGCAACGATGCATCACCAGCCACTGGAATTAACTCAGAAAAGCAGCATTAGCCCAAAACCCAATACCACCATCAGTTCGAAACCGAGTTAGAATTGAAATCAACAGAAAAAACAATCGGCGATCGGCACCTTCTCTCCAGAACTCTCTGGGGCTCAACTTGAGCAACCTGGTGAGCTCTCTATTGAGAAGATCCACCACTCGCTGCGACTCCACGGGATCCAAACCACCATCCTCGGCGCCGAGACCAGCAGCGACGGCCTCATCCTGCGGCAAGTAATTCACGAAATTTCCACCGCCCTGAGCCGGAGTTCTACTAGACACCCACTTCCCTTGATCCCCCATCCTTATCCTTCCGCCGGACACGGCAGAGCCATCGTGGCTTCCGGTTCCGCCGCCGCCGCGCGACAACGCATCACCGGAATCCGATTGCCTGAGTGAAGAAGAGAGAGATACTGGATATCGACCAGGGTTAGTTCCATCGATTGGATTCCGTGCCTGTTGCTGGGTCTTGGGCACGTATCTGGTGTTCTGATCTTGTCTGTTGATGTTAGAGCGACGATGAGACATGGTGGTCCTAGGGTTTTCTACCGAGATTTGTCTTTGTGAGGATCGGCGAATAGAGCAAATTGAGCTCCGGAAGGTGTAACTTGTGAGGTAGACGAAGAGGCGGGAGGGGCAACGCAGCCGGAGATACGGTCTCTCGTCGTCGTTATAAATTAGCGAGTGTGCTTTGATTATTATTCCCCTTTGGGATGAGAAATCAAACCGTATCTAACCGATGGAATTAATATTGGTTCTGACCCGGTTTGATTGAATCGAATCAAACCGAATGTTTAATATTTTATAAACTCAGTTTAACTTTGCGGTTGGGATATTTTTCGTTTCTGGACATTCCTTTGGTCCCGTAAAGATGATATATCTACAATGTTTGATGCCAAGACAAATATTAATTAGATATTTCATTTGGATTAATGGATGATACAAAATATTAAACATTGATTCCATACGGGATTTTGTTTAAAATATATATAATTGGACTAAAAATTATAGTCCGGTGTGAAGAAAAATAGGTTTTCTCATGAAACAAAGAAAACACAGATCTATCGTGATTATAAATCGGGATCAAGAACTATAAGAGAAAGAATACGAACTTGTTTCATGATGATAGACGCAGCGGAAATAGTCTTCTAATTTAACGTGTAAATCATAATCTACACAATGATGTGATATGTGTAGTAAGAGGATTTTGGGAGATTGATTTTGTAAGAGAAAGAAAAATTACCTATTTTTGTTTAAGTCTCCCCAAAAGTCCCTTTATATACACGTGAACCAGGGATAATAACCGACAGATAATCGATTAATTATCTGGTTATCAATTGTATCGTTTAATTACGTCCATCATGAAAATTAAACGATACTATGAATGATCTCTATGCATATAATTCCACACACTCGTTTCAATATCGAAGTCCAATTAATTAAAACCATATTCGATCACTTTTCATTTGGACTAAATCGAATGACAACCTTATTCCATAATTATTCACATATTTGGTCCATAAATATTCTTAAATATTCTTACAGGTTGTTGAATTTGTTTCCATTTAGAAACATGATATGTACAACAATAATCAATTCAGAATTGATCTAAATATATATTAATTTTAGAGGATCATGGGACGTTTACAAATGTATATAGAATTCAACATATATTGCATTGTCTATAAGTGAAAACTACTTCCTCACGAAATCCGCCAATCTAGTATGAATCGCATCTCATAGCTTATATAAAGTGGCAGATCACAATCGTAAAAGTCAGGTGAAATCGTTAGTGTCGTGTGGTAGAAAAATTTTACCCACGAAACAATGCAAATAAATCTTCAATCCCTCGTTTGTTACCTCTGTTTGGTCGGCCGATTGTGGGTGTTAATTGGTCGTGCTAAAGCCGAAGATCGTACTCATATCGATCTAAATAGCTCTGTCAAAAAATAACTCAATAAAATATTTTTATAGTCGAAAACAATAAATCGAAAGAAAATCATGGAGACGAATCACACTATAGACAAACTCGACTACCACATGAATTAAGGTGAATGGATGACATAATCCGATAAAATATGCATACTTCGCGAATCAATCAACAACCAAACATATCGATATTTTTTAACTTTAACAATCTCTATATAAAATCAATGGGAAAATCCTTACATACCTTCTTAGAAATTGCCAAAGATTGTAGCAAACCCCCGGGTCACAATTATGAATATATGTTCCATTGATATACATAGAAAGTCGCGATGTAACATCTAATATTTTTCATAATACAACGTCACCCAATATGACCACTCATTTTTCTCTCATAGAATTCTCGTAGACTCAATCCCATAAATCGAGAATAACGAGGAACCACCACCTTGCCTTTAAACAACATAGTGCACTAGTTTAATGACGTGAGATTTTGGATTTCGTTTGATGGCTATCACAATGAACTATAAATATACATCACATCAAATTCTTTTCAAGTTTCCTCCAACTTATTTACCTTTGGAACAATTAACACAAAATGTTAGAATCAATCTGATACAAATGCATCGACAACATTATTCTCTAGTCTGGGGTAGAATAATCGAGTGTCAAAATAAAATTCAAAAAATGTGTCAACCATTTATGATATTTTATATTTATCTCTCGTTGTTCAAGTAGGAATCGAAAAATCATTTGGTTTATTAACTCACGACCCAAAAGAAAATGTGCACAATGGTTCCTTTTCTTAAATCGATTGTACCCTCTCATATTTTGAAAAAGATCGACAAAAGAAAGTAATATGTCATACCTTTGGCATTAAAAATCATCCAAACCATGGCCTAATGCATTTAATTCGACGATTAATGGGATGGTAAAATTCGATAAACCGAGGACATAAATCGAAGTCCTTGCATTTTTAAGTTGTTAGAACGCATTTTCGTCTTCTTCACTCCATGCAAAAGCTTTCTTCCATTATAAAACAAGGAGTGATCTAGTAATAACCCCATAATATTGCACATTTTGTGGGTAGTATCATGTCAAACCCAAAAAACCATGAAAGTCGCGCACAACTTTATGTGTTGGTTAATCCATTATGGCTCAATTTTCGGACATGTCTGCACCCAATCACATCATTTTTACTTTATGATACTTTACATGTTTCTATTGCGTTTTGGATTGTTTTAGTCTCTTTAATCTTTTTTATGTCTTCTTTGCTTCATTTTCTAATCTTACTGGTAATAGGGATTATAGAGCACAAAATGGAGAAACATGATAAATTTTTTGTACAACACGAGCATCAAAGCGAGAAATAGAGAAATTGTTTAGCCCAAGTTCATAATCACTCGACCGAGCATGTATGCATGGGATACACAAAAGTCCCGAAAAATCGCTCAACCAAAGCGATTAACTATTCTACTAATAAGAAAGAGGAATATTTACCCTATAGGCTCGCTCGACTCGAGCAGCAGCCAACTCAGTTGAACGGTAAGCCAAATGAGGGATCTTTTTACCTTCGTAGGTGCACTTAACCAAGCATTTATTGACTTTATCAAGCGTTGCACCAGATTACATCAAATTTAACATTGAGTTACATGAGAAACCAATAAGCGCTTGACCAAAACTGACACCAACTCGGTCGAGCAGTGCGCCGACTTCACTTAATATTTCAAATTTTGAATTATTTAAAGGCTAGAAAAGTTTCCTATAATTCTAAAGTCGACAGCTATAGAAGGGAAATAAGTAATAGTATATTAAAAGAGATTCTTGGAGTGCAAAAAGAACAAAAAAGCTATTAGATTACAACAAAAGATCGATCTATCGATGGAAACGAGTTAAAGGCGAGGTCATGGTGGCAATTGATCGAGAGATTGGCTGAGATTTTCTTAACCTTTATATTTACTATTTCTTTTCTAAGATACAGATCCATAGATTTGAGCTCATCGTACTTTATAGTTGGATTTGTTGTTCTTTTTTTGTGGCTTAATTTCATGTTTATTGTTTCAATTCTTGATGGCCCCTTGAGTTAATTGCACATAGAATAATTCAAATGGAGACATCGAATTATCTAGATAGTATGCATTAAATGAACATGAAAGATCATATTGATAGGCAGGTTAATTGATTTAAGATTGATGACATTCAAAGATAATGCATTCAACACATAAATCATTAGATAGAGATGTTAATGGTGGAAATTTTGAATATTAATCTAAGCTTTGAGAGAATGTAGATCTATTAATAGCACATTAAGTATGTATGTCATTAATTGCAGATGTTAATGTTTGAAACGCTTTAATAGGATCTAGACTTCGAGAGAATATAGATAAATATAAGATGATTGAATTTCTTGATATAAAAAAGTAATACTTTTAAATATCTTTAATAAGTTCATATACGTGAGAACAATTGTCTCAATATATATATTTGTATTATATTTTACATTACTTACATATAGTAGATAATAGATAAAGAATATACTTTATGTTGTTCAAGACCGTAGTTTTCGTGAATTTCATAGTCTATGTTCCTTATAGTTTTTTAGTTCGATCCTGGTACTATATAATCCGTATTCTTCTATTATTGTCTAATCTAGATATAAATTATTTAAATTTGGGATGCATTTAGATCACCTCGATACGACACACCAAGTTTATTGGCGTTGTAGTTGAGGTGCCAAACCAGTCCCCAAGAGATGATATGGTCTAAATAATCTAATTGCTCAATCCAAAAAGACACTTCTTCTTGTTAGAAAACAATTTATGGTCCTCTATTATCACAATTTTTTCACTCTATGATTAGTTGCATATTTTTATTATGTTTTGGATTGTTTCAGTCTCTTTAGTTTCTTTTTACACCTTCTTTGGTTCATTTCATGATCTTACATGCTACAAGGACCAAGGAACACATGCTGAAGAAACATGGCAAGTTTTCGACACAAAATGAGCATCGAAAAACGCAACAGAGAAATCACTCGACCCGAGTACCAAATCACTCGATCAAGAGTGTCAAAATTATATACACAAAGTCGTCAAGATTTCGCTCAGATAGTGTGATTAACCACTTGACCAATGTAAATTAAAAAATTACTCCCATATATTTGATCAAACCGAGAGGTATCCAACTCGGTCGAGTGGTAAGCCAAAGGAGAGATATTTTTTACCCCATAGATTCCCTCAACTCGAGCGTTCCTGGACTCAATCTAGCAATGCACTAGATTGCATCAAAGTTTCCTTCGACTTGCATAGGAAACACGCATAACGACCAACCACTCGGCCTACAATACCACCAACTCGACTGAGCATTTTATCGATTTCAATTAATAATTCAAAATTTGAATTATTGAAAGGGTGAATATTTTTCCTATAATTTGAAGGCACAATATTTACATAGGGATACAAGAAATAATATAGAGAAGATACATTTGTGCAAAGAGTGAAAAAACTATCGAACTTCATCGAAGGATTGAACTACCGACAAAAATAATATAGATAAGAGAATTATTTTTAAAAGAATGAAAAGACTATCGAACTTCATCGAAGGATAGAGATATCGACAGAGACCAGTCAAAGGCAAATTCATGGCGGCGATTGATCGAGAGATCGACTGAGCTTTCCCTAACTCTTCTCTTTACTTGTTTCTTGATATAGTTATTTCATGAGATGTAGATCCATAGGTTTTATCCACACATCAAGCTAGAGGTTTGTGTATTTTAACTCATTGCACTTCATGAATGGATTCATTGTTGTTGGCTTTTACGGTTTAATGCATGTTTTATTCTTTCAATTCTTGATGGGCCCCTTGAATTGATTGTTACATGGTACAATTCAGATAGAGACGTCGTATTTTAGTTGATCGTATGTGTTAAATAAACATGAATAATCGTATGTAAAGGTAGATAAATGAGTTTAAGAATGATAAAATTGGATGATAATGCATTCAACACGTAAGTCATTAGATGGAGACATCAAAGGTTAGAATATTTGAATAGGGGTCAAAACTTTGATAGAAGGTAAATATATTGATAGTACATTCAATATGTAGGTAATTGGATAGATATGTAAATTATTGAAATATTTGAATAAGATCGAGACTTCTAGAGAAGGCAGATCAATATAAGATGATCTAGACCTCCGAAATTTTTAATGATTCCATATACGTGAGAATAATTTTCGTACCTAGAAGCATCATCTCACTTGTATATAATTTTATTTTTAATTTATTTTACATGTCTATATTAGATAATAAATATATCCACACATTTTTTCATGATCGTAGTTTTATGAAATTGATAGTATAAATTCCTCTTAGCTCTTGTGTTCGATCCTAGTATTACATGATTTGTATATTTGCGAAATGTCTAGTTTAAGTATAAATATTAAAATTTGTGATTTATTAGATCACAATTAGGCAACTCATCATGCTAATTATTGCATAACCTTCGAATGTACTCCATATGTTCTCCCGACTATTTGTTTTAAATGAGCATGTCATAAAAAATAACAACATAAAAGTCATAGGAATATCACTATTTAGTGTGGGCAAGACATTTTTTAACCCAAAAAAAGGCATTACTAAAACCTCGCAATGAGCCTCATATGTTAAAAGCAGTATTGTGAAATGTCAGATTACTTAATCCAAATATGATGATACCTAGAACACGAAACTATATTTATAAACGACATGCCCCAAAAAATTATTATAATAATTTATCGATCATATGGTTAGGGAAAAAATAAAGGGTGGTTGCTTTGTCGAGGGCCCTATAATTGGCGCAAAAGCGACAATTGTTGCCTTTCTTCTCTACTAACTAAACTGATTGGAAAAAGGTTTCAATTGTGTGGTACGCATATCAAAGATTTTTTGTTCATTCTCTTCCATCTCTACATGTGGATACTAATAGAATTGGTATTCAAATGGTGCCCTCATGACTCCTTACTGGTGGCAATCTTCTTGGTTCATCAAATATATCTTTAAATTAATTCAACAATGCCTCAAATTCTATTCCTATATGGATAAGCGTAATAACGCATGTTGTCGATATACTTACACTACAAAAAAACAGGCATTTTCCAACGGACATATGCGTTGGAAAATGCCTTTCCAACGGATGGCAACAGATTTCCGTCCGTTGGGAATCGGTCGTTGGTAATTCGGATCCGTTGCAATTCGCAACGGTCTTCCAACGGATATTATCCGTTGCAAAATTGTAACGGACATTTCAACGAAAATCTCCGTTGGAAAATTGGTAACGGACGTCCGATGAAAATTTTGTAACGGACGCCCGTTGTAAATTTGCAATGGACGGTCATTGAAAAAGGGCAACGAGCGTCCGTTACACTTTTGCAACGGGCGTCCGTTACACTTTTGCAACGAACGTCCATTGCCATTTACGCGGGCAAAATGAGCGGGAATTTAACTTTCCAACGGACGTCCGTTGCAAAGTGGCGGGAAAGGGCAACGGACGTCCGTTCCCATTTGGCGGGAAATAGCGTCCAACGGATGCCCATTAGAAATTCCAATGGGCATCCGTTGGAAATCTTGAAAAAAAATAAAAAAAAATAAAATTTTTAAAAATTAAAAATATTTTCTAAAAGAAAAAGTTTTTGATTAAAATATTAAATTGTTTACAAAAAACTAAAACTACGTTAATCTATCCTATTACATTTTGTTTAAATCGGCGGGGTCGATATCGTCTCTGTGATCGCCATCACCTCTAGATGGCGTTGCATCTGAATCGAAACCCGGTTCTTGTTGTGACGTTGATCCCCTTCCTTTCTCCATCAACTCGATGACGCTCTCCAAGTGTTGAACTTTGGCTTCGAGCTCCTGGATCCGCCGTTGTTGCGTGAAACTCTCTTGCACTACGGGAGGTACCGTCGTGGCGTCCTCGATGATATCCTTTTGAAGCGCCCCGAGACCGTATAGACGTCCCTTATACGGTCTCACCGACTACAAGACAAACAAAAGTAACGTTAAATTTTTACAAATTATTTGATTAATAATTTAGAAATAAAATAATAACCTTTTACCTCTAAATAAATTTGGTCC
>CM071866.1:7974847-7987126 GCA_036759665.1 Gynandropsis gynandra
AATGAAGATGCTAGGATACCTATTATTCTTGATAGACCGTTCTTAGCTACTGTAATGATAGTGATAGACGTACAACAAAGAAAGCTTTCCTTACATGTCAAAGACGAAATGATCGAATTCATCCTGCCCAGCCCCATGGACCAACTCAAGGAAGTAGGGGGCATCTTGTCTAGATCACGTGTCTATGCCTTGAGAGATGGTAGATATCATGTTAGGATCGTCCGCCTTAGATAGCTTTAATTGGGATTGCATGATAGATAGGTTGATCGCCGGTTTCGGTAGTCTTGTATTGAAACCGGTTTCCTAGGACGTTTATCTCATCGTTAGAACCCATGTAGTTTAGTTACTTTCAGTATTTCATTCCTTATTCACCTTCTTTCGTTAGCAAGTTTGATTCGTAGTTCGGGTTTAGGTAGTGTTGCGTAGTCTCTGTGGGATCGACACCTAAAATACTACACACGTGTCGTGCACTTGCGGGTAAATTAGGTTATATTTAACTCTGACACGCATCATTCAACCCAACAAGACCGGGATATTCTAGTTGTATGATTTGATGCAAAATGTCGTAGAAGTTATCACCCTCTATATCACTATTAACGCACACGCAATAGTTGTATGTGCTTCTATGTTTTCCGTGTTCATACGTGTGGAACGTGTAGCCGTGAGTAAACAAGATTGGCTAACACATGAAATTTCGTGTGGGACCATTAGCCAAGTCTTTTAACCACGTAGGAAGTCTTTCATCAGAACATTTCACATGTACGTATAATAAAAACAAATTAATACTTTTATATGCAATTAATTTAAATAGATGTGTACACGAGTACTTACGTAGTCTCTAAACCACGAGCCATAATGCTGAACTTTCATGTCTATGAGTTCATTTGCATTTAGATAAGGATATGTACCAAGCACTTCTTCGTCAAATATCCTGAATAATGAAAATACATTACATTTTAATACATATATATATAAAGATTGAAATTAATATTTACCATGTACGTAGCTTTCGAACGGTAATAACTCTTGACAATTTAGTAGTATATATGTGTGGACGTGATTATACTCATCTGGTGTTAACCAATATTCATCGGATTTACCTCCTGTACATCCAATCGGTGTAAACATTTCAGGAATTGTGCCAAACTGCGAAGTATATTGATACAGATAGTTTGTGTGATCATCCGTTACAATTTGCAACGGATGCCCGTTGGAAACCTTTTCCCGGTTTCTAACGGATGTTCCAACAGAAAAGGCCAACGGTCATAATCCGTTACACTCCGTTAAAAATCACGATGGATTTCAACGGATAAAGCAACGGAAAATATCCGTTACAAGTTCTTTGAAATTTGTAACGGATTTCAACGGATTTTTGCCTGTTGAAAATATCAAAAAATTCGTTACAATCCGTTGGTAAATGTTTCCAACGGACGGATTCGTTGCCCCGTCCGTTGGAAACTGCGAGTTTTTTTGTAGTGTTACAAACTCAACAATCATTCATTGTCTATCATCAAGTCTTGAGCCTTAAATTTCATAGTCTGGTACTTCCAGTTTATTTTTGTTCCTCGAGTATTTCCAACCATTTCATACCGATGATCATGTATGCGCTGTATCTAACAGTGAAAAATTTGAGACAATTTCTAAGTTTAAAAAATAGAGTGTAACATCATGGAAAACCTCTTATCCTCTCACTACTAAACCAATACCCGTGATCACTTTGTATCTTTTAGACCCTTAGGCTCACACGTTGAATTACTTTGTCCAAAAAATTGTGAGAATCACATGAATCCAGCATCACCACATCATCGATAGACCTGATAACACGCTTTCATTTTCATTATTTTAGGCAAGGAAATCCCAATGATCGAGTTTAGATATTGTTTGACTAACTTAGATAGAGTATTGTGTTTGGTTGGTTGACCAAACAATTCACACTTCGACTCGATGTTCAATGAACTGTTGTCTTTCATTATGAGCACGTAGAGACCTTAATTTTTTGAAAAAAAATGTATTTCTCATCATTGAAGAACCTGCGAAAAAGATTCACATGGGAACCGATTTGTCGGTCCCTAAAACCTGATTTTCTTGTAGTGTAAACAATAAATCAAATGAAATAATAGAATGTCATTTTTATATAAAATGCCATGATACATCAGAAACACTCAAATAAGAATCATCCAAATGATTGGTCTCTAGAACATACTCCAACAGAAGTAGTACCATTAGCATGTTTACTTCAAGATTCGATTTCCAATATCCATTTACGTGATTGTGGATGAGATGGTTTGTATCCTATAGATGTCATTGATGATGTTTTTTAAGGTTTTAGTTTCTAAGGAACAAAACGGGTTAAAAGACAAGAAGTGTGCTCAATACGTAAGTGATTGATGAATGCGCTATGCGACCAATGTGGTCCCTGCGATAAGGTAACACGAGGTTTGGTATTGTCTCACATGTAAATGATCTACCCATATAGATGACAACAATTCACCATTATCCATCCTTCATTCTTCTACTCCTTGAGTCAAGGACATCATCTTTTCCAAAGACTAAGGCCCAACCCTAATATTTTATGTAATTCAAATAAAATACCAACTACAGTATTTTGTCAAAGATGTTGGATTGATTTGTTGCTAACTGTATAAAGTCACAATTTAACTTTTTTTACATAGTATCAATAGTATCTCATAGAGATCTACTTCACGAGATGGGAAGAATGTCATCCTTGAGTTGTTCCTAGTCTAGATGGGAATTTTGAGATTGTTCCCACATGAATTAAGACAAAACATCTCCATCCATAGCCACGAGAGAAGTTTCTAGTTTGTGCATCGATAAAACACAACTCATGTAAAAATGCTTTTTCATTCTCACAATTCATTTATCTAGATCTTATATGCAAAACAAGGATAAATCCAGACGTCAACCACCAATATCACTAAAATCATGTTGTTTAAACACGAGATTAGTGATTGTGTTTCCAACAAATGTTTTGTTTGTAGGCTTAATAATGGTGACGTTAGCCTGAAAAGCGGTTTGGCTCGATGTTAAATTGTTACTGATCCCATTTTAAGAAGGCTTTAGTGGAGACGACACCTTCCAAAACAAGTCTCCAAAAAGCCCAGAGTTGTTGAAATGCCTCCTTCTTTAGTTTCCTAACATTATGTTCTAGATCGTCAACTTTGGAACCTAGACATTGATCTCTCTCGGTGACAACATGTTGTTTCAACTACAACGCCTAAACATCTCTTATAACACATTGATTTTCTTGGTGGTCATGTTTGGTATTGTATGTGCTCTGATACCGATATTGATATGAACTTATACATTGAATTAGGTCCTTTTTTAATGTGAAATTTTTAATACGTTTTCTCGAGATTCGAGATGATAACTTTTATTTATGGTCATCTTGTATTGAATCTTTTTTAATTAATAATATCCATTTTGATCAACTAGATTTTGATATCATGATGAAGTACATTGGTTTCCAACTTAACACCAATTGACACTTATTATTTTTCCATATCATTTATATATTTTATTAGTTTCTTGTTTCCTTTTCAACATGGAATTCCTAATGATAGTAACCTTTGTCCCATTTTGAGCTACTTTGCAATTTCTTTAATCTCTCGTGTATCCTCTCCCTTCTTTTCTGGAAACACCATTCAAGAATTACACATATATTCTTAATATTTTAAGACTCGATATATCGAACAAAACACGAATGATGTGATTGATTAATTATCCTGTATATTGGTTTAGAGCATCAATATATGTTTCTTTTCTTCCCTTGTTTTTCTTTCGAGTTCTTTACCTCAATAGCCTCTTTTAATGCCTTTTCTCATCGTTTGATGAACTATTATTGTTTAAACTTTATCCATATTACCAAGTCTAAATATCATTGTTGTTAGACATTGTCTATGTTTGTTTTTAACTCTGCCTTTTTTTCTTAACAACGTTTGTAATTTTATTTATAACAACTATATATTAAAAATTTTTATATTGAAAAGAGAACATATTATAATCTAATATAATTTATAAAATGAACAAAGCAATCAACTCATTACCAATTGTTTTCAATAAGAATCTCATGTGCTTCATCATTGTATTTGTAAGAACACACCATTTTTACATAAAATACGTAACATTCTTTGACATAAAGCATTCGTACTTTCTTTGGTAGAGAAAGATTAAGATCAAACATTCTAATATTGTCTACGCTCCTAGCATACAACTCTGTCATTTTAAGTTACCTTATGAGATTTGACTCTTCAATGAGATCGTAACTGGAAGAATTTGATTGCAACATTTCAACAAAGGGGAAAACATATTTATCTTTATCAAGACGATTAATATTATCATCACACAATTTTGAGAGGCCAAAAGATCATTTTTTCGATGAACAATGAAAAAAGTTGAACACCCCAACAAAATTTCCAATTCATTACAAATATAAAATTTTGGTAACAGTATCCATCGTAATTAATTAATTTATTTATTTGAATATTTAAAAATATTTTTGTACATGTTAAAAAAGTAAAGCATAAATTATTCTTGAATATTTTAAAAGAACTGAACCCTTTGTATATTTATTCATAACTAAAAATAAATATGTCTTTTACTCGTTATCAAAGACGTTTCAATCATTATAATTGAATATAAAAATAAAGATATACTTGTAATAAGGGTTGAACAAATAACAAATAATCTTATATATTCAATTAATTGTATTCGAAGTATATTCAGATTTCCTAATCGTATTTGTAAATTTATATATTCATATTCATATCGAACCTAAATTATTTTAAAAGAGAACATTAAATAAATTCAATTAAAAACCAATAATATATCAAATATAATTCATAAGTAAAGTTCAAAATCACATAACAACACAAAAAATACATAATATAAATAAAACAAAACACTAAATATTCATATTTGTCTCAACATTAATCATCTAAATTCAGTTTCATTGATGATTCTATTAGCATCGTCAATTCTTCTAAAACTATGAAATAAAATGTTAAATTTTAAAATCAAATATCAAATATATTAAAATAAAACTCGTATAAAAGTTAAATACTTACTAAATTCACATAAAAACACAAAAAAAAAATAAATAATATAAATATTCATATTTGTCTCCACATTAATCATATAAATTCAGTTTTATTGATAACTCTATTAACATAGTCAATTCTTCTAAATCAATGAAACAAAATGTTAAATTTTAAAATCAAACATCAAATACATTAAAATAAAACTCGTATAAAATTAATGCTTATTAAATTTAATTTTTTTTCAATAACTTGCAGTGTGAAGAGTAAAAACATACGACATTAGAATTGTATCGTTTATGTGTGAAATTGGAAAACAAAATCTCACACTAAAATAATTAAAGAAACAAATTATGATTATTTATTTAATATTTTCATTTTAAATCTCCTATAATAAATTTATTATATATATAAGGAGTGTTATAATTAAAATAATATTTTTTATTTACTATTTAATTTCGAAATTAAATTTATTATATATTTATCTATATATTTAATATCTATTCATACAAATAATTCAAATAATTTTACCTATTATTTATATTTATATTTATAAATATCTTGAGTTTTAATATTTATATTTATATTTTAGGCATAAGACAAAATACTATATATTTTTTTAAGTAATTGTCTATCTATTGTGTATTTATTTTTTTTGTTATCTATGAAGCGACAGGGCATGAGGAAATAAGGCACGAGCCGAGGCCTTATCCATGTCCGTCTTCTTCTTTCCATCACCGCAAGGCTTAGTTTAAGCTTTGTCGGGGATAATGGCGCTGTCTCTCTCCCTACCCTCATTTTCTCATCCTTCTCTTAGCCATTGCAGAAAATGTAATCTAAGATTGGCATGGGATTTCACCCAGAGGTGCTTAATTTCCTATGTTTTCTCTTTTTCTTTATCTTTCAATGTGATTACCTCTTGCTCTGTTCTTTGAGTGCTGCTCTTGCTTGTTCTGGTAATCAAATTCGATTGCTCTTTCTTCTGGGTGTTCTTTATTTTGGAATTTCCGTGTTTAGGTTTAACTGAACTTGGGTGTTCTGTGTTCTGGTCTGGTCCCAGTAGTTGTAAGATTATCTGTATATGCGAAACTATGTTGAAATTCCTTGTTTATACGCTTCAGATGTATAATACCAGTCAAATATTTCAAAAATAAGATCGATTTGGTCCGACCAATACTTCTCATTAATTTTTATACTATGTTAACGTGTAACTGTAGGGTCAGCTAAACCCTTTGATAGATAGAGACTGCTAAATAGTTGACATGATGAAATTAGTTAAAATTAGATGAACATCCTGGTATTTTGTTGGAACTACAAAAAGATTAGTTGAAAAATGCTATCAGTTCGAGCCATGGTGGCGATGTATTGGAGTTTGGAGTTTGATGGATTTGTTTTCTTACTGCTCTTGTAACGCAGGCCTGAATTGAGGAAGACCAGAAATGGAAGATTTGGTTTCTTCAAGATTTGGTGTCGCTCGCCTGTGGTTCAACAGTTTTCATCACCCGAAAATAAAACCTCACTTTTGAAAGAGCCTCACAAGTATTTTGATCAAGTGATCATCAGTGTTCGTGCGGGTGATGGTGGTCATGGTGCAGTCCTGACTATGCCTAACCAAAGACCAGAGAAGTCACAGGGAAAGTACAATAAAGAGAAGAGCAAGAAAAGAAACCCGTCTTATAAGAGAGATTATGATGGGTCACTTATACTTCCGGTGGGTGGTCATGGAGGGGATGTAGTGATATATGCAGATGAGGAAAAAGATTCTTTGTTGGAATTTCATAGGCAGAAAAGGTACAATGCCAAGCGGGGTGGAAATGTTGATTCTTTGAGCGGCTTAACCTCTCAACTTCGTGATGGACTAGCCGCTCCTACCTTGCGAATTCCTGTACCAGTAGGTTTGTATGCTACTTTGAATTTAGTTGAATATCATTCACTTTTTCCTATGTATATTATCCGTTACCATTGCCTGTGTTGTAGGAACCGTTGTGAAACATAAGCGAGGTAAGTTGTTAGCTGATCTTGCACATCCCGGAGACGAGGTTCTTGTGGCAAGGGGTGGTCAGGGAGGAGTAAGATTTTTCTTTCATGATTTTTGGATATCCTGTTTCGTCTATGTGACAAAATACAGGTGCATAGTATGCTCATCGTTTACGTGCTTTGCTCTTGTATTCTGTCAGATTAGCTTGGTGGAAGTGCCAGAGAATAGAAGGAAGAGGATGATGTCTTTGACAACAAATGTTATGAGAGATGATAGTGACAAGGCAAGGCATTGGCATTGGCATTGGGCTAGGACCCGGAAATATTATGCATTCAACATCTCCCGATTAATGTCCTTCACTTGATTTTTCGGTGATCACGTGAGCAACTTTTATTTCGGATTGGTCACAGGTGGTTTTAACTTTCAGGTTTTAGTTCATGGACAGCCTGGGGAAGAGGTTAGTTTGGAACTGATACTAAGAATTGTCGCGGACGTTGGTCTTGTGGTAAGCCTTTCCATTTTGTTTTTGTTAGAATACTGATTCAAAGAGGTTTTTCTCCCAAACACTGAGAGTTGTTTTTCGTCCTCAGGGTCTTCCAAATGCTGGAAAGTCGACTCTTTTAGCAGCTATAACATGTGCAAAACCTGATATAGCTGATTACCCATTCACAACCTTGATGCCAAACCTTGGCCGTCTAGATGGCGATCCTCAGTTAGGTCCATATGAATTTTCTTCTGAAGCAACCGTGGCAGATTTGCCTGGCCTTATAGAAGGTGCTCACCTGGGGAAGGTACTTTTCTCTTCTCTCCTGTGTTGACGGGTTTCTCAAATTCCACTTGATGATAGCTGAGTTCTTTGTCTCTTAACTTAGGGCCTTGGTCGCAATTTTTTGAGGCATCTGAGAAGGACCCGTCTCTTAGTTCACGTGGTCGATGCGGCTGCAGAGAATCCAGTTAATGATTTTATTACGGTCAGAGAAGTAAGAACATCTGACTCACCTACCAAAATATCTTGCTTTGTCTGGCATTCTATCAAATCGGTTCATTTGAGCTGTTGCATCTGACTCTGTGGGAACTATCCATTGGGTTAAATCTGTATATTACAATCGGATTTATGCAGAATGCAAGCTTGATGGCGATGTTAAGTTGCCATATCGCACTTTTTGGCTGAAATATTCAAGAACTTGTGAACGCTTCATCTTGTTGTTCAATGATGCATTTGTGGGTGATTGTTATTTTCAGGAGCTGCGGATGTACAATCCAGATTACATTGCACGCCCGTTCATTGTTGTTCTTAATAAGATTGATCTTCCACAGGTAATTCAATGTTCTTTGAGATTTTCTGGCTGATAACTCATACAATTGCATGGTTTTTACCAACAAAGTTCATGTTCCAGGCAAGAGATAGGCTTCCATACATTACGAAAGAGATAGTCGAAACCGAAACTGACAAGGCTCATGGTAAACTACAAAATTTCTCCAAAAACAACAGTATCGACGTAACTTCTTCAGAATACAGAGAAGAAGATTCATTATCATTAGAAGCTCATGATACAGAGAGAGAAGAAAATTCATTATCATTAGAAGCTCACGACACAGAGAGGACAGGAGAGCTCGAGGGAAACTGTCGACCTCTCGCTGTTGTGGGCGTCAGCGTCTTGTAAGTATATCATTTCACCATTGTTATCAATTTTAAGATTTGTTTAGACAGGCGACATATAATCTATTCTCCATTTGCTGTCCTTAAGCAACCCGGATACTTTGTAATCATGTTTGTAAATATTTTGGCAGGAGAGGTATTAACATTAACGAGATGTTGAATGAAATAAGGGCGGCTCTGAGGATGCTGAGAGAATCGTGACACGGAGTGAAACGACCAGGTTTTGTGCCTACCATATTACTTGTTTCGCGTCTTGATTATTTACGTTTACCATATATCGAGCCATCGGAAGTAACATGTTCAAACTCATTTGCGTGTGCAAGTACTCATTGTTGCAATTCCATCATGCCAAAACATATCATATGGTTTTATGATAGGTTACATTTCAAACATGATTTATCAATTTTCTTGAAGATCTCATCGGTAAGTTTTGGTTTTGGTTCTTATGTTGCAGTGACCAGCGATTTGTCTGTAGTTTGCCAGTACCGATTACGCAACCAAAGAGAATCAGCTTCGACAGAATACCCGTCTTGGTTCCGATGCCAGCTAAAGTGGGCATGAGTCCTGTTCTTGATCTCCAGCATCCCGTGCCCGAAACTAGCTTCTCGATAGGCCGAATAGTTTGGCTGCGGCTGCGTCATCCTGCTCAAAGCACAAACAATGGTCATACAAAACTTTGAAAGACAAATCTTAGATCCTGAAACTTACTCGGTAACCAAGCCTTCCAGGTTTCCTCCATCTCCGATTGTTATGTAGACAGGAGCTGAATCATCATGTATCGGCTCACACATGCCATTCACGATGTTGTAGGCAATGTTCGAAACACGTTCCTGAATCATCGACCTTCGTTAAGTGCTCATTTGTCTCCTACGAGACCAAGCAACGAGAGGAGCAGACTTACCGATCTCTCGTAAGCATGAACATGACCTGAAAACACGACATCGACCTTGTATTTGACAAACCAAGGCTCGTACATGACTCTCATAGTCTCGCCTTCCATGTAATGATGCACGTAGCTACTGTAAATCGGGCAATGCACTAGGACAATAAGCCAAGAAGTCTCTGTCCGATTCACTCTCTGGAACTCCTTCTCCAACCATTTGTACTGGGGAGTATACTTCCCTGTCCGAATCCTTATCCATAAATAACCACTGATACATTCGAAGTGAACACCTGAAAACGTTCATAGTCCTTACCGAAAGACGAGTAAGCGGACATCACGATGATATGCGCGGAAGCCCTCTTCACAGAATACCACATAGGTGAAGTACTTCCTGATCCCAGGTATGGTGTTGGATACCTATGAATATAAGGCTTAAAGGGTTTCGTCTCGCCCTGCCAAATGAACATGTCAATGTTTACAGCGAGTATGGCTACATAACCCTTGCAGAATAGATTCGGCAGAAGAGAACGTTACGATCTCGGGAACAAAATCGATTTCGTGGTTGCCTGCGGTCCATATCCAAGGCTGATAAGCGGCTATCTTCTCTATGAACCTTCCCCAAGTATCCCAACGGGTATTGTCGTGGAATGGGTAGCTATCAGCGTAGGATAAGTCTCCCAAGAACAATATTGCTCGCCCTTTTCGTGGGTTCATATCGTAATGAGCCAACGTTCGATTCGAATCATAAGTTTGTCCAAGATCGCCTGCATTCACATGACACTATAACTAATTCTGTTCATCTACGAATCGTGCTAATGGAAGGGAAAGGCAAGAACATCCACAAAAAAGTACCAATAAGGCCAAAGCAGTAAGGCACGTCAGGGCCGAGTGTAGGAGGTGTTACAAACCAGAACTGTCTTGTTGACTCCCCTGACCCGAGTTCGTAGTAATACTTCGTATCGAACTGCAAACAGAGTATAATCGTCTTGCTCGTATAAAAAAGATTCAACACTAATTCAATGAAAACGTTTTGATAATGAAGTACCTGCAAATCTTCGATGGTACAGTGATGGATATAACCAGAAGTGTAGTTGAAGAACTTGTAGGTAACAACAATGGCTTCTGCTCGGTTCTTCGGACCACCATTTTCGGACCAGTAATGAACAAAGTTGGAACCAGTCTCATCAGGAGTAACCCATGAAATTATCACTCCATTTCCTTCGTAGTTCCCTTGTGTTATATGCACCTTAACAAACACAAACACATCATTTTAGAGAGAGAGAAATCTCAACTCACTATCAAAGTGAGACTTGAAATTTAGGGTTGTAACTCAAAGGGGACCTGTTGGGGAGCATTATAACCAGAAGGAATGGCGAAGACATCACTGTGTAAAGGCATATCTTTGGATAAATCACCTCCTCTTACAAACTCACTTGTGATTCCGCCATTACAGGTCTGAACAAGAAGATTGGATAAGATCATGCACCAAACCCATAAGCTTCTCCTGTCCGATCTTGACCTTGAATCCATCTTTTTTTTTTCCTGAAGAAAGAAAGAGAGAGACGAAGACGAAGAAAAAAAGAGGGAGAGATAGGAGAAGAGGAGTGATGATGATGATGAAATGATGGTGATGATGAGATGGCGGGAGGGAATATTCATGGTTTATACGAATCTTTCGCAATCCATAATCACATTTGGTCTGTGCCCACGCCACCTTATCATTTTCACATTAATATTTCGATTAGAATAAATAGATTTGAACTTTCCTGAGAAATATAAAATGCTTCGCCAAATTGCAAAAAACACACTCACCTATGTCCTTGTTTTCGTTATAAAAATTTTCATCTATTAGAATTGATAGATAATATACAAGTTTAAAATTATTGGTAAATGAACATATTAATTTTAAATTTGAAAGGAAATTAAATGTCTGTTTAGTTTTAGACGTGATATTAAAGTTTTTAACATAGTTTAAAAATTGATATTTTATTTAATAATAAATATTATGGAGAAATGTATATTTTTAGCTATTATGTTGTAGGTTTATTATTTTTTTTTGTTATGTATTTTTCTTTTGAAATATTTAAATTCCACTTTTCACGTATTAAATTTTGTTAAGCAAATAATTTAAATATTGATATTGAAATCGAATAATTTTGATATTTAAACCTCTTAAGTTCATGATACACATAATTATATATACATGAATGATGTGTTGTTATATAAATTAAATATTCCGCAAGAATACGAACCGTACAGTACTCAGATCGAATACATGAATTAGTGAGATTTAAACTAATAATTTATAAAAACTAGGATCATAAAATCATATAAGGAATGGGTGTATTTTATATGAACAAATAAATTAAACTAAATTACTATTATATACAATTCATGACGATGCTTATATATTTGAAAACTAAATTACTATTATATACAATCCATGCAATTTTCAGCCACATTGTAGTCTGTTTTAATACTCATCAATCTTGAAGATAAAGATAAACGAGACTGACCTTCACGACAACCTTCATATATAGGTTGTTTCGCCGAATCCAATAGGTTGAAGAATCGACGTGCATCGATGTTCGACATCTCTTCATGCGTTTGTTCATTAACAACTCCAGGAAAAGCATCTGACACCATTTCCACATATGGATTGGTCGTTGATGCTTCATAAATAACTTCTTCATTTTGTTCTACT
>CM071866.1:7987248-8000535 GCA_036759665.1 Gynandropsis gynandra
TCCACTCCCTTGATCTATATATATTTTGATTCGAAGACGACGACATTTTTTCGAAAATGTTTTTGTTATTGATGGTTTGACGCACTTGTTGGTAAGATCTAAATAGCTAATGTTCCAACGGACATCCGTTGGATATGGCAACGGACGCCCGTTGCAGATTCACGTGTACTTATTTCGACCCGTGAACCTCGAAATTCAAAATATCAACGGCCATCCGTTGCTCTTTCTAACGGAAGTCCGCTAACAATTTCAACGGATGCCCGTTGGAATGCTTTTCCCCGATTTCTAACGGATCTTTAACGGATAACATTTACTTTCGAACATAGATGGCCACGAACAATATCCTTTCCCGTTGTAAATGCTTGCAAATTCGTTATAATTCATTATTTTTGCATATTACAATAGTTTAAGTTTTGGTAATTGATTTCATATCGAACTCAATTAGTACGCAAAAACCGAAATATAGAGTCTAAAATTTCATTTATATCTCTTTCCAATTACATAATTAACATAGGATAACAATAATAATTTACATAAAAAAATAACTTTAACATAGAATCCTATCCGACAGCTACCTCCGTCACCAAAACCAGTATCTTTATCTCCATAATCGAATCCAAAACAACCCTAATAAACTTCCTCACCACCGGTAAGAAAGTTTATCAAAATTGTTTTAGATTCAACCATGAAGACAAAAGATACTTGATTTTGGTGGTTTGTTTAATATAACCTTTGGTTCCCATATATTGGTAGTTTGTTTGATATAACCTTTGGTTCCCATATATATAGTTAAAATTCCAACGGACATCCGTTGGCATGTGTAACGGATGCCCGTTGCAATATCTCAAGAATTTATTTCGACGGGTGAACCTCGAAATTATCAATATCAACGGCCATCCGTTACACGTGGTAACGAATTACCGTTACAATTGTCAACGAATGACCGTCAGAATATTTTTCCCCGGATTCTAACGGTCTTCCAACGGACATGGCCAACGGAACTTATCCGTTACAATCCGTCGCAAATTGTCAACGGATTTGTAACGGATTTGGCAACGGCATTATTCCGTTGCAATCCGTTGGAATTTGTAACGGATTGCAACGGATATGCTCCCGTTGACAGCATTAACATATCCGTTGCAATCCGTTGCTATTTTCTTCCAACGGACGGATTCGTTGCCCCATCCGTTGAAAATAGCGCGTTTTTTTGTAGTGTACGAACATGCTAAAGATTTCGAAATTATCATTTTTATTCTACCGAAAAGTTCAATAATCTTTTATATATCTACCTACTCTCACAATGCAAATTTTATTCTAGTACACAAACTACTGATGTCTCCACATCATGACCTATACACCGAACATTATTAATGAACCTACATGTTCTCGTAGTGTAAATTTCTATCCGACATCTAGACCACTCCACATTGATCTACATGAAGAATGCATTTCCGCTCGATATCCTCACTCCAAGATCGATTAACCTACCTTTTGATATGATTATTCATGTCCATTTAATGCATTAATTGATCTAGCCTAATCCGATGTCGAGTGAATACACTGGAACAAACAAAACCTCTAGATAGATGAGCGCTCGACCGAGTTGCCTTCTGATTGCTCTACCTAAACGAATTCTCTGGAACTTTTGAGAAACCAACTTCAAAATGCTCGGCAGAGCGATCATAATGTTCAGATGAAGCATTCTGTTAGATCTTTTCTTGATGCTAATTTTTGTGTAGAATATTGTCATATTTTTCAAGAGTGTACCTTTTAGTTTCCATTATCTGGAATATCACAAAAAATCTAAAAAAAACATAAAACAGAACTAAAACAATGAAACGAATAGAGACATGCGATAAATGATAGAGCACATTTGGTGTGATCAATACACGTGGTAAAAAAAATACATGTACACTTGATTGATCATATGAACATACACCATGATTGAACATTGTACCATGATGCGGGTACATACATTCATGGTTCATCCATATACGTATGTACCTTTTAGTATATATGATGTACCGCATATTCATGCACCACGAAATCGGTATGATATGTACCACATATACAATTGTACCGCATACATACATATTTGGTACATGCACCCATATGCTTACACACTTGGTACATGGTACCACATGGTATGATATATGATATGGTTCTGATTATATATCGAGGGAATATATTGAATTTAAAATTTTTAGAGGAAAATAAAGTATATTTATAAATATTGAAGAGAAATATATTAAATTTAGAAACTTTAGAGAACGATGAAAGTAGAAATATATTAAAAGAATAAATTGAATCAAATAAAAATAAGTGAAATCGTATCAAAATTAAAATATAAATAATTAGAAAAAAAATTCATTTTAATCATTCTACTTGTTTATTTTTAACAAATTATACACTTATTTCTTTTGACATTATAATCTATTCACTTGGTTAATGTTTTTAGAAAATACACAAATTTTATTTTTGGTTTTCAATTTGATACCCAATGATGATATGACATGTCAACAACAACGTCTTTAAAAATTCAAAATAAATAAATTAATTTTTAAAAAATCAATAAAAAATTGTTTAAAAAAATATTGAAAAAACGTCGTGCTTTTCCGGGAACACTTCGAACCCAACCTGAAGGAAACTAACTAAAACGTCAATCTTCTGGTGGTGTTTCAGAATATCGAGATGGTCCTTCCCATGGCGACGCCGACACAGAAAAGTATCATCACGAGTAGGTTTCCGACGAGTGAGATAATCTATATCGTTGCAAATCGAGATTTTTTTTTATGACAACTAAGTTATTTTTTGGAATCTTGGGTTTCTTATTCAGCCTTCTTCCTATTCATCATCTACAGGTATGGCTAGAAGTTGTGTGGTTATTATAATGGCCAAGAACAATATTCAATCTGTTCTATTCATGGCCATCTCTTGGTTTCTTAAGTTTCTTCTACAAATTGGAAATAAAAGACACTGATTTGATGATGTTGTGGTCAGATTTGTGATGGGTTTTTAGATGAAAGAATGAAAGAAAAAAATGTTGGCTGCTGTAACCTTAGAGTTTTTGCAGAAATTCTTGCTTAATCATTCATAGGGCTGATTTACATTTTTTTATATGATGTAAAGCATTTCCTGAAATTATGTAAACCTACCCAGTTTTCATTCTCCAGCCCGTGCGTCTTCAGCCCACTCGTGTTGCTCCAGCCCGTGCGCCTTCAGCCCGCTCGTGCTGCTCTAGCCTGTGTGCCTTCAGCCCGTGCGTGCTCTTCATTTAACTGAAGTGTTTTACTTAAACACTTCAGTTCGATGTTACTTTGTTTCCCCTTCTCCAGCAGCTCAAACCTTAGAAACGCTCCCTCCTCTTCTTCGCCGAATCCACCGTCATCTTCTCCAGAGGTAGCGCCGTCTGTGTCATGCCGGAGAGAGCCACTACCTTCAATCTCCCTCTTGGCTCTCTTCTGCGTGACGCCGATAAGCTCTCGCAATCTCTCGAACCTACCGGTGCCCAGCGGCTTCGTGAGAATGTCCGCCCAATGCTCCTCGCCAGCTACGTGCTTCAGACATATGGTTCCGTCTCTCTCTGCTTTGCGAAAAACATGATACTTGATGAGTATATGTTTCGTTCGCTTATGGTCAATTGGGTTGCAACCAATCGCTATGGCCGATGTGTTATCGCATCGGATTTCAACTCCCTCTAGGATAGAGAATCCTAGCTCTTCGAACAACCTCCTCAACCACACTACGTGGTTTGTTGCCGCACATAGAGCAATGTACTCTGCTTCAGCTGTAGACTGAGCGATTGTACTCTGCTTCTGCGTTCCCCAACTAAAAATGGTTGTTCCAATTGTAAAGCAATATCCCGTAGTACTCCTTGCATCCTCGCTACTTTCAGCTAGGTCAGAATCTGAAAACCTAACTAGTTGTAGATTCTGAACCCTTTTGAACAACAACCAATACTCCACCGTACCTCCAACATATCTCAGTACACGTTTAGCCTCTTGTGAGCTCTTTTCTGTAGGGTTTGAATTGCTTCTTGATAGATAAGAAGCAGCAAACACTAGGTCGGATCATGTGGCTGCTAAATACAGAAGTCCACCTACGATGCTTCTGTATTTAGTAGTCTCGGACAGAACTCTTCCATCGTCAATGTTCTTCCCATGAGGCGTGAGAGGAGTTCTCACCCTCTTAGACCCATACATTCCAAACTTTTTCAACATATGTTGTGCATACTTGGCTTGTCCAAGGAAAATTCCTTGTTGAACAATTCAATCTCAAAACCCAGAAAGTATTTCAACTTCCCCATATCGCTCATCTCAAATGCCTTGCATATTTTGTCCTTAAAAGTCTTTGTCATCTCCTCACTGCTTCCTGTGATAATTATATCATCAACATATAGGCAAATTACCACGATTTCACCTTATGTGATCAGCAAATACATTACTGCATCACAATCACTTCTTTTGCATCCTTCCCCGATGAAAAACGAATCAATCTTGCTGTACCAGGCTCGCGGTGCTTGCTTGAGCCCGTACAACGCCTTCTTAAGTCTTAACACCTTATCCTCAGCTCCTTCTATCACATAACCCGGGGCTGCTCAACATACACCTCTTCTGTGATCTCCCCATTCAAGAATGTGGATTTCACGTCCATCTGATATAAATTCCACCTTTTTGTGCTGCAATCGCAATTAGGAACCTTATCGTGTCATGTCTAGACACTGGGGAAAAAGTCTCCCCGTAGTCCATCCCATAAGTTTGTGTGAACCCTCTTGCAACCAGCCTTGCTTTCAGCTTTAAAACTTCTCCTTTCTCATCGGTTTTAACCTTATACAGCCACTTCACACTTATAACTTTTTTATCCTTCGGAGGATCAGCAAGTTCCCAGGTTTCGTTCTTGCTAATCATCTCCATTTTGACTTCCATCGCGTCTCTCCATCCTTGGTCATTTACAGCTTCTTCAAATGACGTAGATTCTGCAATTGTTAAGTAACAACCTTCAATTATATTGTAATATTCATCACCTTGAATTTCCGTGTTCTCGTAAAGTTCACTTAGACATCTATGCCTATGAACTTCCCTTGAGGAGCTGCTTCCGCTGCCTCTCTGCATTTGGCTGCTTTCATTGCTTCTTTCTTGAGTGTCACTCAAGTTAAATGGGACAGGGGAAAACGGTGGAGGATGCTGTCTCCCACTGTCTCCTGAACTCCTTTGCTGCGGCGAAGTCACTGTAACAGATTCTTCAAGGCAGCGTGGTTTTTCGATGTTTCTCACATTCCTTGGGTTGTAGTTGAGAGGCGCAGGCTGTTCTTTTGTTTCAGCCCGAGTCTCCCAATTCCAGCCCTTCTCTTCCTCAAACACCACATCTCGAGCCACTTCAATTTTTTTCGTCGATAATTTATAAACTCGGTACCCCTTGCTCATACTACTATACCCCACAAACACTCCCTTCTCCGGTTTATCGTCCAACTTCCGTCTTTGCTGTGCTGGTATAAGTATATGGCATAAGCACCCAAACACTTTTAAATGTCCCACCGATGGTTTGTGTCCACTCCACACCTCGAGTGGGGTTTTATTTTCAAATGCCCGAGTTGACAGCCTGTTTTGAATGTAACAGGCTGTAAACACCCCTTCTGCCCAAAAATTATTCGGCATACCTTTCTCCTTCAACATGCTTCTCGCCATCTCTAATAGTTTCCTATTCCTCCTCTCAGCAACTCCATTTTGTTGAGGGGAATAGACCACCGTTAGCTGCCTCTGTATTATGTTTTCTTCAAGGAACCGTAAACAACTTTGAATTAAATTCTAGCCCACGATCAGACCTCAATTTCTTGATTTTCTTCTCCGTTTAAGTCTCGATCAGTGACTTAAACTTCTTAAATACAACAAACATATTAGATTTCAGCCTTAGAAAATATACCCACAGCATGTGGGAGAAATCGTCCGTGAACGTCAACAAGTACACGCTTCCATCCAACGAGGGAGTTTGCATCGGTCCACATAAATCAGTGTGAACCAGACCCAAAATCCCCTTGGATTTTGCCTCTGAATTCTTGGGAAATTCCTCTCTACATTGCTTTCCTTTCATGCACGCTTCACACACTTGCTTGACTACCTTAAATTTAGGCAGCCCCTTCACCATCTCGCGGCTTTGCATAATCTGTAAATTATGCAAACCAGAGTGACCAAACCTCCTATGCCACAAATCTGACAGCTCGTCTTCTTTAGCAACTAAGGCTCCTTCATTCGCCAATTTTCATCTTAAAGGATAAGCCTTATTCACCATGTGAACTTCAGCTATTTGCCCTCCGTTTTTATCCTTTATTACGCACTTATCCTCCATGAATACAACATTGTATCCATTTCTTGTCATTTGTGGCATGCTCAATAAGTTCTTGCTTAAACCCGGGACTAGGAAAACATCTCGGATTGTCCTTCGACCCTTCTTTGTCAATACCTCAATGTTTCCTTTTCCAGCCATAGTTAGTGTAGCGTCGTTGCCTACTCGTATAGGCACGTTAAAATTTCTATCCAACGTAGTGAAAAATCCCTCCTCCTTGGTCATGTGGTTGGTTGCGCCACTGTCAATCAACTAAACGTTTCTGTCTTGTAACTCACTCATCACATGGGCAGCGGTGAAGAGTGAGTTATCCTCATCTTCTTGCCTTATCAGCCTTATAATCTCTTGAAAAATATCCCGGCTTCCCACAGTTGTACCACTCTTTCTTAGTCTTTGACGCTTTGCTTCCCTCTGATTTTTCTCCACGATTTCTGAAATAACATTGCGCCTCCACATGATTATCCTTTTTACAAATACTGCAGAATTTCTTCCCTTTTTGTTTGTAATCTAAATTTCCAGCATATTTCTTCGAGTAATCTGATTTATGTCCTTGTTTAATGCCTTGATGTTTAGCATTAAACGCTCCTTCCAGACCTGTCCCATTTCGTCCATCAAGCCTAAAATCTTGTGATTGCAGCGCAATCACAAGTTCTCCGACCGTAAGAGTCTCTAGGTCCTTCGTCTGCTCTATAACTCCCACGTAAGGGTCGAAGCGAATCTGCAATGAGCATATTATTTTCGATACCAGCTCATCCTCCTCAATCCTTGCCCCATAGGCTCTTATCTCTTTACCGAATTCTGTAACTTTGTTGGCATAGTCTTTAATACTTTCCTTCTCTGCTTGCCTCATATTATAGAATGAGGCTCGAAGCCGCTGTAACTTGATACGTGCAGATTTGAGATCCCCTTGGAACCTCTCTTTTAAGAGATTCCATGCTGCCTTAGATGTCTCACATGTAGACAAGTGAGCGCTAAAAATCTCCTCCGACACTACATGATAGATTAACTCGAGTGCCCGTTGATCCTTAGCCTCTAACTCCTCCCATTCTGCTGTAACCTTCCTTTTCTGCTTATCCGTTGTCATTTCCCCCATAGAGGACAACTAAGGTAACCCCTCCGTAACAACTTTCCATAACCCTTTAGATCTTAGGGTAGGCTTTATTTTAATCATCCACAAGGTGTAATTTTTGCCCTCAAACACAGGTAGGGGCAGGGAGTTCTGCAACCTCTCCATCTAGTTCGTTTTTCAGGTTGTTTTAGGGTGTAGAAACTATTACCTAGTTGCTGTTACTGACTGTTTGCTCTTGTGTTTTTTTGTGCGTGTGCTTGCTGGGATGATACTGTTGTTGTGCTGAATATTGGTTGTTGTTGTGTTGATATTGTTGTTGTGCTTAGTTTAGTGTCATTAGTGTTGTCTTAACGATCATACCTGATCTTAACTGCTCTAATACCATTTGTGGTTATTATAATGGCCAAGAACAATATTCAATCTGTTCTATTCATGGCCATCTCTTGGTTTCTTAAGTTTCTTGTGCAAACTGGAAATAAAAGACACTGATTTGATGAAGTTGTGGTCAGATTTGTGATGGGTTTTTAGATGAAAGAATGAAAAGAAAAAATGCTGGCTACTATAACCTTAGAGTTTTTGCAGAAATTCTTGCTTAATCATTCATTAGAGTTGATTTACATTTTTTATATGTTGTAAAGTATTTCCTGAAATTATGTAAACATATCCATAGAGTATATATTTTGTCTCTTATTAAAAACATGCATTATTGTTCTGCTTTTCAGATAGAATTTTAGCTAAAAACGTGGGCTTCAGGAAACAATTCCAGCCCAGTCTTCATTCTCCAGCCCGTGCGTCTTTAGCCCACTCGTGCTGCTCCAGCCCGTGCGCCTTCAGCCCACGCGTGCTCCTCATTTAACTGAAGTGTTTTACTTAAACACTTCAGTTCGATGTTATTTTGTTTCTCCTTCTCTAGCAGCTCAAACCCTAGAAACGCTCCCTCCTCTTCTTCGCCGAATCCATCGTCGTCTTCTCCAGAGGTAGCGCCGTCTGTGTCACGCTGGGAGAGCCACTACCTTCAAGTTGTAATGTTGAAAATAATGGGACTGGTGATAATTGACTAAGTAAGGGTATATGCATCACATATATGTGCATGCATCAAGTATGTGTGTAATATGTTATGCATGTATAAATACGTGGTTTTGTACATATATGTGAAACATATATGTATGTGGCATATATAGAGAAGGGAGGGAAAGACCGACCAAATGCTTTTCGATTTCTTTCCCTCATTGGCGATGATTGTGAAGGAAGGACAAGAAGGACTTCTCATCGACGACAACCTCTTCGTTGTCGTGAAAATCGATGATGCCCTCACCGTCAATGCTATTTTTGTCTCTTTGCCATCGTGAAACTCGTAGTTGATGCCATTTTCTTTGCCTCCCACCGTGAATCTCGCTGTAGAGGTAATTTTGTAAATATCTAAAATGTTAGTATTATAAAATGGAAATAGAAAAACAGTAACACTTTTCTGACGGTAATTCGTTTTTTCCCGAAACATTACCTAGCCCCCAAAACAGAGACGAAGAATGGAGAAAGAACCATTTATGTTCTTGACCAGATTCGCATCAAAAGTTAAAAGTAAAGGTAGATGATCGTTAAAAAACTAGACTTCCTTTGACATTGTAGACTTTGTCATATCGGTGAGAAGAGAATCAACAAGTTGCATAAAGATGGCCTTTTGAGCCATTATTATTATGAATCATATGTTGCTTATGAGTCTTGTCCCACAGGTAAAACCAACGCAAACTCATGGATATTCGATGTCAAGTGAGCAACCTTGGCTGGGTGATCTATTGTTGAACCCAAAGTCTTCATCTTCAAATGTTGAAGTTACAACACCGATTCAAGAGCAAGTTTAAGAACCAGTTCAAGAACTAGTTTCAAGAGAAAGTTTAAGAACCAATTCAAGAACAAGTTGAACAAGACATTCCGGCACAGGTAGGACCTGTTGCACAAGCCTCTTTGAGAAAGTCTAGTCATTCTAGACGTGCGCCTGAAAGATTGTATGTGAGGGTGCAAGATGATGTGATCGGTTATAGAGATGACGATTTGTTGAGTTTCCAAGAAGCTTTACAAGGTCCAGATTTTGAGAAATGGTGGAAAGCCATGAAATCCGAGATGGAGTCTATGAATATCAACGAAGTATTGAATTTGGTTGATTCTTCCGAGACTTCCAAACCAATTGGTTGTAAATGAGATTACAAGAAGAAGATTGGAACAGATGCAAAGGGTTATAGTCTTTGTGAAGGGATTAACTATGAAGAAATGTTCTCCCCTGTGGTAATCCTCAAATATGTTCAGATTCTGCTTGCGATAGCTGCCTACTATGACTATGAGATACGACAAATGGATGTGAAGATAACTTTCCTTAATAAAGAGCTCCAAGAAGAAGTCTATATGAGTCAAATTGAGGGTTTCGCATTGCCATCTCAAAGTGACATGATGTGTGAGCTTCAGAGGTCCATTTATGGATTTAAGCAAGCTTCTCAGAGTTAGAACATTCGCTTTAACAAAGTAATTGAAGAGTTCAACTTTATTAGATGTGAAGAAGAACCTTGTGTGTATAAGAAGGTTAGTGGGAGTACGATTGTCTTCCTTGTGCTATATGTAGATGACATATTCCTCATAGGAATAACATATCAACCTTGCAAAAGACAAAGTCATGGTTGTATGATCAGTTATCCATGAAGGATCTAGAAGAAGCAACCTATATTCTAGAAATAAAGATCTATAGGAATAGATAAAAAAATGCTGCTTGGGTTGTGTTATTCCCAGTACATTGACAGTATCGTAAGACGATACAACATGAAAAATTTCAAGAAAAGCTATCTCTTGATAGATACTATAATTACTCTCTCTAGGGAAGATTGTCCTAAGACCCATGAAGAGAGAAAACGTATGACTAAGATCTCATATGCTAGCATAGTGGGAGCCATCATGTATTCCATAACATGTACTAGGCCTGACGTAGCCTACCCTCCAAGTGTAGCGAGTAGATATCAGGAAGATCCTGGCGAGAGATACTAGAAGTTGTTAAAGACCATCCTTAAGTACTTGAGAAGGACTAAGGACCAGCTTCTCATATATGGAAGTTCTAGCTTGGAGTTGGAAAGGTTTACTTGTGCGAGTTTCTCGACAGGCATCCATTTCAGGTTATGTGTTTTTCTTGAATGGAGGAACAGTAAGTTGGGAAAATTCCAAGCAGGCTACGGTAGCCGATTCTGTCACTGAAACAGAATACATATATAGCTGCATGTGAGGCAACTAAAGAAGCGGTTTGGATAAGAAAGTTCATAGATAAACTTGGTGTGGTACCTTCGATAAAGGAAGTCATTCCTTTATGATATTATATTTTTATCATTTGATGATTGTCATAGGTGTATGATAGAGTCCATGATTAAGTCTAGAAACGTGTTTGTTGGATTTCTAACCGGACTTTAGTGATCCGGAAAAAACAACATGTATGTGATGGTTTTTATGGTGATTGAAATTAGTAAATATCTTTTACTAAATCACATATGTGGGTGATGTACATAGAGATGTAATCACTGAATTGACCTAAAGGGAGAATTATTAATGGTTAAATTATCAATAATCTGCCAATAAGATTTCTACAGAGGATTAGAATGTTAGATATTTTCTTAGACTTGAAATCAACATAGTAACTGACATTCTATCTATTATTCTTTGATTCTAGACAACTAGTATTTTTCAATACTAGCTGGATATATATTGGAAGTTTGATTAGCTATGTTTCTGATCAAGATGAGATTTATAAAATCTTAGTATGAGTTCAAGCTCTATGTTTTCAGCTATCGTAACGAATTTAAAAAATCTTTGGTTGGGGTTTCATGAAAGAATGAAGAAAAAAGTTTCTTAAGTTCATTCACCAGTCGGTTATGATTGACATGTAACATAGTTGATAATCCTTAAGGCTTGACAGTAAAAAACACCAATGATTTATCCAGAGCTGTAAATATGAAAGGAAATACTAATATCATATTCACCATGGTTTGTTGTGAGTAAAGTTGTTACTCGTATGAGTAAGGATGTTACTTCACACTATCCGGTCGTTGAAGAGTGTTGCTAAATGCTAAACTCGATTAGTTAATTAGTGAAAACTAATTAGCTACCAATTTAGTGATGAACCTATGAGCTCACACACTCACGAATGTTTTGATCTTTGCTAATTGTAAGACAATCAGTGCGAAATGCGATTATATTCGTTTGCTAGCACCAACGAATATTATCATACTTGACTTTATCTTTGAGAGTTGTAAATCGAATGTGTATGTGTATGGAGATACATATATTTAGACTATTTGAGATATTATATTAAGGGAAATGAATGATTGAAAGTATGATGCCAAAAATATAATAATTAAATAGTCGTTTGGTTATTTTGTAAATACCTAAAAGTTTAGTATTATAAAAGAAAAATAGAAAAACAGTTTTCTAACTATAATTCATTTTTTCCTGAAAACAAACCCTAGCCTCCAAAACAGAGACGAAGAACGAAAAAAGAAATATTTTCATTCATGATCAGATTCGCATTAAAAATTGAAAGTAAAGGCAGATCTTGGTGTCGAAACTCTAGATGTTTCGTACATTCAGAGCTCACATCCTACACTTTTATCAAAACATATAACTCTAGAAATTGTTCTTCGTGTTTGGGTGCACGATCCCTTCTTGAAACATTATAGATCTATATTCTGTTAAGAAACATTTCCACTGCCTCGTTAGCAACTTAACATCAGAGAGACTGATTCTAACACCTATATAACTCATATTTAGAAGGAGATTTAAAAGGCGAAAAAAGAGGTTAAACATAATGGTTTTGTTCCAAAAGACAACTCATCTTTCTTTTTCGTCTTCAATTATATTACTTTAAAATTTAATTTGCCACGATTATAATTAAATTTAGAGATTATAATGTCGAAAAAATAAATATATAATTTTTATAAATAAGTAAATATAATAATTAAATGATATTTTACCAAATATTTATTTTAAATTTGATTTAATAAATTATTTAATGAAATTTGAAAGGAAAAAATATGCACAAGGTGAAGAATAGGATTATAATTAAAAATTAAGAGAAAAATTAAATAAGTCAAATATAAAAAATAAAACAGAACAGCTTAAGAGATTATGTGATTGAACTAAATTGTATTTACAACAATTATATATATATGTATATATATATATATAAAAGTTCTTACAAAAAGGAGGTTTGTGGGGAAGCCACCTAAGCAAGTATTTTTTTAATTAAATTTTTATTAAATATAATTATATTGTCATTAATGTAATTAAATGATTTAAAATTTTTAAATATCTCTTTTAATATCTTATTAATATAATTATATATATTATACAAATATAAATATAAATATTTAACATGTTTTTAAATTTATTATACTTAATCAAATATTAATATATTATTTATAACTATATTTATATAAAAATTATATAAATATATATAATTTATTTTAATTTAATTTTATTTTGGAATACAAAAAATCACCTCATTCATCACCTTAACTCTTCATTCAAACATTCTTTACTAAATTTTTATTATTTAAAATATCAATTTTAAACGTTTTTATGTATGATAAATTCAACATATAAAAAATTAAACGAGTAAACGAGTAAAAATAAAAATTCCAATTTAAACATTTTTATCTCTAAAAAGTTCAACAAGCAAAAAATTAAACAATTAGACGAGTAAAAATAAAACATGTTTCGTCCCTTAGAAGTTCAACTTACTTTTCCTCATGTTCTCTTCATCTCTACAAGATGGAGCTCTCGCCGTCGTCGAATCAAACCTAATCCAATATCAACCATAACCAATAAATTCCACTACTCTTCAAATCGAATCC
>CM071866.1:8005659-8022449 GCA_036759665.1 Gynandropsis gynandra
AATAAAATTTTGAAAATACAGCTCAAATCAAAATATGTTGGACCCGTGCGATCCCTCCGACCATTGCGATCCTTTTGACCATTGCGACCCTTCCGACCATTGCGACCCTTCCGACCATTGCGACCCTTCCGACCATTGCGACCCTTCCGACCATTGCGACCCTTCCGACCATTGCGACCCTTCCGACCATTGCGACCCTTCCGACCATTGCGACCCTTCCGACTAGTCTTTTCAATGTCAGACTACACTGCCTTTTCCAGGTTCTAGCTATGCTTTTTATTTTACCAATGCCACAGTGAAGACGTAAAGATGTGGTCAATACATGCACCTTGGTCATTCTTTGTATTTATTGTCTTTGTGGATTTTAGGAGTCCATTTATTTTTCGTTATAAATAGAGGAGGCAAGCTACAACAACAAGCACCAAATCATCTCTTGTTTCGAGTCTTTCATTCTCTCAAAAGGGCGATTTCTAACATCTAATTCTCTGAAAAATCTTTGTTACCTTTGTGACCGTTAAGGTCACATTGTCGACCCAGGGCATCGTGCTGTCTATTTGTTACTCAATGTCTTGGTAATCGTCGGACTCAGTCTGTATGCAGATACACACAAGTACTTACAACATGGATGGAGTACTTTGTGATGTATCTGCACTACATAAGGTCTTGGTAATCGGCGGACTCAGGCATCAAGCTCTATCCGCGTTACCTAAGGTCACGGTTGGAGGTCATTTGCTACCGTGGAACTCACCGTACATGACTCAAAGCCCGAAATGTCAATGGAGCATTTCTTGCGGTGAAAGAGTCATTAATCTTCAGCAAATTTGACCTTTTTTTCTTTCCTTTTTTTTCTCGAACTTCTTTTTGCCTTTTTCTTTTGCTTCAACTTTTTTCTTTCCTTAACTGTTGTGACCTTTGAGACCTTATGTAACCTTATGTAACTCTTGTGACCTTTGAGACCTTATGTAACTCTTGTGACCTTTGAGACCTTATGTAACCTTATGTAACTCTTGTGACCTTTGAGACCTTATGTAACTCTTGTGACCTTTGAGACCTTATGTAACCTTATGTAACTCTTGTGACCTTTGTAACCTTTGAGACCTTATGTAATCAATATTTAAACGTTGAAAATGTCTTATTTTGCATCTATTGTTCGTAAGATTATGAAAGAAGTCGAATCAATATACAATCTTCGAAAATATTATACGGAAAAGGAAATATAATATCGCATAATATTATACAATCTTCGAAAATATTTCAGATTTAAATAAGATATCAGAAAATATCCAGAATATCTCATAGAATATCATCAGAATAACTTTTGTGACCTTTGTAACCCATGGACGACTCATGCGACCACATAATACCCTTGTTCGACTCATGCGACCTATGCGACTCGTGCGACTTGTCGTTTTGCTGTCAGACTCCTGTCTTGCCACCAATGTGACCCATGTGACCCATGTGACCCTTCCTACCCATGGACTTGTTGTTTTGCAGTCCGAATCTTTTCTTCCGACCCATGTGACTTGTCCTTTTGCTGTCAGACTCCTGTCTGCCGACCCATGTGACCCTTCCGACCCATGTATATAAGTTAATGTCTACGTCTCTTCTCTTAGTATGCGTATCTAACCCATATTTCTATGAAAAATCTTTTTTACCTTTGTGACCTGCGTGGCGCAGTCACCATTGTCGACGCAGGGCATCGTGCTGTCTATGTGTTACTCAAGGTCTTGGTAATCGGCGGACTCAGGGTCTATGCAGTCACTGACGAGTTGCGGGGGTGAGTTAGGTGGTCACTTTTCAAATGTTCACTGGAAAACGAAATACATGGTAGGAGATGGCTTAGGTGACGGTGTTTGGTCACTCTCTGCTAATGTAATATTTCTCCAGTGAACTCATGCGACCCATGCGACCCATGCGACCCATGCGACCCATGCGACCCATGCGACCCATGCGACCCATGCGACCCATGCGACACCTGCGACCCTCAGTTAACTATTTCTCCAGTGGAAATAGAATGCGTGCAGAATCTTTGATTGACTTTGTAAATGTATTGTTTTGATTTGGAATCTTTGTAAATGTATTGTTTTGATTTGGAATCTTTGTAAATGTATTGTTTTGATTGGTTTTTGTCATTTTATCATCCCAAACCCGTAAATTCGTCGAGTTCGCATCTATTCATCAATATATGCGATCATGCGACCCATGCGACGCATGCGACCCTAATTTGGAATTCATTAGTTTGACGTTGTAAATGTATTGTTTGATTGGTTTTTGTCATTTTATCATCCTAAACCCGTAAATTCGTCGAGTTCGCATCTATTCATCAATATATGCGATCATGCGACCCTAATTTGGCATATATGCGACCAAGCGACCCATGCCATTATCAATATGCCATTAACAATATATTTGAGTTGTATATGTCTAATTTAGAATCAATATAGATAATAATATAAATAATATCGACATTTGAAGAAAATGTTAAATGTATTGTTTAATCATCCCCCGAGTTCTTAAAACACTACTATCACTTTTGAAACACGGGCATTGGTTATACACAACTCAACTAGGTACACATGGGTCACAATCTGTTTTAACCGTTGATTGACGTTGTAAATGTATTGTTTTGATTGGTTTTTGTCATTTTATCATCTTAAACCCGTAAATTCGTCGATTTCGCATCTATTCATCAATATATGCGATCATGCGACCCATGCGACGCATGCGACCCTCATTTGGAATTCATTAGTTTGACGTTGTAAATGTATTGTTTGATTGGTTTTTGTCATTTTATCATCTTAAACCCGTAAATTCGCCGAGTTCGCATCTATTCATCAATACATGCGACCATGCGACCCATGCGACCCATGCGACCCTCATTTGGAATTATTTCATTTTCACCAGAATTCCCGCCGAACTTTTCGCCAAAATTTGAAAAAACTTTTCGAATTCCATCTGACGGACGGCGATTCGTATTCGAGCTGTTTCCTTTTTTCTAATAACGAAACTCTCTCTCTAACTCTCATCATCATCATCATCATCATATTGCCGAAAATGCAAACGACTGGTGACGGCGATTCGATGTCAGGGTCATCTTCTTCTGAAGAGAGGATTTTCACGGTACCAGTCACGCGTTCAAATCTGGCCAGAGATGCAGTGGTAAGTGAGGATTTTCACGGTATCATCATCATCATATATGCATTAGTTTGACGTTGTTGTAAATTTATTTGGTTATCGCAGACACTTCCGATAGAGTTTGCGAGGTCGAATGGTCTTTGCGGTAGACGAAGTAAGGTTGATCTGACAACCAATTACACAGACGTTTGGGAGGCACATCTAAGGTCCGTGAAACGCAATGGCGCTAGCATCACCATGGGTTGGACAAAGTTTTGTCAAGATAATGGCTTTAACGTCGGTTGTACCCTCAAAGTCGAACTGGAAGCCGTTCTCGATGATGTACCTTGTCTACTGCTTGCCTCTATAATCTTCATAGATTGAATTCTGTTGTATTTGGTTGGTTTTTGTATTTGGTTGAACTTCATTTGAACAACAAAATTCATGTTTGTTTTTGGTTGGTTTTTTTACTATTATTCAATAGAATGTATTATTGTTAGTATCGATGTTTTTGTGGATTTACTATTATTGTACAAAGGGTCGCATGAGTCGTAGAAGGGTCTTATGTGTTCGCATTAGACGTCCATGGGTAATATTTGGTCATATAGGGTCGCATGAGTCGTCCATGGGTAATGTTTGGTCGCATGAGTCGTCCATGGGTAATGTTTGGTCGCATGAGTCGTCCATGGGTAATGTTTGGTCGCATGAGTCGTCCATGGGTCATATGTGGTCGCATGATTCGTCCATGGGTCATATGTGGTCGCATGATTCGTCCATGGGTCATATGTGGTCGCATGATTCGTCCATGGGTCATATGTGGTCGCATGAGTCGTCCATGGGTCATATGTGGTCATATAGGGTCGCATGAGTCGTAGAAGGGTCTTATGTGTTCGCATTAGACGTCCATGGGTAATGTTTGGTCGCATGAGTCGTCCATGGGTCATATGTGGTCGCATGAGTCGTCCATGGGTTACAAAGGTCACAAAAGTTATTCTGATGATATTCTATGAGATATTCTGGATATTTTCTGATATCTTATTTAAATCAGAATTATTTTCGAAGATTGTATAATATTATGCGATATTATATTTCCTTTTCCGTATAATATTTTCGAAGATTGTATATTGATTCGACTTCTTTCATAATCTTACGAACAATAGATGCAAAATAAGACATTTTCAACGTTTAAATATTGATTACATAAGGTCTCAAAGGTCACACGGTTAAAAAAGAAAAGAAAAAAGTTGAAGAAAAAGAAAAAGGAAGTTCGAGAAAGAAGAAGGCAAAGTACGAGAATAAAAAAGGAAAGAAAAAAAGGTCAATTTTGCTGAAGATTAATGACTCTTTCACCGCAAGAAATGTTCCATTGACATTTCGGGCTTTGAGTCATGTACGGTGAGTTCCACGGTAGCAAATGACCTCCAACCGTGACCTTAGGTAACGCGGATAGAGCTTAATGCATGAGTCCGTCGATTACCAAGACCTTATGTAGTGCAGATACATCACAAAGTACTCCATCCATGTTGTAAGTACTTGTGTGTATCTGCATACAGACTGAGTCCGACGATTACCAAGACATTGAGTAACAAATAGACAGTATGATGCCCTGGGTCGACCATGTGACCTTAACGGTCACAAAAGTAACAAGGATTTTTCAGAGAATTAGATGTTAGAAATCGCCCTTTTGGGAGAATGAAAGACTCGAAACAAGAGATAATTTGGTGCTTGTTGTTGTAGCTTGCCTCCTCTATTTATAACGAAAAATAAATGGACTCCTAAAATCCAGAAAGACAATAAATACAAAGAATGACCAAGGTGCATGTATTGACCACATCTTTACGTCTTCACTGTGGCATTGGTAAAATAAAAAGCATAGCTAGAACCTGGAAAAGGCAGTGTAGTCTGACATTGAAAAGACTAGTCGGAAGGGTCGCAATGGTCGGAAGGGTCGCAATGGTCGGAAGGGTCGCAATGGTCAAAAGGGTCGCAATGGTCGGAGGGGTCGCACGGGTCCAACATATTTTGATTTGAGCTGTATTTTCAAATTTTATTCATATTATGTGTAAATAATTTGTAAATAATAAATTAGTATCGCAGGGGTCTAAGGGTCGCAGAGGGACAAGGGTCGCAGGGGTCCAAGGATCGCAGAGGAACAAGGGTCACAGAGGGACAAGGATCACAGGATCAAGCTGGGTCGCTGGGTCAAACTGGATCGTAAAATCACAGGGGTATTTTGGGAATATCAACATTTATACGGGTACTTTTGAAATTAAATTTTTTTTTTTGGAAGGGTATTTTTGAAGTTAACCCTTTTGAATGCTAAAGTCTTCCAGATTTGCGAGATGACGAAAACATCCATGCTAAAACTTTACAATTACATAAAAGGGACAGAAAAAAACCAATGTCTGCATTCGTTTCTTTTGTCTCTGACTTCGCCATTTTCGGATCGTGAATACCATCATATCTCTACTCTCTCTCCATCTCTCTCGATTTCGCACTTAGTTCTAGTGAATCGCAGGTACGTATTCATGGAATTTTCTATGTTTGGGTGAAAATTTTCGGTGATTTCGTAAGTGGGTGTGTACTGTTTCAAATTGCGAGATCCGTTCTTGTGGTTGTACAATTGTGATGCGGGTATTTCCGTATAATTAGGGATTTACCTTTCAGTTTCTGATTGTTGATATGTCTGAGGCTCTGAGTGTATTTTTTCTCATCATGTCGTATGGTCTCGTTTTAAGGCACCTCTAGTTGCTGCTCTTGTTTTTCGATTTTTCATCAACAATTGAGTTTTTGCTTTATTCATGTTATGATAACTTGTCCCACCACACCGGCTAGTTAGGTACTAGGCAACCCTAAATTCTTTGAATTAGTTTTGGCTATTTTTTGGATCAGATAGACCCAACCTATATTTAACATGGTATTAGAGTAGTCTCGATTTGAATATACCGATGTTGGAGTCCGATTGTGATCTTCATGATCTAAATCAATCCTCAGCGTGAGAAGTAGTGTTATGATAAGTTGTTCCAGATTGGTTATGACATGAACTTTTCGACTTATATATATGGTATTAGGTGATCTTAAACATTTGTGTTAGCTTTTGGGATTAGTTAGACCCAACCCGTATATGACAATCCATGTAAGCTTTTCGATTTGTTTTCTGTTGAATCAATTGCATTTCGTATATATTCAGAAGGGCAGCAAGTTGATGGACTCTTTTAGGGCATTAGCTTTTGTGGAAGATGATCTTATATAACTCATCGAATAGTGCAAGCTTGTGTTTGTAGCTTGGAAAGATACTCTCTTTCTCTTGTTCTGTGATTTATGTCTCTAATTCTTGGGTTTATATATTTTTTCTACTTGTTAATGGTACGAGATCTTCTTGTGGAGATTCTTGTGAGTCGGATTTAGATTTAATTATGAGGTTCCACTTTTAGACTTTACTGCACTGTTAGAGTTGAAGTGATTCACACGATTTGTTCGGCCTGACATGATGGAAATCATGTTCTTGTTGAGTGTGCTTCAGTGAAGATAGTGTGAACATTGGAGGTGTATATTAATTTACATTGGCCTTGTTCATGTAGAATCTTGTTTGTCAACAGCTTTTAGTGTATCTTACTATCTAGCACTATCCAAATCTGTTCATTATATATTTTTGTGTTTTGTGTTTACTGTCTATTGGTGTTTGTAGGACGTATTCATGACTGTAGAGATAAAGATAAATATGGTGTTTATTCTTCTTATGCTTGAAGTTCGATAGAATTGCAATGATCAACTCGAAAAAAATTATTTATTTACTATTTCAGGGATATCTAAGCAGGAAGATGGCTTTGGTGTGGCTGGAAGCGGCTCTGCCTCTCGGAATCATCGCTGGTATGCTATGTGTAATGGGAAATTCCCAGTACTACATCCACAAAGCTTATCACGGCAGGGTATTCACTTTTCCCGCCCTTCAATTCCTTTTCGCAGTGGGGTTTTGTAAGGGTTTGATCTGAATTGGATCATCTTTGCAGCCAAAGCACATTGGTCACGACGAGTGGGATGTTGCGATGGAAAGACGTGACAAGAAGGTCGTGGGCAACTCCTCCTGATCCCCTTCCTAGGTTTTCTTCTCTTCTCCTTCCTTGGTTTTTAGGGCCTATTCTTTTTGGTGGAATCTATGGTTGATTTTTCTGCCTCTCTTTTGAATACTCGCCTCCTTTTTCCATTTCCCAATCCAAGTTTTAGTTTTCATTGCTGTGGAAACTAAATGTGATCATATGCTATATAGGTAGCAGTAGTAGACTAATTCTGTTGCCTCCGTAGTCTTTTTTCTAGAGCACATGTTTTTTTTTTTTTTGTCTCTGATCCTCTCTTCTGCTACTTGTCGATACTGATTGCCATTTACATGAAGCTGAGTAACCTTCTAATGTAGCGATGCAGGGGGCTAAGGTCCACAACTGTGGTAACTAATAACTCTTCAGAAGAATTTGGAGGATGCAATATCGATATAAACATTATCTTTGTCGTCTGATCATTCATTTGGATAAAACTTTCAAGTTAAAAGAAACCAAACCTTTTGTCTTCTTTTGTGGATTTGTACAAGATTATGTTTGCTTGTGTGTTTTAATGTCAAAAACAAAAATTTGTGTAGAGGTTCAATGCATATCAACATGTGTCTAATAAGTTGCTTTTTAACTCAAAACCGATTGACAATTACTAGATTATCACATCTCATTTAATATTGTATTATTAATGTGAAATTTGCAATAGTGTCTTTTGACATATGACTCTTTTTCAGTCTTCTAAATGAACTTTTTAAATTGGTAATAGATTTATTTTCGATTAACCGGACTATGATACTATAAGTAGGTATATCTTTTTCAGTTCAAAACCATTTGTCGATAAATGCATTGGTTTATATCTTTTACATATTGTATTAAATCATCTTCTCTTTTCAATATTGATTACAAGTATTACGAGTTGACAAATCTGGTTGTTATCGAATCCACAGGTTGGTTCGTGAACTCACGGTTTGTTCAATGCTATCCGTGATTTACATGGAACCAATCTAAATTTGTTTTTTCCAAACGTAAAAGAAAAGAAGAAATTGTGAACCAACTCGTAGAACATGATATGAGTTAAAGAGTAGACAATAGTTGACAGTTCAATTTACATATGTATTATTATTGTTAGGTGTAGATTATGAGATTGATATCTATGAGATAGGTGCAGTTAGAAAGTTGTCAGATGCACCTCAATGGAAAAGAAAAAAGGTATAACGGTTCTTGATGGAAGTTGATTTCGGTTTTTTCGAGGTGTATCAGAAAACCTGCGAGGAGTAGTTAAAGATTATTTATTTCTACAAAAAGGTTGTCGCTTCATTAGTGATACCTTAACCAATAGGAGAGATGAATAGTTGGCTATAGATACCAATTGCCGTTGAGTTTGCTAAAGCTTTAACGAGAAAGGAAAACATCAGAGAATAATCAAAGAATGCACTGGATACACTTATTGGTTTTGAGGTGTACTTCGAGTGTGTTGTGCTGAGCACACATTGAAATATTAAGGGAAATGTTCAATGTGTGTGTGTTAAGAGTGGTTTGGCTAGTGACATTGGGAAGGTGAGAGAACTGTGAGTGTAAGAAAGTGAGAGGGCGGATATCGAAAAACATAAGTTAGATTATGAGTGAAAGGGATTGGAAAACACGAGTAGAGTGTTACAACTTAACTTGGATACTTTTGAGATGCATTTGGAAAGATTCTTACTATAACTATTGTAAAGCTCTATCTTTGTTATAGTGAATTTTCAGGTTTCGATCCCGACGAAACATAGTGTTGTCACACCGACGACCTAACCCGTTAAACTTCTTGTGTTCACTCTATTATCAGTACTTGGTTGTTTATTTTTTTTCTATCAAACTATTTTGTATTTGAAATCAAGAAGTGTGAGGTCAACAAGTGTTTGTTATTCCGATGAATCAATCCTTGAAACATCAACAAGGGGTATCAAAGCGCGGTTGGCTTTGAGTTGGTATCACAAGATGTCTTCGACTAAATTTGAAATGGAGAAGTTTGATGGGAGAAGAGACTACATGCTTTGAAAAGAGAAACTTACAACTCATCTTGAGTTTCTACATTTAATTGAAGCTCTAGAAGATGGAGGCGTATTTGAAGCTGAAGTAGAAAGTTTTGAAGAAGCCGGCGAGAAGGTTGTGACTGTTAAAGAATTGATTTTGAAAGAAAAGAAAAAGAATGCGAAAAAGCACAATAATCTTGAGTGTAATAGACCATGTTTTGAGGAAAATCATCAAGGAAAAAAAATTGAAGTGGACATGTTAAAGGGACTTGATAAGTTATACATATCTAAATCTCTTCCTAATCGGAATTTACTTGAAGCAAAAATTTCATGACTTCAAGATGATGAGAGATTGTCTATGGAAGGAAATGTAGATGAGTTTCTAAGGATATTGGTAGATCCGGATAATGTTAAAGTTGTTATCTCCGATGAGGATCAAACTATTCTATTGCTTATGTCTCCACCTATACAATATGATCTGTTGAGGGATACCTTAAAATATGACAAGACATCACTAACTTTGGAAGACGTTATAACTGCTATACATTTAACGGAGTTATATGATTTTGGGTTTGGTGTTTAATGTAAAACTCATAAAGTCTAAGCTGAAGGTTTGTTTGTCAAAAGAAAAACTGATTCTCGTGAATGGAAAAGAAAAACATAAACATCAATCCAAGTCTAAGTCTAAGAAGGGGTGTTGGTTTTGTGGTTCATAAGGACATTATAAGAAAAACTGTCCCACACAAAGATCCGGTCAAAACAAACCCACAAACCAAAGAAATATCAGAGGAGAGACTGCTATGGTAAGAGGAATCGAGATGGATGTTGTTGGGTTGTATGTCTCAGAAGCTTTATCTACATCGAAACATGATCTAAATGAGTGGATTCTAGATATTGGGTACACTTATCACATGACTCCACGAAGGGAATGGTTTTTGGAGTTGAATGAAGATGTATGAGGGTTTGTAAAGATTGGAAACAACATTGTTTCTGCAGCGAAGGGCATTGGAGACTTTAAAATTGAAATGGATGATGGTACCACGGCGCTGCTGACACAAGTGAGATATGTTTCACAAATGCATAGGCATTTGATTTCACTTGGAATATTGGAAGACCGTGGTTGGTGGTTTAAATCCTCTGGAGCATTCTCAAGGTTGTTAAAGGATGTAGGGTTGTGTTGAAGGAGAAGTTGGTTCATAGGTTTTATTTACTACAAGGAAAGACAATTGAAGCAAACTCTTGTCTTGTATAAAAAAACCCAAGTGAAACAACTATCTAACATAGTATATTGGGTCACATTAATCAAAAGCGTCTTGATCAGTTAGTCAAGAAGGGATAGCTTGATAGGAATCAAGTATCAACATTACACTTTTGTGAGGACTGTGTATATGGAAAAGATCATAGGGTCAGTTTTACCATTGCACAATATACAATCCGAGATACACTTGACTTTATTCACACTGATCTCTGGGGTTCTCCAAGTGTACCCTAGTCTCTGAGTAACTGCCAATATTTCATCAGTCTTGTTGATGATTATTCACATTAGATGTAGGTGTGCTTTTTGAAGACCAAGAACGAAACCTTCATTAGTCTTGTTGATGATAATTTCATCAGTCTTGTTGATAACTATCTAGCATAGTATGTTGGGTCAAATTTGTTAAATGGCTAAGAATGGTTGAAAACCAACTGAAGGGAAGGTGGAGAGACTAAGACCGAATAATGGGCTTGAGTTATGCAACAAGTTGTTTAATGATTTATGCAAAGAGAAAGGAATTCACAAACACAAGACTTTGCATATACTCCACAAAAAATGGAGTTTGTAGCTTAAGGTTTTTCTGGACGAGATCGGCACACACTGCTATATGCATTGGTAAGGGAGACACGAGTGAGATTATGAGTGAGAGGTTTGAAAACACAAGTATATATTCCCACTGCACTTGGATAGTTATGAAGTGTACCGGAAAGAGTCTTACTGTAACTTTTGTAAAGCTCCATCCATCTTTGTTACAGTGAATTTTCGGTTGAGACGCAGGGTTATTCCACCGACGACCTGAACTCGTTAAACATCGTATGTTCATTTTATTTTCAATCTTTGAATATTTATTTTTCTTGGATCAAACTAATTCATACTTGAACTCGAAAGATACAAGACCAACATGTGTGTTCCACCAAAGATTCAATCTTTAAACACCAACAATTATAAGTTTGAAGTGGACCGATCAACCTAATTATGGCTTCAAACGGAACATTTTAACTTGACAAAAATAAGTTTCAGAAGCTAGAATTTGTGTTTTAGATGTATCGACTCATATGCCATGACGGAACTCGTGAAGAGAACCATGGAATCATCAAATAAATCATTAGATATATTTACACAACTTCTGGTTAAAAACCTAGTAAGGAAGAAACAAGCGTTCTAGATTTACATCGAAAAAACTTCCCTCCCTTCGATTACATTTTGCTCGACAACGATTTGGATGCATGGCCTTTGATGTATCCTAATTCCGATCAAAAGGGAAAAAACAACACGAAGCCTTTTAGAGATGAAGTAGTTGGAAGTTAATGGTCGAAGATCCGACAGTTATGAGCAAGTAGTACTCTCTGCTATTTGCTTGTTTACTTTTGCACTTGACTTGTCAAGTAGTTTTGAAGACTTTTCATGTTGTAGCTGCAAGTCCTGCGTTCTAAAGCTGCATTCTGTGACCTGTGCACGAGTGTAACCAAATTTCATAATGTCTAACTGCTGTTGGACGGTTCAATAAAGACTATTTACTCGAGTAAGCCTGTGCGGATCGGGAAATTAGAATGTACCTGCAGGGCTGCGATTGTCGACAGGAGTTCCCTGCATTCATCGAGCATATTGTGCTCCTTGAGATTTACATTAGCTAGATCCGCTGCTAAGCAACTCAGTTTTCCGACCTGAAAATAGGATGACTTTGACCATCTTAGCCATGCAAAAAATACAGAGCATCTCGATTTCTCAATCTGTAGATGATGATGATGATTCAATAAATGCCAATCAACCATTGATGGTATGAAATGACCTAGTTCAAGTAAGAAGTGTGTTCTACCAACTTACTATATCCATGCAATCAATCCCTTTAACAAAGATTGGCTCGATGTCGAGAAGAAAAAATAGAAAACCTTCCACTATTAATGTATAACCAATGAAAACACTCCTCTAGTCTTGCTCGGAGAAAATACTCCCCTTTTTGCTGGAGCTTTCCATCTCGGTTAAGTGTTTCAAAGAGAAGGTTGGGTTGACATATTTGGTCTTAACATTCTCTTTCAAGTGTTAAATTTGTTGGACTAGTACACCATATGATCATATGCCAACAACATATAAAAAAGATAGAGAAAATAAAAAGAAATCACCTTTGGCAGCAATAAACATATGGAAGATGCCATTGCCTGCATAACATCAACTGCTGAACAAATGGCATCTTTAATACTCTGTACATTTCCCTGCATAACAAGGGAAAAAGATGTACCGTATGATTCACCATCATTTCATGTGTTCATATATACCGTTGGAAAGAAAGCTTTCAGAGAAAAAGCCAAACCATTGCCCCGCAAATAACTGGTAGACAAACTGTGCTCCCTCTCAAGGCATCAACAGCTCCCACTATAGAACTAGTATAATCTCTGTCAACAGCACCCCATTCTTCCAGATATGTCATCTATATTAATGGAAGATATATTATTCTCTTGTTATATGGACCGCAACTGAGTTTAAAGAAACTAAAAGGACTGCCAGAGCCGTGATTAGGTATCCGAAGAAGGAAAAAAAGGAATAGAGGACAGAAAGAAAGTATTTATACAAAGAAAAAGACCAAGCCCGAATTTATGCGAACTTACTTGTCCATCGAGAATGGAAATCAACTTTAAATTCTGCTTTAGCAACTGCATTTCAGTTCTTTTCAGTCTGACAGTATCATACAGCTTCGAGATACTTATCCAGGCATTGTATAGGCTTCTCTGGTGTATTGAAATAAATCACATTCAGAATTTGAGGCCTCCCATTGAAAATAATGAAGAACTAAGAAAATTAATATGAATTTGACCGACTGATAAACTTAGTTGACGTTGTCAACTACATAACTAAATTCCCGATATGAACTTTCAACACAAGTCAATAGTGTTTTCTTGATTGGCATACCATAAAATCCAACAAATCTCCTACAATAATCAATGAATATAATAAGTAATAGCACAGTTTTGAATCACAGGCTATCTAAAGCCATCAATAATCTTCTCACAGTGTTTGTTGCTGAAATAGTGAAAAAGGATTGAAAATATTTTTAGTTCCAACCTAGAAGGAAAGATCTTAAACATTCAGGAAACTAGTATAAAAGAAAAGATTACCTCCACTCTCATCTTCTGTACAGATAAGACCACATTCGCCCGTGCATTAGCAAAACGCCACTGCAGCATCCTGTTATAGAAGAGCCTCAACAAGTGAGCATCAGCTACCTGATTCTCGCCGATCTTCCCTCTTTTAGCATCAGCTGTAAAATTCAAAATGGAAGGTGTGTTGAAGAAGCTACTACTCAACGAGTTTCTCACTCTTGAAGGGCTCATCCCTCTCGAAGGGCTCGTGCCTCTCGAAGGGCTCACTCCTCTCGAAGGGCTTATTCCCCTAGGAGTGCTTGTTCCTCTCGAAGGGCTTATTCCTATTCCCCTAGGAGTGCTCGGTCCTCTCGAAGGGCTTATTCCCCTAGAAGTGCTCGTTCCTCTCAGAAGAGAAGAAGCTGCTGGTGTTGCATACTTGCTAGGTGAAGCAGGTCGAATCTGATCTCGCATTTGCAATAACTGGCTTCTTGAGTTGACTACTGCTCTTGGAGACGACATAGGACTATCTACAGAGAATTTTCTGGGCACAACAATGAGTTTTGTTGATGCCATTGGCTTCAATCCAATAGGTTTAGACACTGGTGAGCCAGCTTCTTGCTGCTGCCGTGGACAATTATTTGTCAATTGCGGAAATATAGCAGGAACCACAACCCCACCAGCAGATACCCTTTGCCCTCTTCCATTCCTCTCTTGACCTCCAGAAACAGTGCTTCCGGAAGACACGCTCTCTATATCAGAGACGATGGAGTCGGATTCAACTACAGAAGAATCTACCCTCTCCTTATCAGCACTCGCTGAAGCTGTTGGGACGCTTCCACGCGAAACTAGTCTACTATCAATCAAGGATCTCTGCGGTCTAACCACGCCATTGCCAGATCCGCTCAATCTCTTCCTCGCATCAGTGAAGTCCACGCTTCTACTCAGAGAACTAGGCTGTCGAGACCTTGGCCATTGCTCAGCCGGCCTTGACTTCTCCCGCTGAACTGCTCCACTCCCGGGTGTCGCCACCGTAGTCGTCTTCCTTCTCTCCGTCGTTTCTCTCTGTCCGGTAGTCGGAGATGGTGTCAGCCTACATTTGTTTGTCTGCTGCCTCAAAACTAAATCCCCCTGAAACGACACTGACAAGCTTCTCGCAGAAGTCAACAACATTCTCTGCGCCGTCGAAACCTCTCCGTTAGCTCTTGGATCTGATGAATCCGACCGAGGTGTTACTCTTCGTCCCACGGATTGCGATCGCTTCGTAGTGGACGGAGTTGTCGGCCGATTAGTTCTAGAAACTATCGGCGATGAACTTCTCTTCGTTGAGGGCGTTGAAGATGTCGAAGAGGAAGACGATCTGAAAGAAGACGAGGACGAAAGCGAGGAAAGAGAAGAACATGAGGAAGAAGTGGATGTACTGAGGTACCGTGATGCCACATCTCGAGTTTTCGGCCGACGATTACCGGCGGCACTGTTCGATTCCGGCCGAAAAGACGGCGATGGCGGCCTCGCAGCCTTCGTCTGATCAGTTCTCGCGTTGAACGAATTTGAAACCGCAACTACCATTTCTCACATTCGACGATCGGAATTCACATTGCCGCAAGGTTGAAACCCTAAAGATCCGATCCGAAGTCGACGACCAATCTAAATATTGGGGAAGAGATAGACGAAAACCTTTCCACTGGGTCGAGTAAATTCCCGGCGAAACTAGGGTTTCTGTGGCGCCGATTGTGGGATCTACGAGTGAAAAAAGGAGACCGTTGAGAAAAATCGCCGGCGAGGGTGGAGGAAGTGGGAGAGAGAATTAAGCCAAAGATTACGACAACGAGAGCATAACTGCCGTCTACGTCTCCTTTGCAACAACAAAAAGTTACTAATTTATTAGTCTAATTAACTATGATGAATTATAATAAAATAATAGTTAATTATGTTTAATGCGTTGTCACGTATATTATTAAATTATAAAATCATATTTATAATCCCTGAGAATGTTGAAAGGTGGCGATTTTAAATATTAATTGTTCTATGTGTTTATCTAGATATAATTTCTAGAATTTGAAGAGATCACAGAGGCTTATATGGATAATTAGGGATGCTTATTGAGGTATTATTACTCAATTGGATATTATTAGATTGATTACTAATTGTTTTGGTTTAATCCAAATAAATTAGAGTTTTCATGTGAATTTTTTGGATCCAATCCAATAAAAATTGTAAATCATTTTACTTAATAAAAAAAGTTCTAGCTGTTGTCAAATTATGTCTAATTTTTTTGTTATTTATAAATTTCACTTGCGCACTATTAAATTTTTTTGTTATATCTAGTTGTGTATAAAACAAGAATTTTCACTGTTTTTTAGATTTATGGACCCAATTCAATTCAATGAAAACTATTAATTCACCACGATAAATGTTCGTTGCCACGTAAATTGTAAATTGAAAAAAATATAGTTATCGCGTCATAATTATCGCAAATGTATAAATATTGCAACCTATTTTTTTTATAAATTTTGTCTCAAATTGTTATAGAACTTCTCTTAGAATTTTACAAATTTTAAAATTTAAATGATAGAAAAAATTAGTGGTGAAAATTTTAAAATAAAAAATACAAAGTAGGAAAATATTTTAAATATTTTTTTATTTTGTATAGTTATTAATAAAAGAAATATATGGTTTTTCTATATCCTATCAAATGATCAATCTCATAGATAATAATCGATAGATTTTACTTAAGAAAAATTTGTGAAGATTAAATAAAAATAAATATTAAATCTCCCAATATAAAAGATAAACTCTCACAATCTCAAATTTGTCATATAATTTCTATTTAATAATAAAACACAATTAAAACCCATCAATAACTGTTCATTAACACAACAACCATCCTTCCAAAAAAAACTCTCACAATCTCAATTTGTTAAATAATTTTGATTTAATAATACAATACAATTAAAACCCATCCACAATTGTCCATTAACACAATAATAATGCCTTCAAATGTATCGTTTATGAATGCATGTATTCCTTCGTTATCCATAGTTAAATCTGTTAGAGTCAATGGGGAATTATCAAAAATATCTCTGTAGGGCTAAAAGACTTCAAAAATACCCTTCCCGAAAAAAAAAATTTTCGCTTCAAAAATACCTTTATAAATGCTAAAATTCCCAAAATATCCCCTGCGACCCTTCTATTCAGTTTGACCCAGTTTGATCCTGCGACCCAGTGACCCAGTACGACCCTGTGACCCTGCGACCCAGCGACCCAGTCCGACCCACCGACCCAGTCCGAC
>CM071866.1:8030705-8053293 GCA_036759665.1 Gynandropsis gynandra
ATCTGTTGCGTCGGATTCTAACGGAGATTAACGGAGATTGCCAACGGAAACTTACCGTTAGAACCCGTTACAAATTGCGACGGATTGCAACGGACAGGGCAACGGGCAGTTTCTGTTGCAAATCCGTCGTAAATTGTAACGGATGGCAACGGAAATGTTCCGTTAGAAATATTCTTGGCTCCGTTAAAATCCGTTGCGATTTGTTTCCAACGGACGGATCCGTTGCCCCATCCGTTGGAAACTCAATGTTTTTTTGTAGTGTAGGTGGATTTGCACAATTTGTAGATAAGAACATCCCTTGCAGAAAGCCATTTAACTAAAACAAAACAAAAGATGGAAGAACATTTTGTAATTAAATGCTAGTCTTCCAATACATTATATGGGAAATAATTGCTGAAAAAGGTATCATTTTACTCATGTACAAAGATGTTCCAATACTAAGTTCTCACCATCACAGGCATGCCAAAAGAAAAATAAGAACAAAACCCTAAATTTATATATTCCGGCCGTCAGATTCCCAAAATCTCAAAATTTAGGATGAAGATCATAAAAAACATTTCACAATCAAATCAAATTACAAATTGAAAATTCCCACATCCAGGATTGAATCAAGGGACCAAGGAAGCGTACCGATGAAAGAGTTTCATTTAACCATCAGGTTGAGCTCATTACACCACCGGAGGCAACAAGATTTTCCAGAACGACCAAGAATTCCACTTGCGATCAGGCTACAGTTCCTCGCTCCAAACTTTCCCACGAGCTAACTCGGTACCACGTCCTCCTCCAGCGACTATGGTCCTTTGACTCGCTCCTTAACTCCGCCGCTTGTCCCCTCCCCGACAAACACAGAAAGATCTTCTCCGCTACTTGCCTCAACCCCTCCCTTTCCTCCGTCTCCACTACCTTCATCTCTGATTGTCTCCCATGAGCTCCATATTCATCTCTTCTGCGGTGTTCCATCGTTGTCTCTCCCAATTATTCTTCTGATGCTTCATGTTCATCAAGCAAGGTAAGTTCACAATGATAAGGGATAAAGATGAAGACGAAAGGACAAAAGAAAATATTGAACGAGTGAACATGGATAAAGAAATATTGAACGTGTGAACGTGGAAAGGGAAACACTAGAGTATAACAAACAAATTGAATGTCTTTTTTTTTAATATTTAGAATTTTTAATAGAAAACAAAACAAAATGCTGATGTGGAGGACTTACAACCATTTGCAAAATTATGGAAAGAAAGATTTTTAGAAAAATATTTATCCTAAAATAGTAATATACTAAAATTATTCAAGAATGTCATAAATAATTAATAATTAACTAAAATGTTCTATTTAATAATATTTTAATTAATTGTAAAATTTTATTTAAATATAAATTATAAAAAAATATTGATCTATATTATATAAAAAAATAAAAATATTTGCTCTTCATTTCTAAGTTGGTAGCCTTCGCAGTAAGTCGGGTATGAATCCTCTTCCGGGAAGGAGCTGTTGTAAGGCCTTTCATTTCTCGAAAGCGAAACCTTTAAGCGAATCCGATCATCTTTCGTAGCCTAGGTAGTGACTGCTTTACATGAAAAGGTTAATAATATGATATATAAATGGTTTATGAATTCAAGTGAAAATAATTATACTTTTGTCATTATAATCCAACATATAATATCCAATATTAAAAATGACAAGAGACTTTATAAATAGGTAATGAAATGAATTGAGAGAAATAGTTGGAGAACGCATAATATTCACTAAAAAAAATTATAAAACTTTTAATTAATCTTATAACTTAAAAAGTTATATGATTGTTACCTGTATGCCACATTCAGAATTAACCCATGTTAATTCCAAATTATAATGGTGGTTTTTATAACTAATATAAACTATTATTACTAATATAAAGTAATATATCGTTTTATTTCTTTATAGATATTACATTAATTTTGCTATAATAAATAGTTATTGGACTGATTATATCGATGATTTCTTTGACTAATAAAAAGTAATTATGATTTTATGAAACGAAAAACAAAAGACGATGTATGTGAATAAATTAAGTAAATACATAAGGATACAAAGAATATTTTAGTAGAATTATCGTGATAACAAAATATCTCACAAAATATTCTAGGAGGACTATCGGGATCAATCAAAGAGATCTTGTCCCTCATACCCCCTAAAAAATGGATATTCAGATGGTCAAATTCGTCTGGAATCTGTTTAAATTTCTGGACAAATTATGTAGTCCGTAATTCATCCGTACATACAGACAAATATATGCGACCAAACTTCGTTGGAAAATTCTTTTGTATTTGAATTAGAATAAAATTCATCATTTTCTTCTTCTATCCCTCAAACTATATAATTTTCATTTTTTTCAAGTAGTCATTGAGAAAGTTCTTCAATGATCACCACATCAATAAAAAACAATTTAGGTAGTTGATTCACCCCAGTTGTTGGTATTTGGTGTTATCGGCGTATTTATCCCTTGGAAATATCTTTGTTACGACACGCCAACTAAAAGATCATCTTGTGTGAGGATATGCAATGTAACAAACTTGATTTGTTTGTGGCGCACGAATAAAAGACTGCAAATCTTCGTGCTCATGTTACTTCTATGACACCCTCTAATTATTGTATTCAACCAATCAAATCGGAATAACATCACCTTTAAGCTGATGTAACTTGCTTAATGAAAAATATTGTTATAAGTCATATTATAATCTTACTGGTAAATTATTTAAGAGATTGTACCAAATGTAAACCTAGATAATCTAAGTGAAATAAATCCAAGGATCTCATCATCTTTTTTTTTTTATCTTAGAATAGGACTCTACTGCATTGTTATTTTTAGACAAATAATATTTTATTAATTGTGATATAGAATCCATGCATCTATTTGAAATATTATTTTCTATCTTCAAATTCAACATACGTGCAGACAAATATAAATTTCAAAGACTCATTCTAGATCCATTATAACATTTTCTAACTATCAAAAAATCTTTTTGCCTCTTCATTCGGATCTTCTTCAATATTTTCCATGTTTCTTTCACCGAAAAACATTTTGCACAATTTCCACATAAATGTTTATTTTTACATCTTGATGCATCTCAATAATCTCATTATATGCAATATCCCTATTAAAAGCTTCAATAACATTACTACTTCATGATGCAAAATTCTCCCTGTTAGATAAACACATCAAGCAATTCAGAGTATAAATCTAAAAACATAAAATAAATAATATCGTTTAATTTGTTATGTATTTTGTTAAATACGAGTTTTCAAATATATCATTCGCGTTATATATATATGTGTGTGTGGTGGTACTAAATTCTACTAGCATAATGCTCGTTTTTGTAAGATAATAGAACCTAAAACATCATATCATATTTAAAATTCAATAGTTAAAACAATATGATAAACTATTTGATAAATATTTAGTAAAGAAAAAAATAGTTATGTACTCTCTTTCTCATTTGCTCATTTTTTTTATTTATACTTAATGGGGTTTCTTACATATGTATTGTATTACATAACTAAATAATTACAATGAACTTCTCAAAACACATGCTATGGTGGAATTTCATTACTGAGACTTACAAAATATGAAATAAATCAAATCTATTTGGGTTTTATATGTTGGGATTAGACAGATTATTCGGTTTATCCATAGCATACCGTTCGCGTTTGGATATCTATACTGTCCACTCCTCTATATATATATATATGTGTGTGTAAAGTTTGTTTATGTCCACTTTAAGACATGAGTGAAGTTTATGTATTTCCACATTAAGATGAAATAAGTTGTCTAAACTATAATATTACGACATGTTTATAATTATTGTTTCTTAAATTAAGTCAAGTATCTAAAAAAATGATGAAACATAAAGTATAAAATATTTATATTTGGAATTTTAAAATGTAGATGTAAGATTTAACATTATATTTTGATTTTAAAATGTAGATGTAAGATTTTATACTTTATTTGGATTTAGTATGTAATACTCAGTATCTAGGGTTTAGTTCTTTAATAAAAAATAACTAGACGAGAGAACTCATTATATTTAAATAAAAACGGCCGAATTATCAACATCTATATATACGCAAAAGAGACTAGTTTAAAATTTGAAATAGAAGTAAAAATTTAAAAAATTTTAAAGGCTATGCTAATTTGAAAATTTCAAAGAGAACTTGATTTTCAATATTGTTTTTAAAAAAAATTAGGATTAAAATAAATACAATATTTGTTGAATGATAAAATACCAAATGAATGTTATCCATAATATCCAAATTCTCACTTTTAGTTCTAGAAACAAACAAAATTAAATTATATTTCTATATCTAATTATAAATTTTAATTTGAAAAAAACAAATATATTTCAATTTAAATACGAAATTTGAAATGAGACTCAAAAATATAAAAAATAAAAATAGACACGTGCAAATGGAATAACAGAAAAGATTCTCATATTTCAAATTCCATCTTTTTTCCGTACCCTAAAACAGTTTGAGACAGTGACGAATTATATATTTATATGTCTTTTGGCCTCTTCCTCTTCTTTCCTAAGCCCTAACTTTTTCATCTCTCTCTCTCTCTCTCTAAACATGGATCAGTCCGGCTATGGAGCTCCTTTCGGGTATAATTGCAAGAAGAGAATTCCAGACGAAGATGATCCGGACTTCCAGAACACTCGCCCCACGAACCGCCGGGAAACTGACGATGCTGCCGGAGAAGTTCAAAAGAACGACTTCTTTCTCGATCTTTCTTTGGGCCTCCCGTGTACACCATCACCGATGGTGCAACCTACGCCTTCTACGTCCTCGCAACAACCGTCTCCGATTCTTGATTTTTTCCTCCCTCTATCTACGCCTCCGCCGCTGTCGGAAGTCGATTTCTTCTCTCCACGCCGTTCAGACCTCATCCCTCGGCCGCAGAATCCAGAACCAAAATCCGCCGTCAAAACGCGCCGTCGTTCTGCAGTCTCGGGGAAAATCGAAACGGTGCCGCCGCCTTACCCGTGGGCGACGAATCAACGCGGGAGAATTCACAGCTTAGAGTACCTGGAGTCAAAGCAGATCACTGTCATAACCGGAGATGTACAGTGCAAATACTGCGAACAGATAGAGGAGATAAGCTACGATCTGAGGGAGAAATTCAGAGAGGTGGAGAGATTCATCGAAGAGAACAAGGAGGAAAGAGCGCCGACGGGATGGATGAATCCGGTGGCTATGACATGCAAGATCTGCGAGAAGGAGAAGGCGGTGAAGCCGGTGATAGGTGATCGGAAAAGGGAGATCAATTGGTTGTTCTTGCTCCTGGGCACGAATCTGGGATATTGTACATTGGCCCAGCTCAAGTATTTCTGCAAACACTCCAACAATCATCGCACTGGTGCAAAGGATCGAGTCCTCTATTTAACCTACTTGGCTCTCTGCAAAATGCTCAAGCCATGCGACAACCTCTTCGAACGGTAAATGTCTTTTCTTTCTTGATTTCTTGATTACCCTTTTTTTTCTTCTTTCTTTCTTGATTACTTTGGACCTTTTTTTCTTTTTTGTGGATTGATTTTTAATACATGGATATTATTACATGTGTTAAATGTATAGTTAGATTTGGTATGCAAGGTTTCATTCTCATTCCTTATATATGTTTTCTATTGTCTATTCCCATGGCAAATATAATATTTGGCTATTTGTCTAAAATTTTGTATTTCTTTCGTCAATTCCAAATATAAAACAATAGAAAAATATATAATATCCTGAATATAAAACAATAGAAAAATGGTAAAAAACTTATAATACATCATAAAACAAATTACAATTTCAGTTAAACTTATACCATTTATGTTAACGAACCAAAATTTTGTAGATTATAGCAATTTTTTTTGTAGATTCTAACAAAATTTTTGTTAAATTAGATATTAGGTTCAAAATAAAATGATTTTAATTTATAGCAAATCATGAGCAGATTCTATGTCAGGTATATGAAACTCAAATTTGTAGATTTTAAGTTGAATTCACATAAGGGAAAGTGAGCTAAAATTGAAAAAATTGGCTGAAAATATGATTAGGCAAATTTTGGAAGATTCAATATGATAGAGCTCAAAATCCATGGAAAATCAGAATAAAAAAGCTTTATTAAGGGTTCAATTAACACATTGTCTTCTAAAATTTCGGATATTTAGTAATCTTTAAGAGTAAACGAGAATATTAAAATCTAATATCAGAACACATCGGGTTGTTTGATGGATTTTTTACTAGTAGTATTCCAATATTTAATAGGTCATTTAGTTCTACATCTTGAATGATAGCTGAACAAAATATTTGAAGTATTCGAATCGAAAATTCGAATATCCGTTAGCATAAATATACATATTAGAAATTATATATTCAATAAATACATATAAAAATAGTAGATTCAATTATCTGAACTATTCGTATCCATAAATATTATATAGACAATTTATTTAATATATACATATATAACAAAAATTAATTTTAATGATCAAATTGTAAATAAAAAACATTATTAATATTATTTTGACATTCATTATATAAATATATGGACAAATATGTAATATATTTATGATTTGAGAACTTAAATATCAAATACATTAAAATAATTAATATTGTTGAAGCTTTAATTTGTACTCAAGATTGGACCAATCCAAATAGATTGGATAATGTTATTGAGATATTGTAAGATATTGAAAAAATAGAACTCACTAAATATCTAACTTTTATATGATTTTTATTTTAATATATTAATTTGATAATCTAATAATTTATTTCATTGGTTTAGGTGAATTGACGATATTAGTAGAGTAAACGAGAATATTAAAAGTAATCTTTAAAATCTAATATCGAAACGCATTGGGTTGATTAATGAATTTTTTATTTGTAGTATTCCAATATCTAATATGTCATTTAGTTCTACGACTTGGAGATTCTATCATTACTATATTTTTCTAAGTAAAATTCATTTTCAAATCTTTAATTTTGCTATATAGTTACTAGATTTAATAGATAATTCATTACCCTATGTTAAAAAATATTCTTAATATTACATAAATTGTAAGATTATTAAAAAATTCAAGAAAACAATGAGAACAAGATTCTGGTGAACTAACATTAAAATTAAATTTTGAAGTTTTAATTGGACAAGATTCAAATTCAAAGTAAAATAGAACTAACATAAATATTGTGGATGTAATAAATAAATCCCCATTAAATTTGGGATCGATTAGTATTTGAGAGCAAACACAATTTTTTTTTTCAAAATCCGATATCCAAATGCAACGGACTGGATCACGGATCTATTTGTGGTATTCCAAACACTAGGTGTAACAATCATCCTGGTTTTGTTAATTGTGATTAAGAGTCAGTGTTAATAGTTAAGTTGTACTAACCTTTACGACGGTCGAGCTGGTTTTTTTTTCAGGCCTGACCGCGCAAAAAATCTCATGTACTTCTATCTTTTGTTAAAGTTAAAATTTATTGTTTAGTTTTTGTATTATAAATGAGTTAATTAAAAATATCAATGATCACAATATGTTAGTAATACTTAAAATATAGTTCTTTAGTATAATATTATAAAAATGGTCTAAAACAATTAAATAAAAAACTTACTTGAAATTTGGGTTTTGATTTCTTGCTCATCACACTTCAACGTGAATGGTTAAACCATTAATTACTATAGCAAATATTTTTAATGTTTTAGTTTGTATTTATATATGCATGGATATAATTTTTTTGTGACGATAAATTTGAAAAATATATATATATATAAATTTAAAATAAATTATAATATCAATTTATTTATATATTTTAATTTTTTATGGATCATTTTTTTAGGAATTTAATATATGAGAAATTATTTATTTATTATAATTGTAGAAAAAAATGAAAATTAATTAAGAGATTGATTAAATCTAAATTGTATAAAAATAGACATTAATTATAGACGGTAAATGATATGATGAATATTATTTTTTTCAATAACATATCTAATTTTAATACTTATAATTATACTTTTTAAAATTTAAATTTATTAAATACGATTAAATTAGTTTTTTTCCATATATTTAATTTTAAATAATATCTATAACAAAACAAATATTTTTTTAATAATTATTTTGTAAAAGTTTAATATTTTTATTTCAATGTGGATAAATTTTTATTTTGTAACGATAAAGTTAAAACTATTTGTAAATTAAAAGTAAATTATAATATTATATTTGTTTATTTATATATTTTCATGGATCATTTTCTTTGTAGAATTTTAATATATAAAAAATTATTTATTTATTTTAATTGTAATGAAAATAGATAATAATTAAGAGATAAATTGAATCTAAATTATTAAAAATTTAAATTAATTCGAAAAGATAAATGATATGATGGGTATTAATTTTCTTTTTCAATCCAAATTTTGTTTTCAATAATATATCTAATTTTAAATACTTTTAATTGTAATTTTTTAAAATTTAAATTTATTAAAATAAGTTAAAGTCAAAATTTGTTTTTCAAGTTAACTTAATAACATATATAACTAAAATCAATATATTTAATCATTTATTTGTCAAAGTTTAAATAAATATATAAACATTTTTTAATTATTTATTATTTTATTAATTTCTATTTATTTACATATATAATTATTAAAATATTATCTAAATTAAATCTAAATATTTAATGTTTCTTAAAGTATTAATACTACTAATATATAATTCTTTTAGAGTAATTTATGAATTGTAATTAATGTAGGAATAAAAGAAAATTAAAAAAATATAAATTTGATGAAGTGAAAAATTGAGAAGAAATAATGAATGAGAAACCAGATTTTATTTCAAATATTTTTTTTGTTTTTAATTATTTATTAATTTTTAATGTTCTATTTATTTACATATATAATTACTAAAATATTCTCTAAATTTAATGTAAATATTTTATATATCTTTAAAATATTAATATTACTAATATATAATTATTTTTTAAAAAAATTTATGAATTTTAATTAATATAGGAACAAAAAATTAAAACAAAAAGACTTAACTTGATGACGTGAAAGTTTGAGAAGAGAGAATGAATGAGAAACCTCCATTTATCCAATTTTTAATATGTAGACTAGGAATAGCCCGCACAGATTGATGTTTTTTTCAGTATAAGGATGACAAAAATTTTAGTTAAGATTGTTTGTAGATATTCTTGGTAAAAAAATATTGTGTTGTAATGTTTTTTTTTTAACATAAATCATGATAAGAAGACATACCTACGTAATCCATTGTTACATAAAATTTATCATGCAATGTTAATTTCGTGACAAAACTCGAATGTTTTTGGATCATTTTTATTAATATAATTTATTAAGCCAAATTAGTAACAATATTTCCATTATAATTTATATTAATATATTGATGCATAGGTGTTAATATGTTTAGTAATTGTCATCGAAGGAAATAGAGAAAAAAGAGTGACAAGATAGATTTCACATAATAAATATTTAGAGAACGAAGATAAATGCAACCAATCTAATGGAATTATTATTAATATTTATAATACTTATCATAGGTACCCTACCTAAAATAAAGGCTCTAAAATTCATTTTCAAGCATACAAAAACGTATTATTCAAATAAACCAATATAAATAAAAAAGATTCATCCAATATTAGAATCACTCTCCCATACCAACTAGATAGCTTGGGTCAAAATGTTATGTGGTTCTTGTAGTCTTGTGAATTACTTCAGAATTTGTTAGAGTATCTTCAATTTTCTTCGTCTTCTTCCTCACTACTAGGTTATCTCTTTCAAGCTTGAGGTAATCTTTCTCTCCATTTATTTTTAGTTCCATTATCCTTTCATAAGTACAATTTATTTTCGGATAATCTTATGTCTCGAAATAGTCCGTGAATATTATTTTGGATTCCAGGTTTAGCTTGTGTCTTATCCTCTCTAATTGTCGGCCATTTGTTTAGGAATTGTTCAATGGTTCTTGTAAGGTTGCGAATTGCTTCGAAAATTGATAAGTTTTGTTCTAATCTTTTGTTCTGGAATTCAAGGTTTTTGTCTAGGTCTCTGATGGTCTTTATACATGTTGTTGAATTATCATTTAGAATACATAATTTTGAGGGCTCACCACATTGACCTGATTTGTTAAAGTCTAGATCAATTGTTTGCCTTTTACTAGAACATTTTAGATATTTCAATTCAATCTTGGATCGTTGAAACTTTTATTAACGAAGTAACATGTTTCATTTGTTTTCTGATGAACTCAGATCTTGAGATAAATGAGGCAAAGCTAGGATTGAGTTAATCAAGGGTTATATCATTAGGAAAGCCACTCCAGATAGAAACAAATAGAGTACTAGGGTCTCTATTACATAATTGAAGGGGAAAGCTAGGATTGCCGGAAGGGGCACTGAATTCTTCATTTCACTATGAACAAAATCTTCATTAAACAAAATCTTCATTAAAAAAAGTTAGAAAGTTTCCGCTCTTTCGATGTAAACAAAATCTTGTCCAGAGAAAGAAGTCTAACACAAGTTGTAGGTACGTAGCTTGATCATTAAAAATCTTTTGACCCTCGACAAAATTTGGGCAAGAAGTCAGCCAATAATTCTTTCCATTCTTCACCAGCATAAAGCGCACATACTTTTTCATAAGATTTCACAGCACGCTGAAATAGGTTATGCGATAAAAGAAATAAAAAATGAAATGAATCTTAAACAACAAAATTCATGAAAAACAATACATGAAATGCTTGTAGGATGGATTCGATTTTGAGCTGCTAGGGTTCCGCGACTACGACTCTCCGACATCTTGCAAGGTTGGGTTTCTGAGCAAGATGGAATTCTTCATCTCTCCAGTAAAAATATGACCAGAGAACATAGTTGAAATGGAGGAGAGGAACCGAGGTGGAAGAAGAAAAGTGGGGAAGAAAGAGAAAAATGTAGCAAGAACCCATATGCAACTATAAAATAAAGAATCAAAATCTCTAAATCCAAACTCGAGTTTGCTGGAATGAAAGAAATCAAAATGAAATGAAGTTAAACACCAAAATTCATAGTAAAATAGACATGAAGTGCTTGCAGGTAGGACTGAGCAAATTATCCGTAGAATCCGTCCCGACCCGAAATCCATCTCGATCCGAAACCCGTCCCGAAACCACAAAATTACTCAAATCCGAGGGTTTGGGGTCAGGTAATGAAATCTCATTATCCGCGAGTTCGGGTTCTAAAATAATTGAAAGGGGTACCCGCGGGTACCCGAGTATATATATACATGTATATAATTAGACATACATTACATTTATTTACAGTTATACCACTCCAACCCTAGGTATAGTTTTCAATTAACTTCTTTTTTCTTCCTTCCCGTAGCTGACCTCCCTCTCCTCTCCCTCAGGTGTTCCTTCTTTTTTTCTTCCTTCTCATCGACCTGATTCTTGGCCCTCTCTTCTTCTTCCTCCTTTCTTCCCGACACAACTCTATTCACTCCTGTCACCTCTCGTAGTAGCAACTGCGCCGATCTGATTCGTCGCCCTCTCTTTGTCTCCCTCTCCTCTTCCCGACGCAACTCTCTTCATTTCCATCACCGCTCGGTCCCGTCACCTCTCGCAGTAGCAACTCCGCTGACCTGATTCGTTGCCTTCTCTTCGTCTCCCTCTTTCCTTCCTGTAGCCGACCTGATTCGTCTTCCTGTAAAATTTAATTTACATTCGGGTTCGGGTATCCGTAGGTACCCGGTGCATTTGGCGGGTACCCAAGCCCCGATTACCCGAGCTCCTCGGGTTTGGATTCGGGTAGGCAAATGTCTACCCGTCCCGCTTCAAGTTCAAGTACCTTTAAAAATCCGGGTACTCGACCCGTGCCCAACCCTACTTGCATGTGGCTTTAATTTTGAGGTTCTAAGGTTCCGCGAATACGACTCTTCAATATACTGCAAGGTTGGGTTTCTGGACAACATTGAATTCTTCATCTCTCTAGTGAAACTCCGATCAGAATCCATAGTTGGAAACAGAGGAGGAAGAAAGCGAGACACAAGAAATAAGAAAGAAAGATGCGAGGTAGAAGAGGAATGCTGATGGAAACCGAAAGATAAAATGATGATGATATTAAATTTTATTCATTTATCTAATAAAGGTGAATTAAAAAAGGCGTGAAAGAAAATGAATTGAGAAAAAACAGTTGTGGAGGTGAAGAAGTCAAACTGTTGATTATGAATTTATTAGAGAAATTAAAAAAAAGGGGTCATCTGAATAATAACCATGGATAGTAATGATAATTAAAAGAACATTATTTTCATATTAATATAAATACATGTAAATATACATATTAACAAAAATTTAATAATATAATTTCAAATTAATTTTTTTGTAAAATAAATTTGATGACATAAAGAGCTGAAAAGAAGAGAATCTCTAAAAAAACATTCAAATCATTCAATTTTTAATATATAAGATTTATAATAATAATAATAATAATAATAATAATAATAATAATAATAATAATAATAATAATAATAATAAATGAAAATTTGTATCTTATTATCGTAATAAACTATTTTTATCGACAAGTCTTTTTAATCATAATTGTTTTACGTCAACATGCATAATGTACATCCATTTAATATAAAATTAATATTAATTATATTATGTTAATACAAAATCAATGTATTAATTTCATTATTACATTTTACAATTATAATAATAATGACATTGAAATAATAGAAATTAATGTATAAACTTTATACATTACAATGAAATTATCAAAAAGAAAAACTCACGAATTAACTTCATATTTTATTTAATCTATATTTTAAATTCAATCTATATTTTTAATCTAATTTACTATGTCAAAAAAATTTCTTATTTTTATATATGTTTTATAAGTTTATTTATATGAAAAATTTTAACTAAAATTGTAAAAATTATTAATATAAAATTGATAAATTTAAGAATGCATATAATTATATTTATAGATTAAAAAGTAATAATTTTTAATAATATTTATAAAAAACATAACATATTAATCTTTTAGAATAAATCGATAATGTTAATAAAAAACGGTAACAAATTTAAATTAAAATTTAATTATTTATTTAGATGGAATGGTTGTCACGTTATCGCTAACATAGTTTCACCAGAATTAAACAAAAATCTAACTTTTAATATATAAGATTTCGGATTCAAATCGTCGGGTACAACCTTTCCTTCAAACACAATATATCTTAGATGGGGCGTTTTGAGCATAAGAGACACAATGCTCTACTTATATCTAGCCAAAATGAAAACGATAAAAAAGAAAGAAAAAATAAATGTTGGCTCGTTGGGCAAGGATCGATTGGTTTCAATTTTGATTATTTATATATGCTAGAAAATATATGTGTGTGCAAAGATTATTACTCATTTAATTTTATCTGATTTTTTTCTAAAGATTTACTGTCTTTAGTAAGATAAGATGTCAATAGTCATATATCACTTTATGATATTATTTTCTTTAATAAAATAAAAGTATATTTTCATATTTTCTTATTAGATTTTGTTAATTATATATATATATTACTATAGACTTTTTTATATATAACGTTGTCATTTATACAATTATTTTTTTTATATGAACAAATATTGATTATAAATTATAAAATTTTAAACAAAAATCTATAATTAATATATTATTTTAATTTTTTTTGAACAAATATTTGATTGTGATATGTAGGTGTGGTAGAAATTATTGCAATTCTCGATGAATTCAGATTTCAGATATTAGTATATAGAGTATATGATTCAATCCAATTTCTAATATATATAATCAACAAATGTATTTGAAATATATATTTCATGTCTTTTGCATTGTGTTTTAAATACAAAATTATTACAAATTTTATAAAATAAAATTCATTTATAATAACAATCATTTAACGAGAATAATTGATATTGCATATTCTAATGTATTCATAATATAAAATTTTTACCTTCAAGATTTTTCCCACAAATTTTAATATGTTTTATGCATTACATAAATGTTTAAATTAACATTTCGTTGTGTACAATATTTAAATTGTTAACAAAAATTTTCTTTGTTATTATTATGTATTTAAATACTTATTACCAAATTTATATTCAAAGATATTTCTTAAAAAATAAAATTATGGTACTTCATTTTTTCAAATAATTACGTTCTCCAATTAAAAGTTACGTGAAGCGTATATGGTTCAGGTTCTAACAAGTGATAATAATACTATATCTTAAACTCTCAAACATGTTAGATCAAATAATTCGCTTCATTTTTAATAATAATATGATAATTTAAGTTTAGATTAATACCTTATATTTGCAAAATTATGACAGCTTTACGAACTTATCACATCTTCGAGATCTAACTACTTTCAAATTCTCTTTTTGCTTATCAAAATTATTAATTTGTGTTGAGATCTATCCTTAATTGGAGAGTTGTTTTTTAGAGATTTCTAAAGAAGTATAGAAGTCTCTAGACTGTTACAAAGAATTCTAGAGAATTGTAGAAATCTCTAGAAATGTGTAAAAAAATGTGGAACCCTCTAGAATATCCTAGAGATGTGTGGAAGCTCGTGGAAGAATATGGAAGGATGATGAAGGTAGTGGAAGAGTGTAGAAATTACTAGAGTGTGTGGAGCATTCTAGAGAATCAATCTCCACCATTGTATGCAAGAAATCTCCACCATCCATTTGGAGGTGGAGTAGTATAAATAGGGGTGGTGGCATCCATTTCCAATCATCCAAAACTCAAGGATCAAGAGAGAAGCCACCTAGAGTGAGGAAACTTAAGAGAACCTCTTTGTGAGAGAAGAGAAAAAGCTTGGGAAGAGTCCATCCTCAAGCTTGAGTGAAACACCGAGTGTGAATCAATTTTGTAATCCTACTATTGTTCTATCTAATAGAAGAATCTTCATTTCAAGAATTGTACTCTTGTGCTCCCATTTCTTCTTTCAATCCTAAGTGCCCATCTTAACTTCACGAAGCGGAAAAGTCGAGATTTCTCAACAGTGGTATCGGAGCCTGGTTCTTTATAGTGGTAACTAAGCTCGTGTAGTTCCAGATGGAGGATCATGTCACTCATGATGGAGAAATGTTCAAGCTCACAGCCAACAACTATTCGTATTGGAAACCAATGATGGAGGACCACTTGTATTGCAAGGATTTGCATGATCCCATCATTCACAAAGACAAAGTAGAAGGCAAGAGTGACGCTCAGTGGGAGTTATTGAATCGAAAGGTTGTTGCTATGATCCGTAAATACATTGACAAAACTCTTTTCGAGCATGTTTCTACTTATACAAATGCTTATGAAATATGGACAAAGCTTGAGTCCATGATTCAAAAGAAAACACCTCGTAATAAGGCCAATTTAGTTCGACGGTTGGTGAAGCTGGAGTATAAGAATGGTCATAGTATGATTGAACACTTGATTTATTTTAAAGGGCTCGTCAATCACCTAACAAAAATTGATATGAAGATTGATAATGAGCTACAAGCCCTTTTACTCCTTAGTTCCTTACCGGAAAGTTGGGACACATTGGTGGTTACACTTAGTAACTCGGCTCCAATCTTCTTACTTTTTCACCAAGAAGACTATCACTGACGGTATCCATTGTTAATTTTCCTTCCGGAGCCGAGTTACTAAGTGCTCAATCATACTATGACCATCCTTATACTCCAGCTTCACCAAACGTCGAACTAAATTGGCCTTTTTACGAGGTGTTTTCTTTTGAATCATGGACTCAAGCTTTGTCCATAATTCATAAACACTTGTATAAGTAGAAACATGCTCGGAGAGAGTTTTGTCAATGTACTTATGGATCATAGCAACAGCCTTTCGATGTAATAATTTCCACTGAGCGTCACTCTTGCCTTCTACTTTGTCTTTGTGAATGATGGGCTCATTCAAATCCTTGCAATACAAGTGGCCCTCCATCATCGGTTTCCAATACGAGTAGTTGTTGGCTGTGAGCTTGAACATTTCTCCATCATGAGTGACATGATCCTCCATCTTGAACTACACGAGCTTAGTTACCACTATAGAGAACCAGACTCTGATACCACTGTTGGGAAATCTCGACTTTCCCACTTCGTGAAGTTAAGATGGGCACTTAGGATTGAAAGAAGAAATGGGAGCACAAGAGTACAATTCTTGAAAGATTCTTCTACTAGATAGAATAATAGTAGGATTACAAAATTGACTCACACTCGATGGCTCACTCAAGCTTGAGGATGGACTCTTCCCAAGCTTGTTCTCTTCTCTCACAAAGAGCCTCTCTTAAGTTTCCTCACTCTAGGTGGCTTCTCTCTTGATCCCTGAGTTTGGATGATTGGAAATGGATTCCACTATCCCTATTTATACTACTCCACCTCCAAATGGAGAATAGCCATGATGAGAGGGAGCCTCAAACCTATAAAGAAGTTATGAGTGATTGTCATAAAGAAAAGTGTAGAATAGCCATGCAAGAAGAAATGCAATCCTTGCATGAGAATAACACATATGAACTTGTGGAGATACCAAAAGGGAGAAAATATGGGTAGAGGCTGTAACACCCCCATCCCGGAACTATCTCGGGACTAGGAGTATCCACCATCACCTCCAAGAGGTGGCTACACGTATCGTCGCTCAAATGCATTTATAAAACAAAATATATGATTTATTCCAAAATAAGAATGGTCCGGACCAAATAACAAAACAAATACGTAAATATCATAGTCACGATAAATGAATAAAATAAATAGAAAATGCAAAATAAAACTCATCGAGACCTCATGCACGCCTCTTCCATCAGTCTGCTGTGAGCTTTCATGTTGTTGCTCAACCTCATTTCTCTTTTTCCTTACCATACGCTCTCCATCCACGACATCCCACAAATAGGGTGAGTACGAAATACACATTTAGTGAGATCAATACGTGTACGCACTCTGTGCCACGTATTCGCCCGTCGAACTGAATATCATAGAATAACGATCTATCCAAAGTCTAAACTAAAGACATACAGACAACTCTACTGATAACACGTAGAGTGTACCGGTTTTAGGCTAGATATTTGCATCATTTTCGCATAGATTTCATAGCACGAGTTACAAAATCCGATACGAATGTTCTTTATGTACGCCGTTTTTGTAGGTTTTTAAGTTTTAAGGCGACAAGGCCTAAACGAGTATTAAAATGCAAATTCCTGGATTAAACCACACATATTGGAAGATACAAATCACTCGGAGCAAAAATTCAGGCCACGGAACAAAATGGAACACCCGAGCATCGAGCGAAAGGAGCAAAGGCATGGAATGAAGTGAGCCCGCTCGGGCAAGGATGCTACCCTCTCGGGTAAAAGCTACGGGGATAATTACAGAAGACTTCACACGACCTAGGCACAAGGTGAACATGGTCGAGTGACCATGCCCGCTCGGGCTGCAACACGGAACCCGCTCGGGCTGCAATTAAGACTGAAAATCCCTGAGAGTGAACACGACTCGGGCTGGTAGACCATGTGGTCGGGTAACTTTGCCTGCTCGGGCTGGACACTCTACACGATCGGGCTACCTTCTGCACGACCGGGTGAAACGTGCACCTGCGCGGGCCGCCTTTCTCGCAACAACCTATTTTTAGAGTTTGAACGAGCAAAAGAGAGAAGGCAATCAGTTCCAGAGACGAGAGGGCGACGGCTAGGGCAAGGAAAGGCTTGGAATTCATCAGGAAAAGCTCAGGAGAAGCTGAAGAAGGAGAGAAGCATCAATCCGGACTTCAGTAACACGATAGGGAAGATCGAGGCATCGTATTTCCTAGTTTTTATCATGTTTAGGGTTGTATTATCTTGTTTGACAGTAAGATCCATTAGTGAGTAGATTCCAAACTATGGGCTAGGGATATCGGTTTTGTAATGGATGTGCGAATTGTGCGTTAATGCTTAGATCTATCAAACTTTTCTTGATTTTCGGTTTTACAATCAACATCGTAAATCTTCATACTAGTGTTGCCCGCTCAGTAACATAGGAATTCGTGTTTTGCTGGAAGGTTAAAATATGAATCCGGAACTGTTGATTGTAGGTTAAGTTTGATTAATGAGAATCTGACCGGTCGGTTAATAGGCTTAGGAATTAGGATTGCACGCTTAACGCTACCGTAGTAATGAGTTAATCGCTGCTGGAAGGTAGGATTGCACGTAAGAATGGTTAGGAGGTTTAGGCTCGGCTGAATCACTCCTCATTTTAGAGCATGAATTCCCCGTTGTCAAGATAGTTCAATAGGTTTATGATCTTTTGTTGTTACATCCTTGCGATTCCTGGTATCCCGAAACCCGTAGTATTCTTAATCGTCAAGCCTTCTGTATCTTTCCATCTCTATCATTATTTATCTTAGAGTTTTTAGAGATTTATACAACGTCACCATCTATTTCATCCCGTCTTAGTTTAGTCACATTCTTAGAATATGCTGCATTAGTCCCCGGAGTTCGACCCTGGTACTACACGAACCATATAATTGCGGTAGAGTGGTTTAGGAAATATTTTAGCTTGATATTTCCCACATCAAGTTTTTGGCGCCGTTGCCGGGGAACTAATTACGACCTAGATTAGGAATTAGCTAGATTAAGATCTAGTCCTTTCCGAAATCTTAGTATTTTTCCGCATTTTCTTTTCTTTTTCTTTTATCGAGTCTATTTTATCTACTTCAGATCTGCACTTTGGTTGTTCGTTTTTTTGTTGTGCAGACACCATTGTATGAGAAGCTCCACACAAAAGCTACTCATATACGATCCTGAGGTCGAGCGAACACTACGAAGCCTGCGTAAAAAAAGGAGGATTGGACTTGCAGATTCTGAGTCTGAAGTAGATAAAGAGCGCAATCAAGAGACATACGCTTCCGAAGAGGAAGGAACCGAAAGTGCAAGCAGCAGAGAAGGTCACACAAATAACCCCGAAATGGCTGCTGCTGATGAAACTTACGGAGCCTACACCGCTCCAAAGCACACTCAGTTGCTTTCGTGCATGGCCCACCCCATAGAGAATCAGGTTGAGCTACAACCCGCCTTATCCAAATGCGATCCGAACTCCCATCTCACGGACTTCAAGATGCTCTGCAGCACCACCAAAGTTGGCACGGGAGTCACGCGGGAGGATCTATACTTGATGGCATTCCCATTCTCGCTCAAGGATGCAGCGCAGCGTTGGTTGTTCAACTTGCCTGCTGCGCCAATTACTTCGTGGAATGATCTGGAGCAGCGATTCATGCAATAATTCTTTCCGGACCACAGGACGCTACTCGCCAAGAATTGCATAAATTCTTTCCTACAAGAAAGAGGCGAGACTCTACACGATGCATGGGAGCGCTTTAAGAACTATCAGCGAATATATCCACATCATGGAATGGATAAGAAATACCTCATTACGAGCTTTATACAAGGTCTCCAAGAGACCACACGCTTCATGATCGTGGCAGCGGGTGGTGGTTCCCTCAGCAACCTCACTTTCAATCAACTCGAGAACTTGATCGAGAGCATGGCGAGGGAAGGAGGCAAGAAGGTCGGAGACTACAACCATGATTATCCATCCAAAGTGGCAGTAAATGAGTTAGGCGTAGCCAACCCGGACTTAACGGATTTGAAGCAGCAAGTTGGAGAGATATACAAGATGATAGAAGGCCTTCATGTCAATCTACAAGATACATCCGTAGGTCAAGGAATCGAGGAAGTGAACTACGTCAGCAATCGGGCCTATCAGCAAAACTACATCAAGAGCCATCCCAACCTCTCTTATAGGAATACGAGCAATGTAGCAAACCCGCAGGATCTCCAACCGCTGATGATGGTAAGAAACAAAAACCAAGGTTTCCAGCCGAGAGGGAGTGGCCAAGACTACGGCTATCAGCCTCGGGCACAACCTTCAGGTGCCTCCGAAATTCTTTCTATGCTCCAATTTATGTATCAAGAACAGAAAAGTGTGCTTGGAGGAATTAGGGCTGAACAGGAGGACATGAGGAAGAGAATGGACGGTTTCCAGATACACTTAAGGCTCCTCGAAACGCAAGTGGCACAGCTAGCCCAAGGGTCTAGCCGACAGCCAGGACAGCTCCCCGGGAAACCTGAGACGAACCCCCGGGAGCAAGTAAATGCCATTTTTCTAAGGAGCGGGAATACGATGGAACAACCCATGCCTTCCACGGCACCAAGAGGAGAGCCTTTGAGTAATAAAATTGAACAACCCACCACTCAAGGCGTGGAAGAGAAGAGGACCGAGGAGGAAGAAGCGAGGGAGTTGCCCTACGCAGCACCTCTCCTGAGGGTACCACCCTTACCCTTTCCGCAGCGCCAAAGGAAGCAGAGCGACGATGCTCAATTCGCCCAATTTGTGGAAGTCCTAAGGAAGCTGCAAGTCACCATCCCATTCTACGACACGCTCATGAAAATCCCATCCTATGCCAAATTCCTCAAAGACATCATAATGAGGAAGAGAACCGTAGACAACGAGGTAGTGATGGTCACAAATTCCCTCATACAACCCCCTACCATGACCGAGAAGATGCCCGATACAGGTAAATTTGTCATTCCTTGTAAGATCTACGATTATGAGATTGAGGATGCACTAATCGATATCGGAGCGAGTGTAAGCTTGCTACCATTGTCTCTTGTTGAGAAGCTTAATCGAGTAGGAGATCTTCAGCCCACGCGCATGCAAATCACCTTAGCCGATCAACCCGTACGGAGTCCCGTGGGTATATTGACGAATGTAGCTATACAAGTGGGAGAATTCTGGTTCCCCACGGACTTTGTAGTTGTGGACATGGAGATCAATCCGAAGATCTCCGTCATTTTGGGAAGACAATTCCTCAAAAAGGAAAAAATGGTCATTTATTGCACTGAAGGCAGGCTGGCAATGAAATTTAGAGACGAGTCTATCGAGTTCAAGCTCGACGATGCACTCAAGAAACCATATACGATTGAACCCGTAATGCATGTCACCACGATGCATGCACCAACGGAGAAAATTCAACGTGAACATCGCGAAGTCCATCCCGTGGAGATACCACTGTCCGAGTGCACCGGGAGCCAATTTCAGTCACCCCACGATGTTGACGCATTCACACAACTTAGGGAAGACCTAAATATTCCTTAGACGAGACTTAACCCGTGCGTGCTCCTATCTCAACCCGTGCGGGTTGCACTAGATTTAGGAGACCCGCCCAGGCGGCCACACAGTCCGACTCGTGTAGCACTCCCGGGGATAAATGGTGAAATTGGTAACCCGAGCGGGTTGGTTTTTGAGCCCGATCGGGCAGAGAAAATGGACAAGAACTCGACCGGCCGGCCTCACAGCCCGACTCGTGCACCCCTCACGAGGGTAAATGACACGTTAAGGAACCCAAGTGGGGCAAAGAAAGAGCCCGATCAAGCACTTGATTTGAACCGAAATCCGCACGGTTTAATCGAGACTTCAACGCGGGCTGCGGTTCTCCGGCCATACACCTCATCTCATTCGATGGCCCGCATGCACACTTATCTCGCCTGGAACACTGAGGAGAAGCTCAACCAAAATCGAATCTGACGGAGATACCATGGATTCGTAGGATTGGACGAGAAGAATGGAGAACCGAAAGTGAAAAACTCTCCAGGGTTCAAGCCATGTTATGCTGATCAGTTAGAAGACGGAAGAGGCGTACCTCCTCTTTTTGACATCACAGACGTATGAAGATGTTAGGGTCAAGCTAAAGACCGTAAACAAGCGCTTCTCGGGAGGCAACCCTAGCCCCGTACCTTTTTCTTCATTTTCATTTTATTTCTATTTTCGAACTCTTTTTAAGACATGGACAATTTTTTAGGATTTAGGATGTTAGTGACCTTTATGATTATTTGCTGCATGGTTTTCCTCGTGTTTTCTTTTTCAGTTTTGCAGCAACGCCCGGTCGGGTAGACATCCTCTTCCCGTGCGGGCTAGGTCGAATTGAAAGAAGCCCGATCGGGTGACTTTAGGCGACCCGAGCGGGCACTCACTACAAGAAAATTCGGATTTCGGGACTGCATTTGCGGACTGAAGTATCCGTCCCTAAATTTAGGGACGGATTAGGGACTAATTAAAGACGGATTAAGAAAACAGTCCCAAATCCGTCCCTAAATTTGGGGACTGTCGGTCAGTCCCTAAGTCGTCTGGAATTTGGGACGGAATAGGGACCCAAATCATTTCCGTCGGGAAATTGCGGACTGCTGACTCTGCAGTATTAGTCCCGATTCTGTCCCTAATTACAGACGACTTAGGGACGGTTCACCGGGAAATATTCATTCCATTCCGTAATTCGTCCCGAATCGGTCTTAAAATTTTCTATTTAATCCCTTCTCTTCTACCCGTTTCTCACACACAAATCTCATATATTTCTCTTTATATCTTGTTATCGTTTCTAATTGTAATGGCATCGTCGTCGAGATCGAATACGAAACGAGTTTCAAAAGCATGCGGGAGAGAGATTGAAAAATCTTATATACGAAACGAGAAAAGAATGGGAGAACACGAATGTCAAACCCACTTGGATCCCTGATGATGTCTGGAGACAGTTGATTGCCCATTGGGGCTCTCCTGAGTTT
>CM071866.1:8055705-8090454 GCA_036759665.1 Gynandropsis gynandra
ATGCGGGAGAGAGATTGAAAAATCTTATATACGAAACGAGAAAAGAATGGGAGAACAGCAATGTCAAACCCACTTGGATCCCTGATGATGTCTGGGGACAGTTGCTTGCCTATTGGGACTCTCCTCAGTTTAAGCAGAGAAGTGAACGCTAGTTGCTCTCGTCGTTCTGATAGATCGGGATATGGTCCTAGTGCACATACTGCTGGTTCCCGCTCTTTCGCGGACGTTTTCGAAGATATGGTAAGATTTAAAAGTTTTTTAAGTTTTACTAGGAGTGACATTTGTTAATACGTAAAACATCAAATTTGTTTTAGAGGAAAGAGAAATGATGTGAACTGTCGTACGTGGAATTGTTAGAACGTACACACAAGAAAAAATTCGACGGTTCGTGGATAGATGCCAGGGCAAAACAAATTCACGATGATGTTGATAACATGGCATCGCAACGAGTGTCCCAAATTCCGCCAAGAGAAGATGGGACGCAACCGACTCTTTCTCAAGAAGAATACAACGAGATGTATTTCGAGGTAAACTTAATACATTTTTACAATAATTTTTTATTAATAATTTAAATTTATTGTTAATATTTTTTTGTAGCACGTAACGCCGTACAAAGGGCGCCTATTTGGTCTTGGGAGAATGATGAAAGCCCAACTAGAACAACAAAACTCACAGTTCAGCGCTCTGCAAAGAGAAGTAGAGCAAAATAGAAGAGAACGTGAGCAGTGGCTGAGGATGATGAAGGCACACATGCCTTCTATCAATTGGGATATGGCCGGAGACAACGATGCCGATGATGATAATTCCCAATTACCACCTACTAATTTGTAAACGGATAATTTTAAATATTATTGTATAAATGTTTTTTTTAAATTTCAGTTTTTTTTAAATTTCACGTTTTAATTTTTTTTAAAAAAAATAGTGTCGTTGTTTCTGCTATGATGGTATTTACACAATCGAAGATGAACTTTCGGTTGGATTGTTGTTGCCTTCTTTTTGCCTCATGATTTAGCTCCTTGTTGTGGTCCAAGTAAGAGCAATTTTCTCTCAATGAAGCATATATCTCTTACTCCCATGTCTTCCTTTTCCTCAACATCCTCTAGCGTTTCTTCCCTTGTCTTCCTCTTTCTTCTTTGTCGACCACATGCTACTCATTCAAAATTTTTCCCATCTTCGTCCTTATTTGTCGACCACAGGTTACTACAATGGGAAACATCTGAACAAACACATAAAGAATGAATAGACACACTTCAATCAACTTAAAGACAAATAAGGTTTTTCGACTGAATATTTACATTTTTGTTACATACAAATGCACAAATACCCAAAAATGCCAATGCTAAGAAGTCCTTTCAATTTCACCATTAGCCAGTAAGATCTGACATGTATACACCAAATCAAACTTAAGGATTCTATATTCATAACACTTTAAATCTAACCAGCTTCAAACTACATAGATTTTTTTGTAGAACAACATGGTGAACTAAGGCACCTTGAAAATTGAAGATTACTGTTTTTGCATACTTAACGCCGACTTAGATTGGTATTCTTTTATACTAAACGTTAGCTTGTACTCATCAATTTCTTGTCAAAATAAAAGAAAAGATATCTTTTAGAAAAGTTAATGCATAGTGAAACGAAAAATCTTAACACATAGAGAACCTATGCATTAAAATATCAAAGCATAAAAGAATCTCAAACAGATTTTCAAGAGAATCCTCTATTTTGTCATCATCCAAAAAGATAAAATCCTCAAATCTGCTTACTTTGCTAGTTTGAAAATTGACCAAAGGCATATATAACATACACCATTGAAACCACAGAAATACACACCAACCCGCTATTAAATCTAGGATAAAGACCAAACCAAGAACCACAGAATTACAAACCTTTATCAATGCCTAAATGCTAAAAAATCTCGATATTCCTGGTAAGTCATTAATGCTAGCAAACTAAATGAAGAATAAAATATCACAATAGCAAGCAAAGTGAATGAAGAACAAAACTCAAGGCCAACATCACATATTTCAGGATAATGTTTGATTATTTTGGTTTTTACCCATGGAAGTTTTGAGTCTGAAGGTGAAAGAGGATCAAGTATCTGACATGAAGCCTTGTCTGAGTATCCTCCTTGTCATTGTCACAGTCCCTAAATCTTTATGATTCAACTTCTATCACCATCAACAACAAAAAAAACACCCTACACCACTAATCCGTTGCACCATCTTCTTTAAATGTTATTCAACTATATATTAGCAGCTATGCAATCAAATAAATTAATGATCCAGTTTTGTCCTTTCTTTGTATGAGAAAGTCCTTGAATCTCATAAAGATGCTCTTTTGAAAGTAATTGATGTACATAATATGCACAAAATTGTTACGGTCAAGTTGATACCAAAGGTTGATATGTAGGCTCTAGATAATAAGTTGGTATAGCCTCTGATGAGGACATCAGACTCCAAGTACAACCAAAGCAGGATCAAACGAATGAGAAACTACCACAAGAAAACGAGCGGACCAAATCTTCTTACAGCCTACTAACACGTGGACAAACAAGGAGCCTGCGTAACAAGGAAACATAGATAGTGATGGGCATGTGAGACTCATAATCAGAAGGATGATTTCGACCCAACTCAAACAAACGTCACAGAAGTCTTCTACAATGAAGCGTGCCTCAAACTGCCCACTTAAGAATCGATGGGCTCAGGCAATACGGATAAGGAAAGGTGGAAGATAAAGATCTTTCCATATCCTTTCCAACGTTTAAAAAATCCTCCCCAATGGCTAAAAAAATCTTCCAAGCCAATCTTATCCCATCCGATCATCTTCTTTCTCGTTCCAAAAGTTCTCAACGGTCATAAAATCTTCCTAATGGCTAGTACATCAATATGTTATCTAGCATTTATGCACTTTCGTTATTGTAATATGGAGTTTCTTCTATATAAAGGACTCCATTTCATTTGTAAAGACACATTGAATCTTAAAGAAATAAAATTGTTTCGTATTCTTGAACAGTGTCAAGAACACGGTGTCTTCAACTTATTCCATGACTAATTGAAGCCATTATTAACTATATCAAGAGGCTTTCACACCTCTTTTGGTGTACATCACTCCACCCTAAGCACCTCAACTTCTATCATAAACCTCCATCCTCCACCTTTGTCGGATGAATCTTGAAGAGAAAACTTAGGCCAATCATGAGATCCTCCACCATCCTCCACCATCAATGAATGACTTCTTGAAGAGTTCCCTTAAGCCAGTGAAGAAATTAACCTTAACACCACGAATCCTACTCGACCAATCGAGGTTAACCGATTCTCCATACACATTCTGAGTTCCCACCCCGAGGCATGTATTATTTTGGTATCAGAGCCCGGTTAAAGGACCAAAGGTACGCTTCCATGCCTTTAAATACATTTTATTGTACTAATCCTTTCTTGATTTGTTTATTGTTAAAACAAAAAAGTAAAAGATGGTCGAACAAGGAGAGACTTTTGCATGCAATAACCAAACCGACGCGATCATGCAATTGCTCCAACGAATGGAGTCGAGAATGAATCATCTTGAAGAAGAACGGAGGAAACTCGTACATGACACACCATCAATTCATGAAAATGGTGTGGAATAAGTAGAACAACCAGATCCTCAACTTAGATGACGAGAACGTCGAGCACCCCGATAACATGATCTTGAGGAGGATAACGAAGAGTTGTCGAAATGACCATGTCATGATCCAAGGCGAATCCACATCATCTGCAAGGATGAAGATTCTGACGAGGAGCCACCTTGACGAAAATAACGTGAACACGAAGGTAAGAATTTAAAATTAAAACCACCTAATTTGTTGGACGTGTTGGCCCAGAAACCTATCTTGATTGGGAGAGGTGGATGTACAATATGTTTGAGTGCTACATATATATGGAATGGAAAAGGTACAATACATTGTGTCTCAACTCACTGACGGTGCACTCACTTGGTGGGATCGAGAGGTAAGCACTCGACGACATATAAGACTTGAACAAATCTCAATTGGGAAGAAATGAAAGCCCTCATGCGTAAAAGGTACGTACCGCCACACTTCTATCAAGAATTGCAACAAAGATATCAAAAGTCAAACTAAGGAAGTAAAACTGTCGAAAAATACTTCGATGAATTTGAGCATCTTGGCAATAGAATAAAAATTAACGAAGATGAAGAAACTGTGATAGATCAATTTCTAGACGAATTAAATGAACTAATCGCTAAGGAGGTAGAGAGACAACAATACCATGATCTACAAGATATATTGCATTTTTCAATTCAAATTGATCAATAGATAAAGAAAAAGCAAGTGAAAAGTCGAGGAAGAACACAACCCACATGGTCGGCCTGACAACCCCATAGGATACCGGAAAAACCAAAAAATGGACGACCGTTCTAAGGGTAAAGATCTTGAGACATCAAGGAATGTCAAAGGAGAAGGAAACAATCTAATTCCTTCGAAATGTTTAAAGTGCAAGGTCATAGGGCACATGGTGCGAGACTGCCCTAATCCGCGAGTCATGATCCTCACCAATTTTGCAGAATACGAGTATGCAAATGAGGAAGAAACATAAGAATATGGAAGTGATGAAATCGAGTATCTAGAAATTGGAAAACTATTAGTAACACGAGGCATTTTAAGCACGATGGTCAACCCTCAAGAGATGACCCAACGAGAGACGATCTTGCACACAAAATGTCTCGTCAAGGATAAGGTATGTGGACTTATTATAGATAAAAGTTCGTGTACTAATGTTGCAAGCGACTATATACTTAAAAGACTTGGAGACGAAAGCACCTTCACCCGTATAAGTACAGTGCCTCAACAATGGAGGGAAGCTCAAGGTAACCGAGCAAATAACCGTGTCCTTTAACATACGTAAGTACCATGATGAATTACTTTGTGGTGTCGTATCAATGCAAGTAGGACACATCCTACTAGGGTGGCCATGGCAATTGGATGTGAGGTAACACGTGGCGAAAGGGGGATGGTGGATGATAGAGGTTGACGGTGGGGGCTATAATCTCACGAGACAAAGTAGCTTCATGAAGGGAAGAAATGAGAATAAAATGTGTTTAAGGATGGAACGAAGGACACGACAAGAGGTTCAAAAGCCTCTTGATACAATCCAATACTTCAGTTGTTCTTGGAACAATCTGAAGACACCATGACTTCAATTGTTCCCGGAACAATATGAAGACATTGTGTTCTTGACAATGATCAAGAAAACAAAGGGTTTTATTTCTTATCAATTATCCTCCTATATTACAAATGAGGTGGAGTCCCTTATATAAGAAAGACTCCATATCAAAACATGGAAAATAATTAAATACATGATTACAAATTTAATCTACCTACCGTATTAGAAAGATTTCCTAGTCATGGAGAATCTTCGAAGGAGGAAAGTAGATGATTCGGTGGGATATGATCGACTTGAGAAGATTTATTAGTTTTTCGAGATCTTCGAAAAAGGAAAGTGGATAATCCGGTGGAATAAGATCAGTTTTGGGCAATTTTCCTAGATGTGGAATAAATATAAGATATTTATTTCTCGCTTTTCTTTATCAATGTCATCCGAGCCTTTTGATGCGATGGCACTACCAATGATTTCATCCTATCCCCCGAAAATCACCAAGATACTAGACAAGTATCACAATTTGTTTCCCGAGGAGATACTGGTCAGAATACAACCCATATGAAGCATCATACATCATATCGATCTCATCGCGAGAACATCATTGCCAAACCGACTTACCGCATGAACCCCGAGAAAACAAAGGAGTTACAACGACAAGTCCAAGAGTTAATAGACAAGGGTAATATTTGAGAAAGCCTAAGTCCATGCGCTGTCCCCATACTACTTCTACCAAAAAGGATGAGACTTGGAGGATGTGTATCGATTGTCGGGCGATCAATAATATCATAATCAAATACCGACATCCCATCCCTCTATGGGACAACATGCTTGATGAGCTAAGTGGGGCAACGATATTCTTAAAGATCAACCTCAAGAGCGGATATCACCAAGTTTGCATGAGATAAGGCAATGAATGGAAGACAACGTTCAAAACGAAGCAAGGGTTGTACAAGCGGTTCGTCATGCCTTTAGGGCTTTCCAACAGCTCAGCACCTTTATGAGGCTCATGAACCATGTTCTAAGAGCCCACATCGGTAAATTGATTGTAGTTTATTTTGATTATATTCTCGTTTATAGTACATCTTAAGCTAATGCTAGAGACACTCTGAAAGGAACAACTCTTTGCAATCCTCAAGAAGTGCTTCTTTTGCACAGATAAATTAATTTTCTAGGTTTTGTAGTAAGTTTGCTTGGACTACGCATAGACGATGACAAAATAAAGGCCATACAATAGTGACAAACACCAACAACCATCACACACATACCAAGCTTTTATGGGCTAGCACGTTTCTACCATCGGTTCATGAATGAGTTCAGTAGTATAGTTGCACCCCTCACCATGGCTATCAGAAAGGATAAGGCCTTCAAATGGGAGAAGCAAAAAATCATAGTGTTCAAAGCACTTAAGGTGAGTCTCACCACCGCCCTTGTCCTAGCACTATCGAACTTCGAAAAACATTTGAAATGGAGTGTGATGCCTTAGGAATCGACTTGGTGAAGTCCTTGTTCAAGAACGACGACCATTGGCGTATTTCAACGAGAAGTTAAGTGGGACCATACTTAACTACCCTACGCACGAAAAGGAGCTTTAAACCCTTGTTCGAGCTTTGGAAACATAGAAGCACTACCTAATGGTGAAAGATTTCGTCATCCACACTGATAATGAGACTCGCAAACATATTAAGGTTCAGACCAGTCTAAAATGGCGACATGCTAAGTGGATGGAATTTATTGAGTCCTTTCTGTACATAATCAAGTATAAGAAAGGAAAAGAAAATGTGATAGCCGACGCCTTATCAAGGAGGCACACCCTCATCACCACCATGGAGATTAAAAACTGCGGGTTTGAGCATATTAACGAACTATATGAATAAGATCCAGAGCTTGGTGAGATATTTTAAATATGTCAGGATGGAGCTCGAAGACAATTCTACATACATGATGGATATCTCTTCAGTGATAGACGGCTTTGCATTCCGAAAAGCTCAATGTGGGAGTTGTTACTTCAAGAAGAACATAGAATAACACTCATAGGACACGTCAGCATGGAGAAAACCTTGGCCACCATAAAAGAGCATTTTTTCTGGCAACACCTCAAGCGAGATGTAGAGCGGTTTTGTGCACGATGTATCACGTGTCACCGAGCCAATTCCCATATCCATCTCCATAGTTTCTATGTTCCTCTACCCAACTCGGCTCATCCATGGACTGATTTGTCGATGGACTTTGTTCTTAGAATTCCAAAGAGCGAACATAAAGATTCCATCTTTGTTGGTTGTCGACAGGTTTTTAAAAATGGTGCACTTCATACCATGCTCGAACACCAACGATGCAACCAGTGTTGTGGAACTTTTCGTATGCATTCATGGCATATCCAAGACGATTGTATTGGATCGAAATAGCAATTTTTTGAGTCTTGCGAACACTTTGACGAAAGGTAGGGACAAAACTCGTGTTCTCCACCACATGCCACCCATAGATTGACTGCCAGACAGAGGTAATCAACAATACACTAGCAGCCCTACTATGATTATTCATTACCCATAGAAGTGGCTTGACTACCTACCCCATGTCGAGCTTGCTTATAACCGAACATAACACTCGACCAAAAAACACTCACCATTTGAGGTTGTATATAGGTTCAATCGCATCATTCCCTTGGACCTCTTGGCTATACCAAGGAAAGAGGTCGCCAACTTGGACGATGAGAGGAAATTTGAACTAATCAAGAGGCTACATGAGAAATTTCAGAATAACATAAGGCAAAGGACTAACAATACACTAAACATGCCAACAAGGGACAAAAAAGGATGGTATTTGATGAAGGAGATTGGGTGTGGCTGTGCATGAGGCTAGAACAGTTGCACGGAAAAAGAGTTCAAAGATAGCACCAAGAGGAGACGACCCAATTCGCGTTATAGAGTGGATCAACGACAATGCCTATCGCCTTGAACTACTAGGTGAGTATAACGTGTCCACAATATTCAATGTTGTTGATCTATCCCCTTTCGATGTAGATGATAATATTCCAGGATGGAAATCTCTCAAGGGGAGAGAATGATGAGATCATCGGATTCGCAACAAAACCAAATGAGGTCACTGGAACGAGGAGCTACCAAAAGGAAACGAGCGGACAGAATCTTGCCATGGCCTAATCACCCGTAGACGAGCAAGGAGCTTGGGTAACAAGGAAGAGAAGATAGTGATGGAGTCATGATAGACTCTTAATTAGAAGGAGGATTCAGGCCCAACACAAACAAACGTCACATCGTTCTTCTACATTAAAGCGGGCCTCAATCCATCCACCTAAGAACCGATGGGCTCGGGCGATATGGATGAGGAAAGGCGTAAGATAAATATCTTTCCTTATCCTTTTCAACGGCCAGCAAATCCTTCCCAATGACTAAAAAAATATTTCAAGCGAATCTTATCCCACCAGATGATCTTCTTTACCATTCTGAATATTTCCAATGGTCATAAAATATTCCAAACGGCTAGTAGATCAATTCGTTATCTAGCATTTATTCACTTATTGTAACATGGAGTTTCTTATATATAAAATATTCCATTTCATTTGTAAGGACACATTGAAATTTTAAATGAATAAACTTTTTTGTATTCTTGAACGGTGTCAAGAACACGATGACTTCAACTTGTTTCGGGAACAACTAAAGCCATTATCTGACTATATCAAGAGGGTTTTACACCTCTTGTGGTGTCCATCCCTCCACCCCAAACACCTCTACTTCAACCATCAACCTCCATCCTCCACCTTTGTCGGATGAATCTTGAAGAGAACTTAGGCTAGTCAAGAGATCCTTCACCATCCTCCACCATCATCCATTGGAAACGGATGACTTCTTGAAGAGTGCCCTTAGGCCATTAAAAAATAAACCTTGACACTGCAAATCCTACTCGAGCGATCGAGGTTAACAGATTCTCCTTATGCGTCCCGAGTTTCCACCGCGAGGCGTGTATAAACATCTGTCCATCCTTAAAAAGGATAAATAGGCTATGACGTTCTGCTTAACAGGTAGCATATTACCTGAAATGGGAATGACTATTCTTGAACATGTAAGATCCTCAAATACTACTTTAGATGTCTAACCTATTCAACCATTTGTTCACATTTTGCTTGGACTATATGCAAGATGAGAGAGAAGTTGTAAAGAAATATTTTATAATATTAAACTTAATTTTAGTGTTAAAATGATGAACATGTACATTCTAACAATGATATGAACCAAGCCAGAGTTTAAGTGAGGCTTCTGACCATTGGGAGTCCCCATGGTCTCGAAAGAACCAAAGGAAAATCCACCGGAGATGGATCTCTGTAAACATGCAGTTTTCTAAAATCAAAGGAAAAAATGGAGTCTCCCACACTAAATCATGCTTGCTTTTCGTTGAATCGGTAAAGTCTATATCCAAAGCATGGAAAATCGTTAAAATACATCCTCCATTACTCAAACATTTTGTCAAACACTTGGCATGCATAACTCACACGTTCACCATTCATTTGAATCCAGAAACAAAATAACATTAAAGAAAAACTTGCAAATCTATATGGAAAGTATCAACATATATATATGTTCTTTGTATAATGGTAATGAAGGTAACACAGATCTTCCCATCTCCTTTGCCGACTTGTTATGGTATCAGAGCCCTAACACGTCGAATCTCGATCTCAAACCCGAAACCTCGTTTTTCCACTTTCGAGGATGTCTCACCTCAATTCTAGAACTGACTCCACTACTAGAAATTTCAAGATTGCAAACGAAATTTTCGGACCGACCAGTTTGTCCCTAAATTGAGGGACGGATTATAGACAGAATATGGACGGGAAAATAAATCCGTCCCTAATCCATCCAAAAATTTGCGTATGGAAAAAAAGTCCCTAAGTTGTCCATATTTGCAGACAGATTGGAAACGGATCTAGAGGGTGTCCCGGATTAGGGACGTCTGCGGACGAGTGTCTGCAAATTATGGACGGTTACAGCGTCCGGTCCGAAAATTTGCAGACGGCTATAGTGTCATCCAAAATTTTTGGATTCCCATCGGTCACCGTTCCTACACAGGGACGACCACAAATGCATTTAGGGACAGATTCGGGACGGCTCGTCGACAACTTTTTGTCTTAGTTTGTAATCCATTCATAATCCGTCCAGAAATTATCTATTTAACCCCTCAAACTTTGATATGATTTTCGTACACCATTCTCATTTCTTTCACTACATATCTTCGTATTGTTTGCGATTATAATGGCATCATTGTCGAGATCGAATATTTTTATTTCTAGAAAATGGATGTACATTAGAATTGATCCAGAAACTTAAAGAAACCGTTAAGTTGGTTTGTCCATGCGTCAAATGCAAAAATGAAAAATTTGTTAGTGAGAGAACCGTTTGGAATCATCTTTATTTAAGAGGTTTTAGTCCGAATTATTTTATGTGGTTATGTCATGGAGAGAATTTTGCACCGCGACCTAGTAATGTTGTGCAAAGTTTTAGTAGGGGCATTGTATATCATGAAGTGTTTGAGACTTCTCAAGATGTAGAAATGAATCCTTATGTGGAAATGGTGCAAAATGTATTCGATGAAAGAAACGCAGTTGTTGAACAAAATCCGAATGAAGAAGCAATTTTTTTTTTGAAATGTTAGAAAGTGCTAGGCATTCACTTTATGATGGTTGTAGAGGTGGTTTTTCAAAGTTGTCTCTATCTGATGAAATTGAAGACTAGAAGTAACCTACCTGAGAATTGCATGTATTCTATATTGCAATTAATAAGAGATATAACAATGCAATAGACTCTTATTATGAGACAAAGAATATTATGAAATCATTGGGTTTATTTCCATATCAAAAGATTGATGTTTGTCAAGACAATTGCATGATGTTTTAGAGAAAGACAACGGATTTGAATAATTGTAGATTTTGCGGAAAAGATCGGTTTTATTTGACAAAGAATGGAAAATCGGTTCCATATCGTCGTATGTGGTATTTACCAATTATAGACAGATTAAAAAGATTGTATTAATCTGAGGAGACCACAAGCGACATGAGATGGCATGCTAAACATTCAAGTTGTGAAGGAAAGATGTGTCATCCCTCAGATGGTGAGGCATGGAAATACTTTAACAAGGTATATCCTTATTTCGTAGCTGAGAGTCGAAATGTTTATTTAGGCCTTTGTACTGATGGTTTTAAACCATTTGGGATTTTTGGGAAGAAGCATTCATTGTGGCCAGTTATTATGACACCGTACAACTTACCACCTCATATGTGCATGAAAAAGGAGTTTTTGTTCTTAACAATATTGATTCCCAGGCCTAATCATCTGAAAAGAAGTTGAGATATATTTCTTCAACTACTGATTAAGGAATTGAAAGAGTTATGAAAGGGAGTTCAATTGAGGTGACAAAATTTTATGTTACGAGGTGTTCTTATGTGGACAATAAGTGATTTTGCAGCTTATTGTATGTTATCTAAATGGAGAACGCATGGTCGATTGGCTTGTCCATATTGCATGGATGAATTAGATGCTTTTCAGTTGAAATATGGACGTAAGACAAGTTGGTTTATTTGTCATCGTCGTTCTCTTCCTGTTGATGATACATTATGGTGTAATAAAAGAAACTTTAAAAGAAATATAATTGGGGGAAAATCTCCTCCAGTTTTAACAGGTGAAGAGATTTTGTATGAACAACTTCTTCTTTGGGTGTTCCTAGGAGTAAAGATTGCAGAGGGAACAATCATCCGAGGATTGGTGGTTATGGAATTACTTATAATTTGTACAAGAAGAGCATATTTTGGGATTTGATGTATTGGAAAAATCTGAAACTTCGATATAATCTTGATGTCATGCACATAGAGAAATTTTTTTCGATAACATCATCAACACGGTACTGAATATCACAGGAAAGACGAAAGATAATATTAAATCACGCAAGGATCTAGAAGAGTATTGCTCAAGAAATGAGTTACATATAAGTGATGACGGTAAAGCGCCAATTCCGATATCCAGATTGTCAAATGGTAAGAAATATAAATTGTTGAAATGGTTGAAAGAAGAAATAAAATTTTCCGATGGTTATGCATCTAACATCGGAAGGTATGTGGACATTCATAGAGGAAAGTTATTAGGGATGAAAAGTCACGATTCTCATGTATTCATGCAAAGACTACTTCCGATATGTTTTTCTGAATTGATGGACAAACATGCACATGAAGCAATTGGAGGTATATGGTTGATTTTGTTAATAGTATGAATAACAATTGTTAAATATACTAATAATACTTTCATGTTTTAGGTATTTTTCTATTCTTCCGAGATTTATGTACGAGAAATCTGAGTATGGATATAGTTCGTAGACTGGAAAATAACATAGTAACTATACTTTTGTAACTTGGAGAATATTTTTCCACCATCCTTTTTTGATGTTATGGAGCATTTAAAAGTTCATTTATCGCAGGAAACCGCATTATAGGAGGTCTAGTTCAATTTCGTTGGATGTATCCATTTGAGAGATTTATGTTTCATCTGAAAAAAAAACCAAATAAAAAGCTCGTCCAGAGGGTTCAATCATGGAACAATACGTGAATGAGGAAATATCGTTCTTCACTTCATACTACTTCGAGCCACATGTTCAAACACGAACTAGAAATATAGATAGATATTTTGATGGGGGTGTGATATTTTCATATACACTACCAGATGTTCCAGATATAATTTATGGAATTGGTCGATCTACTGGTACGGTTATCACAACGAGATCTCCATATCGCACATACGTATGTTTTATTAAACTGTGAATAACGTTTTGAAAGGTAAAATCCCATAACTATGGCTATCACAATGAGATCTCCATATATTTGTAATATTTATAGAATTTTGTTTCTTTTTACAGGATATTTGATGATATATTCAAGAATACATATATGAACATTGATGAATCTCAACTCCAATAACTTAAAGAAAGAGATTTCTCTACATGAATTAGACAATATGTAAGTAATGAAATTTTACATATAAATAAAGAACTTTTATAATATTCTGACGATGTGTCTGAGTTTTTCTACACGTACTGTAGGTTGAGATGGACAATCACCCGTTGTGGCTACGGGATCTTGCCAAAGGACTAATTGTGAAAGTTATGAGTTTTCCTATGTATTTTACACGTGTTTACAATTTTCACACTTATGAACACAGGAAATTGAAGTCAACGATGAACTATGGTATATGTGTGAAAGGTGAAAGCTATTTTTCATCGGCCAATGAACCAGATTTTTATGGGATTTTGAAGGAAATTTTGCAATTGGGATATCCAAGTTTTCATAACAAATTTAAAACAATGTTATCATTACCATATATGTAATTTTGGATTATATTGACTCATATTTTGTATTTTTTTTGTAAGTATTACGTCGGTTTTAAAGTGATGTTAATTCGATGTGATTAGTTTGATCCAATAATCGGTCACAGAACAAGAGTAAACAAATTAGGCGTTGTAGAAGTTAACACCACACAAAGATATGAAAAATACGAGCCTTTTATTCTTGCGTCACAAGTCGATCAAATTTGTTACATTTCCTATCCGCATATTAGAAAATCTTCAGGTTGGCGTGTCACAATGAAGATACTTCCAAGGGGTAAATTTATCGACAACACAGAACAACAACAATTGCCAATACAACAACAAATAACCGAGATTGTTGCAATTCACGAAGTAACTGTTAAAAGACTTGCGCACGATGAAATGGAAGAAATTTAAAGAAATGAAGATGATCTTTATGAAGAGATAGAAGAAAAAAAAGAAGATGGATTTGAATCAGATTCAGAAACACAAGAGTCGACGGAACAATTGTGTGACTCTAAAGATGATGATTCATGTTGAACGTGTTATCAGAGAATCAAAGCAATGTTTCTATTTCTTAATGAATTGTTAAATTAGTTTATTCGGTGTTAAAACTTTTGTAACATAATAAATATATCAAAACAAACAATACAAGGCGTTTAACGGGAGAGACGAACAAACGGGCGGACGGACTCGAATCACAGATGGAGAAGGATTTTACAAACGAGAGTTTGTCTTGTCCATCCCATCCCAGCAGTTCGTCCCGTCTCGTCCCGGTTGTGCGAAAATTTGGACGAACTTTGGCCATCTGGAATTACGGACGACCAAAGTTCTTCCGTCCGGAATTCTGGACGGAATTCCAACGTCCCCGTCTGCAATTGCACACCCCCATGGCCCTTCCTTTTGCAATTCCAGACGGTTTACTGACGGAAAAGACCTCCCATCTGTAAAATCCTTTAAATTCCGAAACACATACATTTTTTCTCCGTTTGCTCTCTCCTGTTTCTGCACCCTGAGTCTCCCCCGTCGTCGCCGTGTGTCACCCTTACCTCGCTCGTCTGCGTCTGTCGCCCCTGTCTCGCTCGTCTGTCCTTCATCCCCGTCTCGCCCGTGCATCCGTTGCGCCCGTATCGCCTGTCTGCTTTGGTTTGGTTTTGTTGTTTTTGAATCTACCAGTTCTATACAAAGCGTGATTCAAATATTATATGATTTTCTTTCTTGTTTTAGTATTTTTATTATGAGAATTGTTCATAACGATCCTACCATTTTCATATCATAGGCGGCCAAGCTTTCTCCTTTCACCCTTGGAGACCGAAAACTCCGTGTAAAGCACAAACAAGGCAAGTTCTTCTAAAATTCCACATATTTCTTTGAAACTCTTGCATTTGTTCTTATGCATGCACTTAATAGGGATGAACATCTTTAGGGTTTTGGATCACTTAATAAGGATGAACATCTTTAGGGTTTAGGGTTTTGGATCATTTAATAAGGATGAATATCTTTAGGGTTTAGGGTTTTGGTTCACTTAATAAGGTTGAACATCTTTAGGGTTAAGGGTTTGAACAATGTATTCGTATCAAAGATTGATTTTTTAACTCCTTGGATTATATGGTTCATTGCAGTTGAGTACGACAGAAGTTAGATTTGGAATAATTTTTGTTAGAGATGTAATGTATAGTTTAAGTGTTTGTTGAAATGCTTGAAAGAGTTTGAAAACGTTATGAAATAATTTTAGTTAAAATATTTATTGAAATGCTTCAAAGACCTCGAAAACGTATTATTTTAATTTTACATTTCAGTATATCGCGTTGAGTTGGAAGAGGCAGTAAAACGAGAAATCGCTATAATTCTGAGGAAAGTGGTAATGTGTCATCTCATTCGCGACATTTTGTTTCGGAATTTATGGCAAAAAATTTTATTGGAATCCTGAGATTACCGGACTAGTAATGTCCGAATTTAAACGGGTGTCGGGAGTTCGGCTCAAATCTCTCGTAAAAAAAATTGTAAAAAATATGGAGAGACGAAAGGAAAACTCGTTTGGATAGTCGAAGATGTTTTGGACCAAATATGCGCTTATTGGGATGATCCCGTATTTAAACTAAAAGAAAGCGAGCAAGTAAATCTTGTCGTTCTGATAGAGAAGGATCCGTGATGAGCGTACATCCGCATGATCTCATTTCGCGATGGATTACAGACGGATATCATTTCGCGACGCTCGTTTGCGGACTACTTTTGTTCGTTCTTAATCTGTCCCTAAACACATTGAGCGACGGATTATGGACGGATTATTTAGTCCCTAAATCTTAATTTTCTAGTAGTGCTCTGATTCTTCTTCAAACTCGAAAACTCCCTTGACCGCACCATCGACCATGAATGCGAAAAGCAAGGAATTCCTCTCCTCTTTCACCGAACAACCCCGTCGAACGATCAACCCCTATGACATTACCTCGAGCAACAATCCCGACCTTTTTCTCTCTCAACCGTTACTGCGGAGACACAAGTACGATGAAATCAATCTCTACACAACACTAAAGTCATGAAATTAATATGGGTTTCTCGATGGGATGATTCCCAAACCAGATCTGCACTTTGTAGATTTTGGTGATTGGGACACGATAATACCCTTTTGGTGTTCTATATCAAGAACACCATCGAACCTGTCGTTCGTTCTTAGCTGATTCATCGAGAAGATACACGAGAACCCTAAGATGACCTGAAAAGACGCTTCGCTGTGAAGAATGAGCCTCAAATTTAGAGGCTGCGATATGCGCTGGCATAATACACCCAATGTGGAATGACCATCGACTCATACTATGGCAAGGTGAGCAAGATTTGGCGTGATCTTATGCATGCCAAGCCTCTGTGAACTTGTCAATGTGGGAAGTGTGTTTGTGATATGAATAAACACCTTGAGAATGAGCAAGAAGATGACAGAGTGCACGGTTTCCTGATGGGCCTCGACAACTTTGTTTTTAGGGTCGTTCGCTCTAATTTTTGGTCTCGAGACACTCTACTTGACCTCGACATTGTCTATAATCGTGTTTTGCATGAAAAAGGATCACGTTCTATGAAATCCATTGATGAGCTTCCTGCTATGGCTTTTGTGATCACATCATATTCATCGACAATACCACATCTTCGGACAAAGAAAAAATTATATGCTCAAACTGCTGCCGAACAAGGCATTACTTGAGCACATGTTTCCAGATCCTCGGATATCCTGATTGGTGGGGCAATCACCCAAGAACTCATACCGTAGAGGCTACAGGACAGTTGCGACGAGGCCTCCACGGAACAGGGGTCGCGGGTCTTCACAGACAGCTTGTGTGAATATGGCAAAGACACACTTTGTGCTGCCTTTAGCCTCTCTCGTAAGCGAGTCTGATCGACAAGCTGTAAGCGACATAAGTGACGAGTAGTGGAGAACTCTCGTCACCCTGTTGCATGCTTCGAAGATTGGTGCTACCGAGACTGTTGATGTTATGTACTCTAATCTGTCTTGGATTTTGGATTCTTGATGATCCTATCATATGAAAGGGAACTATGAAGTTCTCCGAGACCTCTCGACCATGCCACCGTGTTCGAATATATTGCCTGATGGGCGACAGAGTATCGCAATTCAGCATGGTTGTGTTGATCTTACACCTTAGTTTTGACTGCGAGATGTGTTGTTTGTTGAAGGAATCAGTTACAATCTTATCTCGATCTCTCAACTGGTTGGGAAAATAGGCTGTTTGGTTTGCTATTAAGTTCTACACTATTCAAGACGACACAGCAAGACGCTGATTGGAGTGGAGGACTATACTATTTCTGGGGTATGGAGAGTGTTGCGTTTGTTCGTTCTCATGATCTCGGCAACGATGTTGTTTGGCAACAATAAGGGTCATGCATCTTCGAAGACATTGGCTTTGATTTCTGATTTTAATTTTTCAGTATGTGATGAGTTGTTGAATAAGGCGTGTGACATTTGTATCTGTGCAAAGCAGACACAAGATTTTTTTCTGATCAGGTCCAATAAAAGTTCATCTCCTTTTGAACTTATACATTGTGATGTATGAGATCCATTTCGAACACCATTATTTTCTGGGGTAAAATATTTTTTGACCATTGTTGATGATTTTTCACGAGGGGTTTGGGTCTACCTCATGATGACAAAAACTGAAACATCGACTCATGTTCAAAATTTTGTTGCCATGGTTTCTCGACAATTCAATATGCTCGTAAAGACGATTCGTTCGGACAACGGGACAAAATTATGTGTCAGAACTCCACAGAAAAATGGAAGAGTTGAGCGCAAACATCATCATATGTTGAATGTTTCTCAGTCACTTCTGTTTCAGGCTAACTTAAGTTTTCGACAAATTCGATTCTTACAGCTGCTCATTTGATTAATCGGACTCCGACACAAATTCTGAATGGTCAAACCTCTTTCGAGCTTCTCATGGTTTGAAACTGGAATACAGTCATCTGCGGGTCTTTGGTTCGCTGCGCTATGTACACAATCACGCTACTCATGGTGACAAATTCGCTACACGAAGCCATAGATGTGTTTTTTTGTTACCTCTACGGCAGAAAGGGTGGCTGTTGATTTTGTAAAACAAAGATGAATCAGTAGAAACAAGATTAAAAAGATGAAGAGAGAGCATAAGATCGAGAGATTTAGAGAGAATAAGAATAACTATTCTCTTATACATTTCTTTAGAGCCAAATGTACATATTTATACAAGTAGAAAGGAAGAAAAACAAGAAAAATACAAGTACACATGCAAGGAACAAATTTAGATGTAACATGCATGAGCTGGAGCGGTCAACAAGATATAGGAGATGTAGAGGTTATAAATTGGCTTGACTAGGTCGTTGGTCACGGGACGTAGGTCGCAGATCGCGGGACGCAGGACGAGCAGGACGCGAATTGAGCGAAGAAAGCAAGACGCAGGTCATGAGAAAACGGGATGCAGTCTAAGTGGGATGCGACCTGAGCGGGATGCAGCTTGATAGCGGGACAAAGCCTTTCTTCTTAACATTTCCCCTTAAGCTTATGCGTTCAAAAGCAACATAAGTGAAGCCTCATTAAAATCTTTTCAGGAAAAACCTAATTAGGACAAAAACCCGATAAAGGAAAAAGAATACAACAACTTATGAGCTCGAGGGATGGTCGACTAAGCTTGAATGCGATGCCTTGGAATCGAAGATATCGAGGAGGCCGATCCAATAATGGAGATCTTTGCAAACTTTTTCACTTGTGGCTTTGGTGAAGACATCGGTCAACTGATCTGAGCTTCTTGTGTAGATTAATTCAATGACACCATCTTCGAGCTTCTCTCGAAAAAAATGAAAGTCAGCTTAATATGTTTTGTTCGTTCGTGGAACACCGAGTTGGATGCAATGTGAATTACCTCTTGATTGTTGAAATGAAGCACCGTGGTCTGCGAAGGTTTGAGGCCAAGATCTTTGAGGAGAGCTCGGATCTAAATATGCTCACATGTTGCATTTGCCAAAGCTCGATACTTGGCCTCAGTGCTGGAATGAGAGACCACCGATTGTTTTTTTGCTTCTCCAAGTGACAAGGTTCCCCCCAAAAAAGGTAAAGAACCCTGTCGTTGATTTCCGGTTTTTGCGGTCATTGGCCCAATCTGCATCACAGTACCCAATTAGACTAGTGTCATTGTTTTTACTCAGTAGTATATCTTTTCCTAGAGCGTTCTTGATCTATCGGAGGATTCGAATCACCATTTTCCAATGTTGTTCCTTCGCAGCATGCATATGTTGGATGAACTGATCAACAACATAACATAAGTCAAGTCTTGTTATCGTTAGGTATATTAGCTTACCAACAAGGTGCATGTATTGTTCTACAGCATAAAATGGTTCCCCTCACGTAAGTCTGTGTATTTTTCTTCTATGGGGGTCTTGGCCGGCTTAGATCCGAGTTTACCTGTTTCATTCAAAAGGTCTAAAGCATATTTTCTTTGGGAAAGAAATAAATTATCATTATATCTAGTTACTCCAATTCCAAGAAAGTGCTTAAGTTCACCTAGATCATTTATATCAAACGTGTCTTTTAGAAAAAGTTTAACACTTTCTATTTCTTTATTATCATCACCTGTTATGATGATATCATCAACATAAACTAAGAGAACGATGATATCAGAATTATTTCGGATGATGAACATGGAATGATCAGCCTCACTCCTCTTAAAACAATACTTTCAAACAACATCATAGAGCCTAGTGTACCAAGCTCGTGGGGACTGTTTAAGTCCATAGAGAGCTCCCTTTAGTTTGCATACAATTCCTTTTCGGTTTGGAGGCCCCGAGGAGGTTTCATATAAATCTCTTCTTTTATTTCCCCTTGAAGGAAAGCATTTTTATCATCCATCTGCCACAAACTCCAATTAAGGTTAAGATAATGCGAACAGAATGAAGTTTAGCAAAAGGCGCAAAAGTCTTAGTATAATCTTCCCCATACTTTTGATTATACCCTTGCGCTACAAGGCGAGCTTTGTAACTTTCTACCTCACCATTACTCTTATATTTGATTTTGTATACCTATTTGCTTCCAATGGGCTTCTTTTCTTTAGGAAGAGGGACAAGTTCCCATGTTTCATTCTTTTCTAAGGCTGCTAGCTCCTCAGCCATGGCTTCCTCCTATTTCGGCTTCTCTATAGGTTTGTGGCTCGATATCCTATCAATTTTACTAAGAAAAGCTTTATGATCAGTAGAGATAAATGCAAAAGAGCAAAAGTTTTGAATAGGATGTTTGGTTGCCACGCCATTGAAATAGGGTGTTTGGTTGCCACACTATTGAATAGGATTATGAATCAAATCCGAGATTGGTCGCCTTATTCTAGTGCTTCTCCGAGGCACTATCTCATTTAGAATCCTTCCTTCAACTTCATCGACGTCATGATCTTCATTTTGGTTATGATCATGGTTTTGATCTTCATTCTCATTTAGAATCCTTCCTCCTCATGATTTTGCTCAAAAGATATGATTTGATCATGGCTTTCTTGTTCTTCATTTTCTGATATTTCTTGATCATTTTGGTCTGTTCAGGTGCACTTGGCAGAGGACCTGTTTCATTGTTAGTTTTCGAAATTGAATTTACTACTTTTTTAAGGGACAAACCTATATCATTTGGTTCCGAGATTTCTTTAATCTCTTCCCATCTTATTTTATCATGAATGCTCTTGTCTTCGAGAAACATAACATCTCGAGACACTATTACATGTTGAGATTTGGGATGGAAATACTTGTAGCCTTTTTTATTTACTGAGTATCCGATAAACATGGTTTTAGTACTCCTTGGTTCCAACTTGTTTCAATGTGAGTCAGAAACAAGAATGAAACACACACAACCGAAAGTTCTAAAATACTCAAGATTAAGTTTTGTAGAGTTTCATACCTCATAAGGTGATTTGTCCTTTAGAACTTTTGTTGGAATTCTATTAATGATATGACATGCGGTCATGACCGTATCGGACCAAAACTTTTTAGGAACATCTCGATCGAACATGATAGTTCTCGAGACTTCCATTAGGTGCTTGGTCTTCCTCTCAGCCACTTTTTTTTGTTGCGGAGTATGAGGAAATGAGGTTTGATGTGTAATACCTTGTTCTTAAAGGTACCTGCGAAACTGAAGACTAGTATACTCTCCACCATTGTTAGTCCTTAGACATTTTATTTTAGCATTATGTTAAGTTAAAACATGCTTATGAAACTTTACAAATACATCATAAACACAACTCTTTGACGAGAGAGTATATAGTCATGTAAACTTTGATTTTTCATCAATAAAGGTTACAAAATATTTCTTTTGATTATGAGAAACACATGGAGCTGTACAAACATCAGAATGGGTTAGTTCAAAAAAATTTATAAACCGAAACAGAGTTTGGAAAAACTTGTTTTACGTGCTTTCCTAAGATACAAGCTTCACATGCTTCATGTTTATCTTTAAGATCAAGAAAAATGATACTTAGAATTTTGGTATGATGGTGTCCAAGTCTTGCATGCCATATAGAAACTTTAACAATATTTGAATTTGATAGAAACACAGACTCAGGATCACAATACATAGACTGGAGAACATAAAGACCATCGAGGAGCCTTCCTTTACCGATTACTTATTGTTTTTCAATATCCTGCATCCAAAATAAGTTAGAATAGAAACAAACATAGAAATTAAGGTATTTTTCAAGCTTTTGGATAGAGATAAGATTATTAAAAAAAACTTTGGAACAAAGAAAGCCCTTGTATCATGACCAAGAAGCTTAAGCTTCCTTGTTCCTTTAATTGGAACAATCTCCATATTCACAATAGAAACAGAGCCACTATGAGATTTTATATCTCTAAGCAAGTCATGATTTTTTTTCATATGATTTGTAGCTCCAGAATCTATTATAATATGGTTTCAAAAAACAGAGAAAGCAGAGATAACATTTCATCCTTCTTTATCAGCTTTGTTTGTTTTATTTCATGCCTTAATTATTTGGAAAAACTCCTCGAGGATTGCCTTGGTGACAAACTCGGACTCAGAAGCCATATTAGCCTTACATTGGTCGTCACGATTTTTGTTCTTCAAATGGGGGTGAAGGATCCAACAACGATCCTTTGTATGACCTTTTCTTTTTGCAATGCTCATAAGAGAACTGCTTTTTGAAAGGCTTGATAGAATCGGCTTTTGGAGACATTAGTTTCCTCGGTCATTTCTTTAAAGAGCCAGTTTCCCCTTCCTCCCTTTTAATCATTATACAAACTTTGTTAAATGAGGGAAACTCGTTCTGGCGAAGTATATGATGAATAAGGTCATTGTATTTGTCATCGATGGAGAATAAAAGGCTAAAGACATTATTCTGGTTTGCTCTTTCAACTATTTCCATAGGATCCGCCGTATGATGCCTTAAAGTATCGAGTTATGACCATAAATCTTTAAAATCACCCTTTTGTAATGGGCATCTGTTGCAATTTCCAATGGATGCCAGTTCAGAACCATAACCGATGTTGCAGGCGTAGGGTAGCCATGATGACATCTGTCAACAGGCATCCAATGGAAATTGCAAAGGATGCCCGTTACCAATTTGCCAAAGGATGTCCGTTGGCGGAGGTTAACAGTGATCCGTTGGTGGCCTGAAGTGTTGCAACGGGCATCCGTTGGTGGCTTGAAGTGTCTCAACGAGTATCCGTTTCCAGTTTCCAACGAATGCCCATTGAGATAGTATAACCCTTGAAATTTTTTAAGTGTTGATTAGAATTTAACATTTCAACGGGTTTTCGTTGAAATTGGCAACGGTTGCCCGTTGAAATATGAATATATTTAGTTGAAAAAATAATAAGTTAGAAAATTTTATGTATTACAACTACATAATTCATATTTCTTCTTCGGTAGATTCTTCGATTGGCGAGTCTTCCTTCGATTGTTCATTTAATTCATAACTGTTTTCATGTTCTACATCTTCTGGTTCAATGTCTTCATAATCGCGTATGTATTCTCCATCTATGTCAATTCTTGCGATAATCTCCCAATTATCTGTATCAATTAATCGTATCGGCTCCGGATATCGATTTGCAACAGATCTTCTTTTTCATTTGTGCTTATAACTCCTTGCGGCTTGATCTTTACAATGGCCCACCACTTATCTCTTCAATGTTTCAATGTTATTGGATATTGCACGTAACGTACTTGATCTGCTTGATCTATTGTGATGAATGGATCATACTTACTATATTGTCGTGCCGGATTGATATAAAATTCTCCCCATTTATTTTTTCATGCACCACATCCAACGGTTGGGTCGAATCACTTGCATTTGAAAAGCATTACCTTCAATCCAACGAGAACGAGATATTCTACCTGTAGGATTTGGGGCAAAATATCGTAGAAATTTTCACCCTCTATTTCACTAGAAACACAAACATCGTAATTGTATATGCTTCTATGTTTTCTGTGTCCGTACGAGTGGAATGTATATCCACGAGTAAACAAAATTAGCCAACACATAACATTTCATGCAGGAACATTGGCCAAATCTTTTAACCATATATGATGTCTCTCATCAGAAGATTTGACCAATATATCATAAATAAACAAATGAATACTTTATAACATAATAACATTTTATTTTTGTATGTATATAACGTATGAATATACGTTTACTTACGTAATCTCTCAACCATGACCCATAATGTTGAAGTTTCATTTCCATGAGTACATCTGCATTTAGATGAGGATATGTACCCATTATCTCTTCAAACCATATCTATCTTTGGTCTTTGTTTCCATAAATAGTTTTGTTCTATCAATTTGGAGGGATTACGCTATTGATTATATATATATTTGTATTTATAAGATCTATTTTCATTTTTTTGTACCTTTCGAAAGGTAATAGCTCTTGACAGTTTAGTAATATATATGTGTGGATGTTAGTATACTTCTCTTGTGTTAGCCAATATTCTTCGGATTTACCTCCTGAACGTCCAATCGATTTAAATATCTCAAGAATCGAGCCAAATTGCGGATTATATTGATATAGATAGTTTGTAAGATCTTCTGTTGAGCGTCTTTGTTTTATCGGAAAATGTAACTCGAAATAAAATGTGCTGAAATATGTGATTTCTTCCAACAAGTATTGTTAAACAATAGATCCTTCAGCCGCTGCTTTGTTTTCTCCTTTTTTCTTTGTATGAAAGAAAAACCTTTCGAAAGGATACATCCATCTGAATTGAACTGGCCCACCGAGTATTGCATCATCTGGTAAATGTATTGTCAAATGTTCCATGACATCGAAGAAGGAAGGCGGAAAATTTTTTTCCAATGAGCATAAAACTTTAGAGATATTGTTTTCATTAATTCCAAGTCATCCCTTTTTAAATTTCTGGAACATATATCTCTAAAAAAATGCTAATTTCGTATAGCACATCATGAACGTTTCGTGGTAAAAGCTCGGCAAATGCAATTGGAATGATTCACTGCATGAAAATGTGACAATCATGACTTTTCCATCCGATCAGCCTCAAACCAACAATATAAACACATCGACCAATGTTTGATGCATATCAATCTGGAAACTTAACGTCTTATTTTAACCACCTTAATAATGTGGTTATCATCGGTCCAGAAAATCTGAATAATGGGATAGGTGCCCTTTCATCTCTTAACTCCAACTAAGGTCTTCAACATCTTATCTTCAAATCTTTTCTTGATTGTATATTATCCTTAGTTTTCCCTGTCACATTCAAAACAGTGTTGATGATGTTATCGAAAAATTTCTTTTCGATATGCATAACATCCAAATTATGACATAATATTAGTGATTTCCAATATGGTAGTTCCCAAAACATACTACGTTTATACCAGTTATGTCATTCACCTTAGCCTTTTGGTTTTCGATGCCCATGATCTCCGCTGCATTCTATCAATTCTTGTGTTTAATCGTTCGTAAAGAATTTGTGTTCCGGATTGCATGCACAGTGCCTCTTCTTGTTGTACCACGTTCCTTCGAAACTGTTTTTTATCTTTTCTGAAAGGATGACCATGGGGAAGAAATCTTCTATGAAAATCAAACCAACATGATTTATTCCCATGTACTAGTCGAAATGAATCTGCGTCCTCCATACAACAGAGACATGCCAATCTCCCGTGCGTACTCCATCCAGACAACATTCTATAGACAGGAAAGTCTCTAATTATCCACAACAAGACAACTTTCAATGTGAAATTTTTCTTGGTACTCACGTCGTAATAATTAATACCATCATTCTACAAATATCTCAATTAATGAATCAATGGCTACAAAAAGGCATCAAAACTTGCCTTGGGATGTTTTGGTCCTGGAATCTGCAACGTCAGAAACGTTACTTCGCTTTTCAAACACATATCGGGAGGAAAATTATAAGGTGACAAAATCATCAACCACAAAGAATATTGACTTCTAGATTGTCCATATGGACTAAACATTTCTCATCTCATACGCAAACCCGAGAAATATTTCATTGAAATCTTTTCAAGCCTTACCATCCAATGGATGTTGTATTATCCCTTCGACAGTCGAGTGTTCTGTTTGTCATCTCATTGCCACAATGGCTTTTTCGATTCAAATAACCTTTTCAACTTGTTTGCTACAGGCATATAGAATATTTTGTAGGTACATATTTACGTGAAGATGGTATTTTTTGATGAAATCTGCTTGCCCCACAAAATTTGCAGACCAACATGTCTTTGTCATTTCCCCAAAATAACATGCAACTGTTTCTACAAACATCAATTTTCTCTTGTGGCATTCCCAAATTTTTTAAAACATTATTTGTTCCGTAGTATGTCCCGGGGGCCTGATTAAGTTCCGATAAATATTCACGCATGATTTTGCAAAATGAATCCATGCAATTTTCTGCAACATTACAGCATGTTTTTATACTCATCAATCTTGATGACAAAGATAAACGAGACTGACCTTCATGAAAACCTTCATATACTTCATAAACAAATTCTTCATTTCTTTTCTATTGCATATGCTTCTTGTGCAATATCTTTAATGCCACAATTTTCGCCGTAAAATAACCAAATTTTGTAATTCTTTGGCCGGGTTTTGGGGGTTCCAATGGCTATTCAACGGATATTTGCAATGGATGTTCTCCATTGGAGGTCTGTTTCCAATCGCAATGGATTGGAATGCATATTAGCTCGTTGATCATTCTACGGAATCCGTTGGCATCTATTGGAAATTGTCATCAATGGACGGATTCGCTGATACGTCCATTGCAAACAGTGTGTTTTTTTGTAGTGGTTATAATGACATGAAAAGAGCAAAAAGAACGGGTAATAAGGGCTAACACTCATATGTGATGATGGGCACTACCCACGAGCGAGATGTATGGCTTCTGTTTGAGTAAAGAGTATGACTATAAAGTATGGGTCAACTCAAACTAGATAGAAAAGCCTAATATTCCAATGAATAAGTAATCATTCTAAGGTAAATATAATTTGGTTTAGTTTTTTAGGAAGACTCTACGATAACTATGTATTATAATTCACCCCAAAAAAAACAATACAATCAACGGAAGCTCAAGTTATCTAATTCAACTATATTTGACGATCCGTTCAAAATATTTAGTTGATACTAAATTCAGTATACGTAGCTACTGGGCAAAAAAAAATTCTTTGATCTCCTATATTTCATAATTGTTCGATTACGACATCGTGTCTAAGCTAAGTATGTGTATCCTTATGATTCATGGATTCTGATAACACGTAATTCGTCTTAGGATTTTCATCTCTTTCTAGGATTAGTTTTATTACAATTTTGTATTTTTCCGAATATTAAGCAGAATTGAGGTTTCTTCTATCGCTTTCTCGTGTTTTGCAGGAAACGAAGATATCAGGATGCAAAAACAAGCAAATGCTACAAAAATACGCAAAACTACCCTAGGTTCAGAAGTGCCTAACCGAGCACCTTAGACAACCCGATTGAGCTCACTAATCAGAACATCCCCGAAGAGAACGAATGGCCCGGGCGATCCTTTTTCAAGTAAGGTGCACGACCGAGCGATTTGTTGTGCCTAGTCGGGTGTCAAACCTAAAACACGTGAAAGAAAAGGAAGCTTGAGCGGCTCGCCAATTGGAGAGAAAATGAAACCAGCGACACTGATTGCATAAAAAGGAAACCATAGGTCGTTTTAGAGGGGAAGGCAGTTCGCCGACAAGAGAAGGAGGCATGGGAGGTGATTTTGAGAGCTCAAGAGTAAAGGGAAGATTGAAACTTCACTTCTTTCCTTTTTTCTATGATTTGTATGATATTCATCTATACTTTTGTGTTGGTTTCTATGATTTACGAGTAAACCCCTTTTCGATGGGTTAGGGAGGCTTTTGTAATGGATTTGTTTGGTTCTTAATGCTTGATTTCGGATTGTTCTCTCTATTGGTTTGATGGGTTGTTCTTAATGCTTCCATCCTTGTTGATCCTTGTTTGAATGAGTTTAGAGGCTTGTCTTGGCTGAGAAGTTAGATTTGATCTTGGATTAACCCTAGAATGAATTAGATTAATGAGAATCTAACTGGTTGGGTAATCTATTTAGTAATCATGGGAGTCTCCTTCATGCATCTAGGTTGTTGATTTTCTACATCGAGAGATGAGTATGTTGATTTCCTAGGTAGTGGATTTACGCATCGAGAGAGTCACTTCTGATATTTGAACTTGAGTTCTCCATTGAGTTTTAATCCGATTTCATGATTCATAGAAACATCCATTACAAGTCCTAGCACTTCCGAAACCCGTGGTATTTTGTCTTATCGAATTTAATCTTGTTATTATTTTCTATCATAGTTTTCTCGCTTGATAATATTTCGTTCCCTGCACTGTTTCATTTCCTGTTCTCTTTATGTTTTGCTTTTATTTTCTAACTTGAAAACCACATCTTGATCTATCTTCTTCTCTAGAGTCTTAGTTTTGATGCTCGCACTAGTTCCTTGAGTTTGACCCTGACATCACATGATCCGTATACTTGCGGTAGAGTGGTCTAGGAATTAAAAATTGATTTAACCACACATACTAGGCTCATAACTGTCAAGTTTTTGGTGTCGTTACTGGGGAACTAGTTACGACATTGGAATTAAGATTTTTGTTGAGTCGAGATCCAGTCCTTTCTGAGTCTTTTGTTTTTTTTTCAATTTTCTGCAATTTTTATTTTATTTGAGTGTATTACATATCTTCTGATCTCAACCTTTGATTGTTGTTGTTTATTTCATCTACCAAAGAAGAGATGGTTGTGGAGGAAACACAAAAAACGTATGGGGTGTACACCGCGCCTAAACAAACACAGCTTCTCTCCTACATCCAAAGGCCCAAAGTGGATAGAAACAGATTTGAACTATAGCCAGTGTTCATTCAGATGTTGAGCCTATCGCCTTTCAGGGAATGACCTATATAGGACCCGAACCAACATCTTACTTAATTCAAGATGTTGTGTTCGAACATGAACGCGTACCCCGGGACACAAATGACGCGATAATGTTGCTTGCTTTTCAATTCTCAGTTAGGGAGCATGCAGTTGAATGGCTCTACACTCGACCACCTAATTCCATTCACATATGGAGTCAGATTGAAGAACGCTTCATGATGCGATTCTTCTCACCCCATAAGATGCAGTCATGGAAGAACAAGATAAATTCATTTGTGTAAGAGGATAAAGAGAGTCTTTCTGAAGCTTGGTTGCGATTCAAAGGATACCAACGAGAATGCCCTCACCATGGGATGGGCAAGAGGTACCTCATAGCTACTTTTATTGAGGGACTTCGTGATGATCTAAGAGATTAGTTGAACGATACCTGTGGTGGTTCTTTACATGACCTCCAATTCACCGCCATTGAGGCCAAGATTGACAAGATGGTCAAGGGAAAAACACCTCATCAGGTGAGTACAGTCGTTGGCTACCAACTAGGGAAATGAAAAATGAGGTGCTTGCTTTACGTGCTAAACTTACTGAGATGAAATTGCAAATGGAAACCATGCACCAAGTATCCTCCGATTCTCATGGATTCCAAGAGATTGCATATGTGAATTATGTTGCCAACAACCCATACTCCAACACTTACCATCCGGACTAGAGGAACCATCCTGATTTTTCCTACAAGAACACCGACAACGTCTTGAATCCACTACAAGGAAACTATCAGCCTAACCAGCTTCAGAGAAAACCCAGAAGCAGAATTTCTAGCCTAAAGCACAAGTGCAGAACCAAGGCTATCAAAGAAATAAAAAAGAAGGGTACTGATACCACTTCTGCAACAAGAGGCAAATGGTGATATTATATCCATGATCGCTCGGATTTTCCAAGAGTAGAAAAATCACCACACTGAGCTGAGAGGCATGAGAGCAGATTACGATGACAGAAAGAAGCAAGTTGCGAAAAGTCAGACACACTTTAAGATCTTAGACACCCAAGTTGCACAACTTGCCGCGAGTTCTTCTAAACTGTAAGGAATTCTACCAGCGAGACTTGAGCTGAATCCTCGTGAGCACTGCAATGCCATCATGTTGAGGAGTGGGACACAACTTGTAGATATTGTACCCCAAAATCTTCAGAAGGGACAATGCTCAAACACTTCAACAGAGAAGCCTAGTGAACCCGATGATCCTAAGGAAACACAAGATGAGGAGGAAATGGAACCAATCGATGTGCTACCGCCATTAAGACATCCCCCACTTCCATTTCCCAATCGTCAGAAGAAACGAGCTGACGATACGCAATTTGTTAATTTCGTAGCGATATTGAAGAAGATGAAAATCACTATGCCCTTCCATGAAGCAATCACGCAGATACCCTCCTACGTTAAATTCCTCAAGGATGTTCTCACCAAAAGGCGTAGTGTGGAAGAGGAAACAGTGATGGTCCCTGCTACGACACATGCCATTATCCAACATGAGCTGCCAGGAAAGTTGTCCGATCCAGGTATCTTCGTCATCCCTTGTAAGTTGCGAAATGTTGCTATTGGCAATACTCTCTGTGATTTAGGGGCTAGTGTCAGTCTTCTACCATTGTCAATTTGTGAGAAATTGGATATGTGTGAGATCAAACCTACGAAGATGGTACTACAGATGGCTGATCGATTAGTGAAATACTAAATGGAGATTTTGGAAGATGTACCACTCAAAGTAGGTGATTATTATGTCCCTTTTGATTTTATGGCTGTGGACGCAGAGGATGATGCAAAGGTACCTATCATTTTGGGAAGACCATTCCTCAACACTACCGATACCATTATCCACGTAAGGACAAGGAGATTGATAATGAAAATAGAAGAGGAGACGGTGAAGTTTCAGTTGGATCAGAATCTTAAGAAACTATTTGTGGTAGAGTCTGTATTTCACTTCGATGTCTTGGATGAATTGGCCGATGAAGTGCTTGAAGATTTTAGAGACATTGATCCACTTGAATTCGCTCTGATGGCTAGCAAAAGAGGTACCTATGCTGATCAAGATGAAATCTACGGGTACCAACAAGTCCTGGGAACTTTGAAAGAGGCGAAAGCTGATGAAGTTGATGCATGCTTGACCGAGCAACATGCTATTCCCAACTGGTCATCCTCATCACAATGGAGCACGATCGAGCAAGACCTAAGCCCAACCAATGCATTCTCTTCAGCACAAACTGGAATAATTGCAAGCCCGACCGGGATGATTTTTATGATCGACTGGCTCCCTCCTTTGAGGACAACATGATCGAGAAAACATCGTGTCCGGCTCGTGCATTCCTCTCGGCGAAAATTGAGAATGTCAACAGTCGACTGTCTCATGAAGAATATGATTGGGCTAACTAATTTTCCAAGGAGCTCGACCGATCAATATGTTTTACCCGACCGGGTATTCTTTGTCAACAATATTTCGGCTAAAATTTTAAGTCTCCTTCATCTGCGAAGCATTGTAAACTCGATTGGAGCATTGAGAATGCACCAGTACGCGTAGCAGGATTCGATACCCAGAAGGAAATAGATCCGTAGAGAGACGACGACGATGAAGAGGACGCCCACCTCGATGATGATGAGTAGAGCATCTCGGTCAGGCTTGAGACCATAAACAAGTGCTTCTCAAGAGGCAACTCGAGATTCGCATCCTTTTTATTTCTAGGACTTAATCTTTTCCTTTTTCACATGTATGTACTCTACCAGCTACCATGATGTATCGCATTCTTTCTCTTTTGGGTTGTGTGGCTGTTATCAAAGGTTCTCCACTTTGGTATTACCCACAACGGAGTAGACACGTATAACATCCCACTGTACCACCAACTCGGGAAAGCAGAATACACTAGGTGTACATGTTCTCACTTTCATTATCCTCTCACGAGTTGTGGCATGCGAGTTCCTGTCACAAATTTTAATCATCGAGACTATGTTTCATTCAAGTCTCGGGAGGGTACTCTTTGAGCGATATGCTTGCGATTAGGATTAAACACCGATTTCTTCTTTTTATTTTAGTTACTAAACTCAATTTATTTCTTATTCTATTGTCATCGGGTGGGTGATTATCCTCAGAGAAGATATATCATAATTTTGAGAAGCACAACTGGAAAATAGGTGTCAATTTAGTGAGGTACCGTAGCCGTAAAAGTTGCAGTTACATTTAACCTACATGTTTGCTTTTACCGTACCATTCAAGGATTAATGGTGAAGTCTGATCTTACATGTTTCGAGAGCAATGGTAAGTGGAACAAAGATGGAGCCGGTTAAAATAGAGTTGGTATTCACCATGTGCAGATTCTCCCTAAACCAATAAAGATCGTTAGGCATACCCTCCCATGGAATTTTCCTCTTCTCATGGTAGCATGGAAATTACGGCCAACATTGTCATATGGAAACACTGTTGTACTGAGAACAGCCAAGCATACTCCTCTTTATGGTCTCTACACCACAAAAATTATTCAAGAGGTAAGATATGATATATGATGTTGTCCCCAGCTTTAAATCTCCTTGCTTTGCTTTACAACATTCAAAGTTATATGATTTTTTGTTCATTGGATATAGCTTAGAACTCTAGATGTTAGTCTTTTTTGCATTTAATAATTTCATCATGTATGTGTGCAAGAGCATCTAGAGGTATTTGATAAATGTTATTAGGTTGATTATTTATATTTTTCCCATTTTAAATCATTTTATCAAACCATGTAATTTGTTTCATCGATATTCTTCTTCTCATTGTTAATGATTCCGATTTCTGTGACAGGTTGGACTTCCGACGGGTGTTGTAAACATAATTTCTGGATTTGGTCGGACTTATCGTGCGGCCATTGCCAGCCACATGGATATTGATAAGGTGATGAATAAAATCTTAGACACTCTTCTTATGATTTGAATTTCATTTTCTTCTAAAGGAGTGTATTGTATATAAATCAGCCATTACTATCCAATCACTCACCAAAAAAGATCATGTATAAGCAATAAAAACAAACTTAGACATAGCTAGGACAACCAATATAGAGGAAATGATGTTGGGGTTTTGGTAAAGCTCTTTTTTCATGGAAAAACTAACAACATTGTCAGACCATATTGACTCAAAATATGTCTTCTCAAGAACTTAAACAATTCTCTACGGATAGCTTTGACATGTTTTACTGCAACTGGACAATTGATTCTTGAGTTGGCTGCCAAAAGCAATCTTAAGTCGGTGACTTTGGAGCTTGGGGAAAATCTCCATTTATTGTATGCGAAGATGTTGTTGTAGATAAGGCCGTTGAGCTTGCTCACTTCGCTTTGTTCTTTAATCAGATGACATCAATGTACCCTAAAATCAAGTTTATAGGGGGGATATTGTTAAGAAAACTGCATTGTAGCATATCTCTCATATTAGGAAGCTCATGAAGAAAGGGAACATGCCTTATTCAAGACATATCTCCATTGTATTGTCTAAGGGAAGCTCCAGAACCTTCCCCTTGCAATAGCTGTGAGATCTTCCACAATCACGAAAATTGACTCCCCTATTTCCTTTTCCTTTGTACATTAGTTTCCTTTCTATTCTTATTTCCATTTTATAGATTTCCTTGTATTATCTATATAGTGCATCACGTATAGTCATTGTAAATATAAGAGAAGAATTCCTTCTCATCTCTTGGTTCAATTCTATGTATAGTCTATTGTCAATCATTATCTTTTATTATTCTTCATCATATTCTTCTAGAATCTATATGGTATCAAAGCTGAAGTGATTCAGCCATTCTCAGTCTTCCGCAAATTCGTATTCAATCGTTTCGGCGCCAGATTATTCTTCTATGTCGGACAATCATGGAAGGATTAAATCAGAAGGTCATTCCCATTGTGCTCACCGGTGACAATTACACCATCTGATCCAGCCTCGCAAAAACTGCTATCATTAGTCGTGGGTTGTGGAGTCATATCGCCGGTATGCCGCCAACGAAGGAGAAGTCGAGTTCTGACGAAAAATCTGAAAAATGGTATCAAGAGGATCAAACTATTCTCTCCATAATTCAGAGCTCTCTAGAGCAGTCAATTCTAATCTCATATCACAAAGCTGCTACAACAAAGGATCTGTGGAACACACTTGAACGTGTGTATGGCAACCGTTCCAATCTCAATCGAATCATTGAGATTCAAAAGCAACTCAGATCTGTCCAGCAGGAGGAAAAATCACCAAAAACTTTGTTCGGTACTCTGCAAGCATTGTGGACAAAATTAGACGAGCTTCGTCCAACCACGGTGGATCCACAAGAGATTGTGGCTCGAAAGGAACAAGACAGAGTCTTCACTTTTCTCTCTGCACTCAATGGTTCTTACAAAGACCTCATTCATCACATCCTTCGGTACGAGAAGCTTCCCTCCCTTGATGATGTGTTCATGCAGATTCGAAAGGAGGGCTCTCAGCGACTGTTCAGAAACACCTTCGAACTTGTCCACTTCAGCAAGGACACCGGCAATCTCGGAGGACCTAACAACCAAAAGGTGACAAGAAAACATAATTTTGTGATCATTGTCAGAGAAAGGGTGATATGATCCCGAGAGACGTCGAGGACGCGACCAACAATGCAGAAGAGGACGCGACCTCCAGTGCGGAAGAAGAAGCCGTCTGCGCGACCCGAGACACCGACAGCATGACCCGAGACGTCAACAACGTGACCCGAGACGCGACCATCACTAGTGCGGCTCGAGACACGACCAGATCGAAGTACGTTGGTCCTGTGACCCGAGCACAAGCTATGGAGTAAGAAGCCTTGATCCTACCAGCTGGTCCCGTGACCCGAGCCAAGGCTACGAAGCTTAAGGACGCCATTATCGGGATTCTCACGGCCGTCCATGCGCATGAAGAATATTCAAGTTCACGTGAAGTTACGAGCCTAAGCAACGTTATCCAAGCTGAAGCCCGACCCGCAACGGTTATTAATTAGGTACGTGACCCACATGTACTCTTTTCCCTTTATCGGTTTTGTCCCACGGGGTTTTCCGACGACGGGTTTTTAACGAGGCCACGTGTCACTCATTCTCGCGACCTAATTAATAACCCGGGGTTCCAAGAAGAGTTCGCACCCCAACATACACGTCCATCAAGTTTATCTTCTTGTTTTATGCTTTCTATGTATTAATGTGTAGCCTTGCATGAAGCCTACCCATTAATGTCACATTTAATGTTTGCATGGCCTAGGGTTTCTATATGGTCGGCCATCCCCCCTTTGTAGAACAACCAATTTTCAATCAACTTTTGAATCAATCTACTTGATCTTTTATCTTGAATTCTTGTGAATT
>CM071866.1:8107161-8119542 GCA_036759665.1 Gynandropsis gynandra
GGCGTCTCGGGTCGCAGGAATGGCGTCTCGGGTCGCAGGGATGGCGTCTCGGGTCGCGGCGTCCTCACTGTTGTTGGTCGCGTCTTCAACGTCCTCCGGGATCATATCAACGTGTGTATGATGAATTTGTAGAGAAAGCAAAAGCCCAAGCGATTAAACATGTTGTGAGTGGACAAAAAATGTAAACTGGTTTGATCTATAGAACTATTATCAAACTACATTCTTTTGATGACAGAACATTTTTAGAAGATATGAACATCGATTTTGATGTGGAAAAAACTTGTAGACTTAGCACAAGGTTTTTCTTTTCTTATAATGGTATTGAATCATTGTCAAGATTGGTGTATGGACAGAGCAATATAGAAGGCTTGTGGCAATGTTCTCAATGTATATTGCATTGTCTTGAGTTTTAAGGCAAAAATGGAATATTTTAATGCAGGATAAATTAACAATAAAAAGAAAGAGAGTCAAGATAAGAGTTTTTGTGGATTAAAAAATGAAGAAGAAAGAAAAAGTAGTGTTTCTAGAATCCATTTGATAAATATATATTGATATTATTCAATATTTGATATTTATATTATTATATTAGTCATAAGAGCTCGTATTTGATATTTTGTATTATTATCTTGTTCCTTTTATACATATATTTTATTTTTTAAAAAAATCCTTAGGCAAATAAATCGTATGAGTCGCAAAGGTCGTATAGATCATAAAGATCGTATAGATCGTAAGAGTTGCATGGGTCATAAAGATCACTTGAGTCATAAAGGTCACATTGATTATTTGAGTCGTAAAAATCACAAAAAATAATATCAGGTTATAAATATGATAAGCTTATAAAAATAATTTTGAAATTGATTTAAAAAAAAGATTAAAATCTTAATAGCATATCACCTATATTTTTTATTTCACCCAGTTGACACTAATTGCAACTACTTGTACAATAATAAAACAACTCGGAGCAATTTATATTGTTACGTATGAAACGTTAAAAAGAATGGTGTGACGTCACATTATATAGAGAAGATGCATGTAGTAATATGATCAATTTAATGCATATATACATAAACGCAAACTGAGTATAACCAATTAAAAACATAAGTATAACAAAACATATTTTTGACAAATTCAAACAAATATACTTCGTAATCTCCGCGTGAGCTCATTCATTTTATTTTTTTCTTTTTGTTAGTTGAAATGTCTAAACCATAAGCAAGAGACCAAATATTACTTGTTTTTTTCTAACAAACAAACACATCGACAAATCCATTTCTAACCAAAAGATATTTTCATGAATTTCAAATTTGTATATTTTGTTTGGATTAATATAGACTGCTCTATGATATTTTCCATTGAAATCAGTTTTCTTTTTTAGTGTATAACAAAAGAGAGTGATGTTCTCCAATTAAAGCATCAATAGGTTTATATGTACTAAATGGGCTACCAATCCTTGGGTTTTGAGCATGAGTTATTTTGACTTAAAATAAATTGTATTCATGGATTGAGGTGAAACATTTTTTTAATCTATATAGGTTAATACACATAAACTATGAACCAACTTGTAAGTTTAAAAAATTTAAAAATAATTTTTTTGTTAAGTATTACTTTATATTTTTGAATATTTATTTTTATTTATATTATTTATAATTTTTATAAATTACGGGTTTTGGAGGAAAGATGATGAAATTTTTAACTAATATAAAATATGGTTTATATTAGATTAGAAGAAAAATAACACAAGCCGTTGTGTAACAGCTTATCAGTCCATTTACCACTCTAAGTAGCCTATGGAGCAATAGTTCTCGAATTATCAAAACGCCGAAACATCTTTATTATACACACATCGACAAGCCACATACGCAGTTGATACCATAGAAGAACATCTGAAACCTACTCCAACATGCATTCGATATTTCTGGGTATTTTACAAGTGACATACTTAAGACAGAAATGCGAGGCTACCTCGGACGTTATTGCTATGAGTAGACGACAACCGCAAGGGCTCAGGAAGATGCATCAACGCAATGTTTAGGTCGACGTTCTCAGAATCTTTGACAAAGATACGATCCCATGAGATTCCAACATGTTTTCTTCTGAGTCCAACGAGATCGACCCAGATCTTCATTCTTGTGCAGCAAATCCCACATTATACGTACATCTTCATACTCGCAGGATCTCACATCATGCTGTAACTTCAGGAGTCCTGTCCACATAACCATGACGTTGAATCATCAGCACCGTTCTAACCAACATGTTGCGTTGTTCATGTGCGCATCATGAAACCATAGAACAATAGGGGGGCCGATTTAAATGAACGGATCAAAGGGAAAATTCTGAAGATGAAAGGGTTGTAGCATCCGAGAATGCTACAGATGGAGAGTAACAGATCAATAAGGTCAATGGTAAGACACGAAATCATTTTCGTAATTCCATTATAGGACATAAAACCACATTAATTTCCTTAGTTATGAATCAACATCTAACCATAGATAATTAATCTGGAATTGAATTGCTTTAATTGTGCTAAAGAACCTCTAAATCCGCGGATTATGTCTCACTTCCGGATTAACAATGATTTTTTTTTCCAAAAGTAAAAGTTCATTTCGGCAAAACATTCCACCGACAGTTTCAGAAACCATGAAGCTTCTAGAAAATATATATGAATTAAGTTAATCTAGGTCAGATATCTTCGAACCTATCACAAATCTACAGTGGTTATCCAATAATACAAAAAAATGACAGACAGAAAAAAGTGCACCTGTTAAATGCAAGCAATTAAACAGCCGACCGATCGGCGACACCAAAACCTCCGTTGGATACAAACAAAGAGAACCGCAAGAAAATGAGATCGATGGATAAAAATGGGACAAAGCTTCTCCCGCAGAAATCAGACGGCGGAAGAGTAAGGACTCACCGTTGCGGCGGAAGCCGAGGCGTACGCCGACGCGGTTCCAGATTCGTCTCGTCGGAAATGCCACAGCGTCCCACCAGTTTCGCCACCGTAGACTCGCCATGGAACTTCTCTCTCCGTTTCTTCAATTAGAGAGAAGAGGAAGAGAGAAGTATTATGTGAAGCCCAAACACCGGAAACTGAAATTTCCAATATTTTTCTTATTTATATTCAAATCTATTAATAATTCAAAATTAATAATTAATTTAAAAAACATTTCTTGAGCCGATGAAAGAGAATATCTAACAAAAAAAAAGAATATTATTAATGAGAATAAATAGATAACTGTAATGTAAATAGTAATAATTAATAATTAATAATTAATAAAATGATTATTGTTGAAATAGTAGAGCATGTTTAACGGTAGCGGAGGCCAACTAACTGCGACTTTCGGCGAGTGGCTGCACTCTCATATCTTATCAGTATACTATTTATTTAATTAGTCAAGGAAAATAATTTACATTTATAATTTATTTTAATTTCCCGACCTCGCGGAGGGTATTTTAATAATAATACATGAATGACATCTCAATGGACTAAATTTTAGACACGTGGAGCCATGAAAATGCTGGGACCAGTATTCGAGTGCCGCTGATTGCGATGCGTCAGCGACGTGTCGGTCGGCTTTAGTTTTCCGACGTGGATATTTCTGTCGGTTTGTTTTCCAAATATGTTTATCATGTCGGATTAAAGAAATAAAAGATGTAAAAGAGTAAAAGATTTTCCGAATCTGAAAAAAATAACCACTAATTTTTTTCGTATTTTAAAATTTAAATTTTCAAAAATTGATATATCAAAATTCATATATTTCGTTTAAGTTTAAGATTGTATATTTTTTTTATCAAATTACTACAAATATTGTATTTAGTGAAAAGTTGTGAATGTTGTTATCATTCTAAAAACAATTTTAAGCTTGATCAAAATATTTCTCTTTCAATAATTTATTTGTTATGTATATAACATAAATTCCATATTATGCTACTTCTGTTAAAATTATTTTTAAAAAATATTTCTTTGTCAAAAGTTAAATAATCTTTCGAGGATAATTTATGTTTTTCTCTCAATTTTTTCTTAAAATTTTAGGTTATTTTATTTCTCTGAAAAATAAAATAATTTCGTCACTAAAAATTACTTTTTTTACAAATTAAAAATCTTATTATATTATAAAATATAAAAAAATAATGATAAGTTTTTCATATTGAAGAAATCTTATTATATTATAAAATATATATCAAAGATTCAAGAAATTTAGACACTAGATGGACGAACATGGAGTATCTAGTGTTTAGAGTGTCTAAACAGAACTTAGATGGTAAACAGAACTTAGATAGTGTCTAGACAGTTTAGATATATTTATATATTATATATATAATATAATTTTAATCCAAATTTTTCATTTAAAATATTTATAATTATTTAATTGTTTAAAATATATAAATAAATAAAATTGAAAGAAAATAACAAAATTAAATAAGGAAAATTTTTAATTATCTAATTCAATTTTTTATATTCTTTATTTAAATATTGTTCATCGGATTCAAATTATATGTTGATTTGTTCTTCTTTGGAATCAAAATATGATTCATCAACCTCTCTATCTATAAACAAATCATTCACTTACTCGATTTCTTGAACATTCACACGTTAACACATTTTGGTTTGATCCTTCATATTATTCTATTGATTCATCGACCATTTTTCCATTATCAACAATTCAATCTTGAAAATGATATGAATCATTAGATAGAAACATATTCAGAGTCTTGTTCATTTATTTTGAGTTTAAATCATCAATCTCGCATTAAAATAAAAATAAACAAGATTGTTCAATCTATTATTATCAAGTCGGTTTCGTTTTTTATGTATACCTACTTAAACAAAAACATAAATGATTATTTATATAACTACAATGAAAAATAAATAAATGAATTTTGTCAATCACTTACTCATTTAAAAGTACTCTACTTTTGTTATTATCTTGATAAACTAGTTTTTAAAATATTTGTCTTAAATTTTTTTTACCTTTAAAAATAGAATACCTCTAGACGGTTGCCTAGATCGACTAGACGATTACCTAACGATTAATTGTCCGCCTAGACCGTCTAATCCGCCTAGACGTCTACCTAGACCATCCCGGTAAATCATCCGCCTAAAACCTCCGATTATAGATTAATCAGGACGCTCGTTTAAATAACTGTCTAAACCGATTTTTAGAATACTGATTAATCTATAATTGGAGGTTCTAGGCAAATCTTCCGTCTAGAACCTCCGATTATATATAATCAGAATATATATACATATATATAATTTTTTTAATATGTAATTTTGATTTTCAATCAATTTTAATTTTGATTTAAAATTGATTATATAAAAATATATAGACTTTATGAACTACAATCATCAACTATAATATATATATATAACATATTATATAAACCTCAAGAATTATAAATTTTCGATCATTATATGTATATATATATATTACATATTATAATGATGTCGTAGACTAAATTCCGATTTTAATAATATATTTAGAGTCATATTATAATAATATGGATATCTATAAACATATATATTTTAGTTTATTATTGCTATAAGATGATTATATTATCGAAATTATATATTTATTTATTACTTTACTCTTGTTATTTAACTTTTTATATGATGGATGGATATATCATTCTTATTATCTGTTTATTTTGCGTTATTATTATTTTTATATTGAATGGTGAATTCACTCCAAAATAATTTACTTATTCATTTGACACATGATTTATTTTATTAAAATATTATATTCAATTTAACATTGATTTCAATATCATAAATATTTTTTATAGATAATAGATCTTCACATGATAAAACTCAATATCACGACACCATAACATGAGTTTTTTTATGCTAAAATACGAAAAAATCATTGACACAATTGCTAAACGGAAGAATTACTCAGAATAGGATAAAACAAAAAATCATATTGTCCATAGATTACAAAAATAAATCCTGCAGATTCATTTAAAGATAAAACTGGCAATAAAAAAACTGGCAATAAAAATATATTACTCCCTCGAAGATAAAGATTGATTGGTTGAATATGAGATTCCAAAATTATAACTCGATGGATTAGTATATCATTATGTCAATTGTGAAATATTATCCAGAATGAATCTATATGGTGATCAGATATATGATAAGTTGGAGAAAATGTTATTAACATTCCATGTCGATAATATCATTTTACAACAACAATATATAGTAAAAAAATTTAAAAGATATCACAAGTCGTTACATCCTCTTGTTACAGAATAATAAAACAAGCTATTAATGAAAAATTATCATGTTCATCATACTATGTTCATCATACTAGGTCTGCATTGTTCTCTGAAACAAATGTGACCTTACCAAATTATAACAATTGTCATGATTGTCGACGTGGATATATGCATGTTCACGGTCTTGGTCATGGACGTGGTCGTGGTCGAGGTCGTGGACGTGATCATGTCAAGGCTGTGGACATGGTCGTAGTCATGGTAAGAGACTAAGTCGAGGTAATCAACCAAATAAATTCCATCATGTGAGTAATAATATAAAAGATTGTCAAGATATTGCACTACAAAAAATAGCTTGTTTGCAACGGACGGATCAACAGACAAATCCGTTGATGATATTTTCCAACAAACGCCAACAGACAAACTAAATCGATCAACGGGCTAATATCCGTTGCTAGTGTTCGTTGAACGGCCGTTATGAACCCAAAAAATTGCCAACGGATGCCCGTTAGAATTATGACTTTCGAGGTTGCCGTTGGGATATTTTAACATGGCTTTCCAACGGGCATCCATTGCAAATATCAACGGGTATCCGTTGAAAATCCTAACGGATATCCGTTAAAAGAGGCACTATTTAATGACCAAAATCAAGACTTCTACCACCAAACTATCAACAAACAAATATATTTTATGTCATCTTCTTCAAATAGAGATATACATAGATTGAGAGAGTGGATGTATAGAAGAAAATATCCCATAACCGAAGAAATTACTCAAGAATTCTTACACGGATTGGAGTAGTTCATGAGTTTTGCATTGGTTCAACCTTTGTGTCAAGAACGTGTGACAATGTTATATCCCTGCAAAAGATGCAAAAATATGAAGTATCGAAGTCAAGAAATTATTTGCAAACATCTTTACAAGGTGGGGTTCGTAGAGAATTACGAAATTTGGTTATTTTACGGCGAAAATTGTGGCGTTAGAGATGTTGTGCAAGAAGCACATGAAATAGAAAAAGAAATGAAGAAGTTGTTTATGAAGCATCAACAACCAATCCATATGTGGAAATGGTGTCAAATGTTTTTCCTGGAGTTGTTCATGATAAACAATCGCACGAAGAGACGTCGAACATCGAGGCACGTTGATTTTTCAACCTATAAGATTCGGCGAAACAACTTATATATGAAGGTTATCGTGAAGGTCAGTCTCATTTATCTTTGTCATCAAGATTGATAAGTATAAAAACATACTATAATGTTGCTGAAAATTACATGGATTCATTTTGTAAGACCATGCGTGAATATTTACCGGAACAAAATCAGGCCCCCTGAAACATACTACGAAACAAAAAATGTTTTAAAAGATCTAAGAATGCCACATGAGAACATTGATGTTTGTAGAAACAGTTGCATGTTGTTTTGGGAAAATGATAAAGACTTTTTGGAGTGCAAATTTTATGGTGCAAGCATATTTTAGCCCAAAATAACCATCTTCACGTAAATATGTACCGTACAAAAAATATTTTATATGTCATCGCAAACAAGTTGAGAAGATTGTTTGAATCGAAAAAACCCGATGCGACAATGAGATGGCACGTAGAACACTCGTCGGGCAAAGCGGTAATGGAACATTCATCTGCTGGTAAGGCTTGAAAAAATTTCAATGAAATATTTCTTGGGTTCGCGTATGAGATGATAAATTTTTATCTTTGCATGTGCACCGATGATTTTAGTTCTTATTGACAATGTGGAAGTCAATATTCTTTGTGGTCGGTGATTTTGTCTCCTTATAATTTGCCTCCTGATATGTGTTTGAAAAGAGAAGTAATGTTTTTGACGTTGTTGATTCCAGGACCAGAACATCCGAAAAAAAGTTTTGATGTGTTTTTGTATCCATTGATTCATGAACTAAGATATTTAAGGAATGATGGAATTCTTGCTTATGACGTCCGTATGAAGCAAAATTTCACATTGAAAGCGGTCTTGATGTGGACAATTAGAAATTTTTATGCCTATGGAATGTTATCTGCATGGAATACACACGGGAGATTGGCATGTCCCTATTGTATGGAGGACACAGATTCATTTCAACTAGTACATGGGAACAAACCATGTTGGTTTTATTGTCATAGAATATTTCTTCCCGGTGGATATGCTTTCAGAAAAGATAAAAAAAATATTTTCGAAAGAACATGGTACAACAAGAAGAGGCACCGTGCATGCAAACCGGAACGTAAATCCTTTACGAATGATTAAACACAATGGGAGATTTACAAGAATCGATAGAATGCGGAGGAGATTGTGGTCATCAGAAACCAAAAGGCCAAGGTGAATGGCATAATTGGTATAAACATAGTATTTTTTTAGGAACTACCATATTGGAAATCATTGATATTACGTCATAATTTGGATGTTATGTATATCGAAAAGAACTTTTTCGATAATATCATCAACATTGTTTTGAATATGACGGGAAAACTAAGGATAATATACAATCAAGAAAAGATTTGAAGACAATATGTCGAGACCTGAGTTTGAGTTATGAGATGGAAGGGCACTTATCCCAGTATTTATTCAGATTGTCCGGACCAGCAAAAACCGCATTATTAAGGTGGTTAAAAGACGTTAAGTTTCCAGATGGATATGCATCGAACATTGTTCGGTGTGTTGATATTGTTGGTTGCGGCTAATCGGGATAAAAAGACACGATTGTCATGTTTTCATGTAACGACTCCTTCCAATTGCATTTACCAAGCTATTACCACGAAATACTCACGATGTGTTATACGAAATTAACATATTTTTCAGAGATATGTGTTAATTTAAAAAGGGATGACATGGAATTAATGAAAAACAATATCTCTGAAGTATTATGCTCATTGGAAAAAGTTTTTTCGCCTTCTTTTTTCAATGTCATGGAACATTTTCCTATACAATCACCAGATGAGACAATACTTTATGGGTCAGTTCAATTCCGAAGAATGTATCCTTTCAAAAGGTTTTTTCATCTAAAGAAAAAAGCAAAAAACAAAGCAACGGGCGAATTATATATTGTTAAACAATACTTATTGGAAGAAATCACATATTTTAGCATATTTTATTTCGAGATGCATATTTCGAAAAAACAAAAACGTTCAGCGAAAGATCACACAAATTATCTTTATCAATATAATCTACAATTTGGCATGATTTCAGGGATATTTACACCTATTGGACGTACATGAGGTAAATCCAAAGAATATTAGCTAACACCGGTAGAGTATAATCATATCCAACACACACACATATATATATTACTAAATTATCAAGAGCTATTACCTTTGGAAAGGTACATTACAATGAAAATCGATATTATAAACACAAATATATATATATATATATATTTATAAATATATGTGCTAACATTCTTTCATTACAGGATATTCGATGAAGAAGTATAGGTACAAATCGTCATTTAAATGCAGATGAACTCACAGAAAAGAAACTTCAAAATTATGAGTCTTGTTTGAGAGATTATGTAAGTAGACGTATATTCGTACGTTATATATATATATATATATATAAATAAAATGTTAGTATCTTATATCCATTTGTTGTTTATTATGTAGGTCAAATCTTCTGATGAGAGACATCCTATATGGTTAAAAGACTTGGCTAATGGTCCTGTACGAAATCTTATGTGTTGGCCAATTATGTTTACTTGTGGATACACATTACACACATACGAACACGGAAAACATAGAAGCATATATAATTACAGTGTTTGTGTGTGAAATAGAGGGTGATAATTTCTACGACATTTTGAACCAAATCTTACAGGTTAAATATCTCGGTCTCGTTGGATTGAAGGTAATGCGTTTTAGATGTAAGTGGTTCGATCCAACCGTAAGACGTGGTACACGAAAAAATCGATGGGGAGGAATTGATATCAATCCAACACGACAATATTGTAAGTATGATCCATTCATCACAATAGATCAAAAAGACCAAGTATATTACGTGCAATATCTAACAAAATTAAAACGTTGAAGAGAGGAGTGGTGAGCCATTGTAAAGATCAAGCCGCAAAGAGTTATAAGCACAGATGAAAAAGAAGATCTGTTGCAAACCGATCATCCGGAACAATTACGATTAATTGATACAGAAAATCATGGGGAGATTCGCGCAAGGACTGACAAAGATGGAGAATACATACGCGACTATGATGAAGTTGAACCGGAAGATTCACAAAATGAAGATGGCGATGAATTCAATGAACAAATAAAGGAAAACTCGCCAATCGAAGAAGAAATGTGAATTGCATAGTTGTAATGTATAAATTTTTGTAATTTATTTTTTAAACGAAATATATTCAAATCTCAACGGGCATCCGTTGCAATTTGCAATGGACACCAATTGCAATTTTGAATTTGATCAACACTTAAAAAATTTTCAGGCATTATAAGTTAACAACGGGCATCCACTGGAACATTGTAACGCACACCCATTACCACCTTTAAGCGGCCAACGGAAGCCTGTTAAAAGTTTCTAACGGGCATCCATTTCCATGTCCAATGGATGCCTCTTGGCATGTGTCATAATGGCTAGGCTACAACTGCAACATTGGGTTATGTTCTCAATGGGTATCCGTTGGAAATTGCAATGAATGCCTGTTGCAAAAGGAGACGAAACAACAGTTTGGCGTCCGTTGCCTCGGGAATAATATTTCTAACGGGCATCCGTTGGAAATACCAACGGATGCCCGTTGAAAACTCAAGCGTCACGTCAATTAATTGCGATCGTTGCGTTGACAAATTTTTCAACGGGCATCCGTTTGATAATTTGAAATCTGAATAATTGATTAGAATGAGCCTAAACGGCTATATGTACAAAATACAACATTAGACCTAATTACAACATTAGACCTAATTACAGAAATTACGTTTCAACCCTTTTTACATGTATATCCTTTACACGCCCCCTCAAGATGGAGCACTCGTGGTGAGTCCAATCTTGGAGCATAAGACCTCAAATGGTAGTCGCGGAAGAGGCTTCATGAGAATGTCTGCAAGCTGATCAGCGACTCGAACATGAGTGACCCGAAGAGTGTTCGACTCAACCAAGCCGCGAACGAAGAGATAGTACTTAAAATATGTTGCTCCAATGTTGTCGCAGTAGATGGTGGGTGGTGATGATGACGTGACTCCAAGCTCAGATAATAACGCAATGACCCAGAGGACCTCTGCGGCGGTGGACGCAATAGATCGGTATTCAGCCTCTGTAGATGAACGGGAGAGTTTGGATTGCTTCTTAGACGACCAGGAAATAGGATGTGCACCAAGGAAGAGAAGATACACTCCGATGGACTTGAGATCATGAGAATCTCCAGCCCAGTCTGCATTGGTAAAGGCATGTAAGGAGAGGGTGTTGTGCGCAGATAAGAAGATACCTCGATCCTTCGTGCCAACGAGATAGCGTAGGACTCGTTTCACGGCTTGCCAATGAACATCCGTGGGAGCATGCATGAATTGGGACAGATTGTTGACCACAAAGCTTACATCCAGTCGTGTGAGAGAGAGGTATTGTAGGCCGCCAACAATGGACCGGTATTTTGTTGGATTGGAGAGGGAAGTACCGGTGTCTAGTGTCAAACGTGAGGTGGACGGCATGGGTGTGGGAACCGGCTTTGATTCATGCATGAGACAGCGGTGGAGAAGATCATTGATGTACTTACGTTGAGTCAAGAGTAGGCCATCAGACGTTCGCATGGCTTCTACCCCGAGAAAGAACGATAGGTGACCCAAGTTTTTGATGGAAAAGCGTGCGGCTAGGTCATTGTAACAACAATATCGTCAACATAGACCAGCACGTACAATTGTAGTGCGGTTGTGTTGAGAATAAACAGGGAGGTGTCCGCCAGAGAGTTTGTGAAACCACAAGCGAGAAGAAATGTGTGAAGCTCCGAATACCATGCTCGAGGAGCTTGTTTAAGTCAGTAGATTGCTCGTTGAAGTCTGCATACATGATGAGGTTGAGTTTGATCAATGAAACCCGGGGGTTGAGACATGTATACCTCCTCCGAAAGTCGGCCTTGTAGAAAGGCATTATTGACATCAAATTGTCGTAGAGTCCATCCGCGAGAGACAACAATACTCAAGATGACACGAATGGTGGTAGGTTTCACAAT
>CM071866.1:8119964-8157791 GCA_036759665.1 Gynandropsis gynandra
TCGGCAAAGGGATAGATAGACTCAAAGAATTGAACATGACGTGAGACAAAAATGCGTGACCTAAGAGGATCAAGACAAACGTATGCACTTTGGGTGGATGAGTACCCAAGGAAGACACATGGATCAGATTTGGGTTCTAATTTGTTGGCTGTATAAGGACGTAACCATGGGTAACATAGACATCCAAAGACGCGAAGCTTTGGTGGTTGTTGGAAGAGAGCCTCGTAAGGGGAGGACATACTAAGAGTAGGGGTCGGGAGGCGGTTAATGAGATAGACCGCTGCACAAAATGCATAATACCAATAGGATAAGGGCATGGAGGAGTGCGTGAGAAGGAAAAGACCGGTTTCTACGATGTGCCTATGTCGTTTTTCAGATATACCATTATGTGGTTTTGAGTGGATATAGCCATGAATAACGTGTAAAGTGATCTACGAAAAGGACATAATATTTAAAACCATCAACGGAATAAATAGGAGATGTCCAAACATCGGAAAACGATAATTTGTGGCTTTTATTACGACAACAAGCATTGCAAAACACATGAGGGGAATCCCGAGACAACGGTAAATCAAAAGTTTTGATAACTTTATTCAAAATGAAAGACGACGGATGATCTAAACGGGAATCCCACTCGGACGAAGTGGTCTTGACACTATGAAATGCATGAAAAGGAGACGAGATACTTGATGAGACGGGCCACTCATAAACTCCATCTTTAGCGCTTCCTTTCAGAAGTTGCGCCCCCGTGCTGAGATCATTCACCTGAAAATCATTAGGAGCAAATTCAACATATACGTCATTAGTTTTGCACAACTGATTAACCGAAATCAGATTCTTGCAAATCTTAGGTACACATAGAACATTTCGTAAAGATAATGATCTAGTGTCAAGGGGTATAGAAATGGAACCCATGTGTGTGATGGATAAACCGTTGCCATCACCGACAACTACATCGTCGCTGTCGCGGTAAGGAGAGTGAATGGAAAGGTTCGAGAGGTCCGACGTGATGTGATGAGACGTTCCACTATCCAGTAGCCACGAGGTTGCATCATAGGAAGATGCAGCGGCATGATGAGCTTGCGGACGTGGCTGCCAATTCGGTGATGAATTCTGCCATGGTTGCACCGACGGGTTCTCAAGAATACCGGGTGAGGAGACAAGTCGAAAACGTGGATAGCGTTGAACGCTGTGGCCATGAACACCACACGCTTGGCATCGGCCTTGATAGCCACGTCGTGTCGGTGAACGCTGACGAGGACGACGAGACCAATTGGATTGGCCGGACGAGCGAGAATTCGGGTGGGACCAATTTGGTGACCGTGCGGCCGTGAGATTGGCTGTGATGGGAGCAACGGCCAAAAGAGGATATGGCTCAGCAGTAGCCAATTTTCTCTCATGATTAAGAAGCTTTTTGTGAACTTCTTCAATGGATGCAGCAGTGTCCTTCGCGCGGATTACATCCGCAACCGGCTTGTACTCCTCGGGAAGGCCATCAAGGATTGCATCAAGGAGATCTTCATGATCCAGCGGTTTCCCTAAGAGGACAAGTTCATCAGCAGTGGTCGTGATGGCACGCAAGTATTCATCAATGGGTTGAGATCCCTTGGAGCACTGTTTGATTTTGTCACGTAGTTGAAGGAGATGGCCGCGAGACGCTTTACCGTAGGTGTTGGCTAGCGTCTTCCACGCCTCGTAGGTGGAAGGAGCGCGTGCAATAAGGGGCTGAAGGGAGGCCGATATGGCTCCAAAGAGGGCTGAGAAGAGAAGGCGGTCTTGTTGTTTTCATGGCTGGAAATTAGGGTTGTCAACGGACACACCATCGCGGTGGATCTTGGTCGGAGGAACAATGGAATTGCCCTCGATGAAGCATTGGAGGTTTTGGCCTTCTAGGAGGGCTCGAATCTGAACATTCCATGTGAGAAAGTTGGTCAGCGTTAGCTTGGTAATGTTGTTCATGTTGACCGTGAGAAGAGTGCTTAGCGGATATTGTGGATCGAAGGTTGGAGCCGCATCGGAGAGACGGGCGGTAGGGTTACTGGTTTGACCGGCCATGGATTAGGGTATTGAGGCGGCTGAGCAAGAGAGGCAAGATCTAGGGTTTGGTGTTGCAGATCTAGGGTTAGATCTAGGGTTAGGTGATAGGAGGGAGGCGACCGCGACGCGATAACCACGGGATGCGGCACGGGACGAGGGAGGGTGGGCGTGCCGGGACGCGAGAAAAAACGGGCAAGGCGGCAGAAGTGGAGGACGACGGCCAGAGATCTGGGTTTTGGCTCTTCGTGCGTGATGGTACGACGGCAAGGGAGGGAAAAAGAGGGTGAACAGCCGGAGGAGAAGAGAAAAGAGGTTCGGCGGCCGCGAGGGAGGAGGAGAGGCGGCGACGGCGGCAGTTTGAGGGGGGAGGAGAGGCCAGCCGAGAATTTAGGGAGTTTGTTGTCGTTAGACCTAAATCTCTGATACCATGATAATTTGAAATCTGAATAATTGATTAGAATGAGCCTAAACGGCTATATGTACAAAATACAACATTAGACCTAATTACAGAAATTACGTTTCTACCCTTTTTACATGTATATCCTTTATACCGTTGGCATTTCCAACGGATGCCCGTTGGAAATTTCTATATATAAATCGTTGAACATTTCTTTCTTCAACACAATTTCAAATCCAAAATCCTCTCAAACACAAACCCTCAATCACTTAAACACTTATACACTATATAAAATGAAAACGAGACGATTTATAAGTAGTGGTGGTATGTTGGTAGGTTCAGCTGGAGCCCCGTCCCACCGCTACCGCCACCATATCGGTCTCCTTCACCTGTATCAGCACTGCCGATATTTGAGGAAGAAGATGATATGGTGGGCATAGATGCTCTGATTGAAAGTTTCAACGAGTGTTCTACCGTCCTGATCATTGATCCTTGAAGTCCTGAGGGAACGTTACGGTGAGAGAGTAATTATATAATTTAGATTGTATTTATTTATAAATATTATCTAATAATGTGATTTTCACTTGCAGATTTGATGTGGATGATGTTCTGAAACATACAAACAACAACATCATCCAAGGATCGCTACAAGATCGTTTGTACTATTCATGGCAAGTGATTCAGAAGTCATACGCCGCCGATGGTGGTGTACATTCATCGTAAGTAAAATTTTATATATACAATTTAATTTTTCAATTGATATATAATTTAGTACTAATTTATCTTAATTTAATTTTGCAGGGCACATATAGATAGCATAAGAAGCATACGTCGCGCATCTACACTACTTGGATGCACAACATGCAAGCCCGGTTGCGCTTGATAATGAATAACGCCAAACACAACTATTGCAAGAAGGATGTCAAACCGACCTAGGCAACAGACGAGGTGTTCAACCAATCGTCCAACACTGGAGTCCGAAAACATCAAGACCAAGACCGAGAAGGCAAAAAAAATGTCGGTATGACGAAAAATTTCCCGGAGATGGACGGCATCGCCATACTTCGGGTTCCAAGTCATTCTTGAAACGAAAAAAAGAATTGGTATATTTTATTTTATTATATTATTTAAATTTTGAGTATTATATAAAATTTTTATCTAATTATATAACTATAATGTTACAGATGCAGAAAATCAGACGAGAACCGACTCTTCTTGAGCTGGTTGTAGAAACCCATGCCAAGAAGAAGTCTGTCGTCGAGGAAGAGGGCGACAAACCAGAACTCGTCGACCCTCGGGCAGAACACACCGTGAAAGCTGTGACAGATAAGATCATACAGCAATCACAAGCGTTCAGTTCAACTCCCGGCGACCTTAGTCCTCTACAAAAAGGACAAAATTTATTTAGAGGTAAATAATAAAAACATTTTTTATGATTAAATATTTTAATAAAATATTTTTAACGATGCTAACTTTAACGTGTTTGTTTTTGTAGTTAGTTGGACCGTATAAGGAGCGTTTATTCGGTCTTGGTGCGCTTTAAAAGGATATCATCGAGGATGTGACGACGGTTCCCCGTGGTTCAAGAGAGTTACACGCATAAACGACCTATTGAGCAACTGGAAACCACGCTTCGTACAACACAAGATGTTCTTCAAGCAACGCAATCAGATCTTCAAGAAACTTGTGTAAAGACGCATCACATGGAGAGCATCATCGAGTTTCGAACCGGTTGATCGTATAAACCGCCAACAACGACGAGGGAAACAACGTCGCAGAAAGATCCGGTAATCGACTCTGATGAAACACCTTCACGAGGCGTTGTCGACCAATATTCCCACCATTTTGCAACGGATGTCCGTCGCCAGCTCCCGCCAAACTGGCAACGGGCTTCCGTTGGCGCAAATTATTTCCCGCCAATTTATTTCCAAAGGACCTGTAACGGATATCCGTTACAAAATTTACAATGAGCATCTGTTGCAATCCTCGTAACGGTCTTCCGTTGTTGTGTTTCTAACGGGCATCCATTGCCCATTCCAACGGAAATTTCCTTTGCCAATTTGTTAACATATTTTCAATGGATTTTTTCTGTTGCGCGTCTGTTACAAATCGCAGCGGATGTGGATTTGCAATGAGCGATTCTCAACGACTCTAGATCCGTTGGAAAACGCCGTTTTCAACAAAATTTTGGCAATTTTCAACGGATTTATCCGTTGGAAATCGCCTATTTTTTGTAGTGTTAAATAAGAAAATGTGACTAAAAATGAAAAGAGACCATATGTTATCGATGCAATATGACTGGATATTAGTCTAAAGTATATCGCATGCCAAGACATTGTGTTGATTTATACCATAAGTCATGAATGGATAAATGCAAATATTAAAATGAATTTTTTTATGATGATCTCAATGGTCTTCTTGATGACAATAATGGTGGAATGCATTTGGACATCCGCACATTTTATTTACAACTCTAATAATAAAAAATGATGAAAAAAGATGGTCAAAATGAAATTCTTTTTTATTTCGTTGTTCTTTTTAAAATTTAGGTTTTTATCTTAGTTTTTAATGTATTTTCCTTTCAGTGTTTATTTTTTAAGGATTTTTTAGGTTATCTTTTGTTGTAATTTTTAGTTAAACCTTTATACGTTACATGCAATATTTGTTTTTTTTCAGGTTCATTTATATCTTTATCAAATCAAATTAACATAGAATATATTTTGATCAAATATCAATGATATATATATATATATATATATGTCTAGTAGATTGTGCTACGATGCACACAATATTGAAAGATAAAATGTATTTTTCTAATCTGAAAATATATGAACCTAGTGTCAATACGATATATGGAAATGCATAAATAATTGAGGGATATGGAAAATCAAACTTCCTAATGTCTAGAGGGATAAATTTTAATTTACAATATGTATAATTCTCTCCACAATCCTAAATAAACTTACCGAGTTCCAAAGATATCGTCAAAATGGTTATTATCTTGAAACAATTAATGATGAAAATCATGACTATCTTTATAAGCGATAATGATTTCAAGAAAAACAGACATAGTGTGGAAAAAGATATCGATTTTATCATCTAGATGATACTTCAAAAAATAAGTATGATTGAATTATATTTTACCATCAACCTTAAGTATATTGACGTATTTAAGATTTGACATGAATGATTGGAGATTTTGTTTTAATAATGATTTGGAGAATTGTTAAAACTTTTAATGGTTATCCGCTAAAAAAATGAAAAGATATTTAAATCTCATCAAATTACATGTATTGCTTGTGCTCAAGAAAATTTGGTAATAAGACCATCATCAGTAAAGGTTGGGAATGAGTCACAATCATTCTCGAACGAATACATAAGGATATATGTGGAACAATTCATCGTGCATTGCATAGGATTCCTCCAAGATAAATTTTTTTTTTACTTTTGTACGATATAACAATCTACAACTTACAAATATATATATATATATATATATTAAAAAGTTAATTCATATATCTCGAGATAGATTTCGTTCGGATGCCACCTTATGAATATTATTATGAATTTTTTTTCTTTAGCATCGACCTAAGAACCAATTGATTTCTTATGTGTTCCTCGAAAAATTTGAAAATTGTTGGTTCAACTTCTTTTTTTCGTTCAAAAAAAATTATAACAATATAAATTAAAAATATATAGTTATCGTAATATATTTCAAACCTTTGTAATAATTAAAACATGCAAGTTTTTCATTTGCCAGCGAATTAACGAGATCCAATTGTATGTGTATTCATACCTAAGCCATCCATATCAAATTGATGAGATTTACATTCTTTCTCGCTTTTTTTAATTGGCTTCTGGATTATCCTAGTGTGCATAAATTGCTTCTCATACGTCAAAAGCCATCTACACAACTTTTTCTTTTTTCTCTTAATCATAATTTATTTCGTTGATGATATTTAAATCTTAAACTTTCGGCCCAATTAAATTTGGACTTAACTAGTCCATTAAATTTCAGATTCACTTAAAATATTTTGTTGAAACAAATTTTAATCAAATTAATAAAAAATAACAATTAATTATTAATAAGTAGTTATAAATGATTATTATTAAATATATACCACAAACACCTTCCATCATCTATCTTTAATTTCTTGATTAGTTCGTTTCCAATTGACATGGTCAATTGAGCATGACATCAATATTTAAGTTTCAATTTTTACCAATATGGTAGATCTTTAAATATAATTTTTTGTATAATTTATTAGCAACTCTATATCCATCGATCCTCGGATGACTGTTTTCTCTGCAATCAATACTCTTATAAAGGTCCAAAGTAAGAAGTCATTCATACAAAATTAAAACTAGAGAAGAAGACTTATGAACAAATAGAGAAGAAGACTTATGCACAAATATATTTGTTTTTAAATTTTTTCTTGTTGCACCGTATTGTATAAAAAATAGGAAGAAAACAACGATGATAATCAAACCAACTTGTATTTCTCCAATGTTTCAAATGAAAATCATCTAAATAACATATCGTAAGCTGGAAAAATAACTTATGGTCCACATAAAGGCACCTCGTAACATAAAATTTTGTCGCATTAAAGCATAATATGCTTGAACTCTATCCTATAAATCTTTAGTTATTAAATCAATAGTTGAAGAAATATTCAAACTTTTTCTAGGATGATAAGGCTCGAAAATCAGTATTATTAAGAACAAAAACTCTCTTCACATCCACATGTATGATGATATTTATGTGGCCATAATCACTCGCCAAAACAAATTATTCATTCTAGACATTCCAAAAGGATTAAAACCATTTGTGCAAAGGCATAAGTTAATGTTTCTACTCCCATCAGCAAAGTTTGAATATACCTTGTTAAAGTGATTTCATGCATCATCATCTCAGAGATGACACATTTTTCCCTCACGACTCGAGTGCCAACATATCATCTCTGATTAATACAATCTTTTGACTATGTATGTAATTGGTAAATACTAGATACGATGATATGAAATTAATTATCATTTTTATGTCTAATAAAATCGATTTTTTCCATAAAATCGACAATACTCAAATTTGATTTCTAGAAAATTATGCAATTGTTTTGACAAACATTAATGTTTTGATATGGCAATGACCAAAAATCTCGTTATCTTCTTTATTTCATAATATGACTCCATTACATCGTTATCTTCGAGAAAAATAATATCTCATTAATTGTGATATCGAATTTATACCACTCTTAGAAAGATTATTTTTTGTTTTCAAATTCATCATACATGCAGAGAAAGATAAATTTGAAATATCCATTCTATAGCCATCGTAAAGCGGATGTCTTCAAAATATTTTTGCATAATTATTCAGATCTCCTTCAATAGTTTTTTTCATTTATTTCGACGAAAAAATTTGCATCATTTTCACATAAGTGTTCATGGAAAACGCTTATAGAAGACATTGCACACTTCATGACGATCCATTGTTTGAAACAATAATACTTGATCTTGACGATGATATCATTATAATATGAGATAATAATAATATTATAAGAAGTAGAATGTATGATAATTTTGTGTTGGGAACGAATGAGACTGTAGTGTAGCATATATAAACAATTTTCAATAATTCCTAGATGTATTAAGGATGGATTGGGAAAGTTAGGAACTTAACTCGCAGCGTCACTAAATCATCAGACATTAGGAATTAACTGTCCATAAATAGTCTTTAATTCCAAACAGTTTTTAAACTATCAATGTTCCATCTGAAATGGGCTGAATTTTACAGGCGGACGTTATGTTTGTGCCTAAATTACTGATTGACATAAACAACCGTCCAAAAATTATGGAAAAACGTAGCTTTCGTCAGTAACTTTCAGGCGGGTCGAGTTGTGGTCCAAAAATTATTTGAAATTACGAACTATTTACGGATGACAAGGTCATATCCATCCGTATGATAATTCCATCTATAAATCGTAAATTTCTAGTAGTGTAATGTAATTGGCAACTGCTCAAGAACCAGATATATCATGTATTCGAGTATTTGGTGTGCAATATGTGTATCGATTGCTCCATCCCAGTGAACATAAAAAGACCCACAAAGAAGATTGAGAATTTATATTGGATATGATTCATCATCTACCATTAGATATCTTCAACCACAAAAGGGTGATGTGTTCATAGTACGTTTTACTTATTGTCACTTTCGTGAAAATGAATTCTCAACATTAGAACATTAGAAGGATTAATAAAATAAGTCACACAAGATTTGATATGGAAACACAATAATTGTTATATCTTTGATTTTTCTATAAAACGATGTAATTTTGAAGTACAAAAGATCATACACTTGCAAAATATAGTAATACGCTGCCATATAAGTTCACTAATGCATCATGAGTGAAAAAATCATATATATGAGCTGCAAATGCATCACTCGTTTATGAATAACAAAAGCTTAGAGGGATAAAATAATTTCAAATAAGTCTACAGGACGTTTGAAACATGGACGATCACTTGTTCTAAAGATAAAAAATCGTCGAAAATTAAAGAAAATCGATAAACATATTGATTCTCAAACAATTGAGAATATCTAAAAAATAAATAAATGAAGAAAAGATCTTCAACATGAAAATGATTAAAATAATTTTGAGAATACAAAGAACAACGAGATTACCATTAACTACATCCATGATTGAACTTTTTTAGAAGAGACGAAATAAATGACGATGATGGAAGATTCTCTTTCTTTATATCTAATGAAATTAAAAAAAAAATAATATCAAGAACCAATGTTAGTATTAAAATATCAGAAGACATATGATTGGATAAAATATAAAAAACCCTGATGGTATTAAATCATTGGATATAAATATTTTTGTGCGAAAGAGAAATAAACATAATGAAATCATAAGATATAAGACATGTCTTATCAACTAAAGTTTTTCTAAAGACCTAACAGTTGACTATGAAAAAGTGTATTCTTCTGTTATAGATCATTTAGATCATATTTAGATCATTTATACACAAAAAATATTTAGATCATTTATTCAAACACTTGATGGTATTAAATCACTTGATATAAATATTTTTTATGCGAAAGAGAAATAAACATAATGAAATCACAAGATATGAGACACGTTTTATCACACAAGTTTTTTTCTAAAGACCCAAAAATTGACTATGGACTTCCGTTATAGACCAATCACATTTAAATACTTAATAAGTTTGACATTTTCCAGAAATCTAGAAATGTATCCTACGGTTGTTGTCACGTTATATTTATATGGGTCTCTTGATAATGACATCGACATGAAAGTTCCAACAGATTAACCTATCCAAGGTAATATATATGCAATCAAACTACAACTATATTCGTGTGGATTAAAATTATATAAACATATGTGGTATAATCTTATACGTGAATTTTGAAATAGGGGTATACGAATAACTCTATTTGTTTTTGTTTATTCATTCAGAAAACAAAAGCGGCTTTGTGATTATAGTTATTTATGTGGATGATTTGAATATAATTAAAACTCCAAAAGAAATTGAAGATGCAAGAAATTATCTAAAAATAAAATTTGAAATGAAATATTGTGTACAAACTAAATTTTATCTTGATTTATTTATAGATGATTTAAAGAATGAAATATCCGTGCGTCAATCAAATTATACATAAAATGTCTTAAAACGTTTTAACATGGATTAGAAGAATCCATTAAACATTCCAATGGTCTGTAGATCCCTTGATCTTGAAAAAATCCATTCATCTTTGTGAAAATAATGTAAAGATATTCAAACAATAAATCTGAATGCGATAAGTTCATCTTGTATCTAATAATCTGTACTCATTCTGATATAACATTTTCCATTAATCTCTTGACAAAATATAATTCATCCCATACACGTCGTCATTATACAATGATTAACATATCTTTGGCTATTTACAATGAACTATTGATTTAGTATTATTTTGTCAAATACTCCAAATATTAATTAATTAATTTTGCAAATGCAAACTATTTATCAAATCCTCAAAAACTCGATTACAAACATGAGATGTTTCTTCAATTGGAGGGACACCAGTATCGTGATATTTTCAAAAACAAAAATTAGTTACAACATCTTTGAATCATAATGAAATCAATGCACTTCACTAAACAAATACATAGGATGACTTCGATCTATAACTAACCATATACAAAAAACCATATGGATTATCGATTAATATCAATCCGATAATATTATATGAAGTTAATGACGAATATGTTGATTAAACGAAAAAATGATACATTAAAATCGACAGGAAAATCATAACCCATCTAAAATTGTCTCATATATCCAAGAATTCGAAAAAAAATAAGTAAAATGATATTCATTAATTCGATGAAGCAAAAACAATTCCAATTTATTCATGAATGTACTCCCCATTTCAATATTCAAAAAACATATTAAAAATATTGAGATACGTCGTATGAAGTAACACATTAATGTCATAAAGAGAAATTTATATACTTTTTTTCATATAATTTCTTATGATAAAATTTTTAGTGAGATAATCCAACAAATATAGGATACACGATATAAATAAATATATATATGGTTTCGTCATCTTGAATGAACTTCGTCTTAAAAAAATGATCTATATATGTGTATTGGTTCATACTATTTCACACATTTACAAAAACATTCTTCACTTCTCCTCTCTCCTACTCACACACACATAAATAATTCTTTTATTTTTTCTATATATATACATATATATATATATAACACATACATTAATACATGCATACGCCATATATCTACTATATAACATATATATATATATATATACACGTGTGCCTAACGTTTTTTAACACATTAATCATTATTGAACAAAATATAAAACTCAATTAAATAGAGGAAAAACTAACTCCAATAAAATATTCACAATAAAGTAGTTAGTTCAATTGATCAATTGATGTATTGGTATATAGATGACACAACAAATTTTTATCCAAATTTCGAATTTATATATTTGAAATGGTATTTATATTAGTCGAAAATTGGAATAAATAGTAAATTCATCTAGAAAAATATAAACAATAAAAGGAAGATGCTTCTAACAATGACTATATCATGCAATCAAGTATACCGATTTTCTTTTTCCTAATTCAGTCAATGCAAACTTTTCGGAAAAAAATCAATTAAATTTTAATAATCGAATTTTAAATTTGCAAATTTTAAGTTCATTACTCAGACTTTAGAATGCAAAACCCACAAATAATCTTAAATCAACTTGAAGTTAAACGCTATCAAACTCACGTGTGATGAAGAAACTTTAGGGATTAGTCACTGACTCCGTCTGTTCCTTCAGTCGTAGCTTTCTTGAGGCTTGCCACATACGTCAAATATATCGTCCATACGTACGCGCACGAGCTATTCATCAATGGCTGCAAGCAAGTTACGACATGAAATCCGGCATGTCTTAAGGTAAACATTTGCAAAATCATGGCCATTACATGGAGAAAATGGAAAAGAACTTCATGATTATATGTCTTGGTTTCCGGTCAAAGAGATATATAATGGTCGAAGGTTAAAAAGAACTTCATGAATATATAAAAAAGGGATGTCTCGGGTGTACCTGTAGATGAACGGGCACAAACTTGAACGTGACGAAATCACAGATCGGCCAATATATAAGCCCGTTTCTCAACGTCGGAAGCAGATCCCGCTTCAACCTCGCTACAATCTCGTCGGAATTTTCACCTTATATAGTGCCGATATGCCCAACGAATACATAAGTAAAGAAATTTAGGTCAAAACAATACTCACTTGAACGATCAAGAACAATGTTTCACACCTTTAATTCAAGGAAACACAATAACACATCCAGAAATCAACTGGAAGTAGCAACGTCCTAAGGTAGACTGAAAACAGTAATATATCATTCCTACCTTGTAAAGCAGCATTGTAGGAGAAGAAGACTGTGTTTGCACAAGGTCCATAAATAGCTTGTCCCATTATTATTTTCTTTAAGGTTGTCAACACATCCCGTTTCGGCAATACTTTTGAAAGAAAATTGAACCATAGATGCTGTGACGGTCCAAGGAACAGCAACCCGTAGCTTGCCATTCTCGATGTTCTTATCAAGTCAAACGTACCAGATGGCGACATTGTGATCATCTATATAATTTTTTCCCGAATGAACATGAATAAGAAAGAAAATAATCTCAAAGTTAGATAAGGATACTATTGTCAAAGAGCATATAGAAGTTCATGCTGCGAAAACCGCTTTTCCAGTTCGAGCTACAGAGCGGAATGTCAAGTCATATATGGCCAAGGCATGATGGCAAAGAGAAGACGGAAATGACAAAGAGGAAAAACCAAAGAGCTACAAGATATATGCAGAAGGTCGGATCAACTCCACACGAGATTCTCACAGATAACAAGAATCCAGTACATACTAACAGCAGGTTTCCTACTATACAAAAGATTTCTATCAACCTTAATACAGTATTTCCATGAAGCTTTATCCAAGTAACTTCTGAGGAGAACATGTATTAATAACCTAGCATTTTCAAAAAGACGAAACAGTTTATTCAACAACTAAAAAAAACAATAACAGTGAGGTCCCAAGGAGACAGGTACAAATGTGAGTGAAGAAACACACACACACACAAAGAAGACAGAAAGAAACATTGAACAAACTATACTAGAATTTTCAACTTTATATGCCAATCTTAAAATCATAAAAGCAGAAAAGTGGTGTGGCCAACAACTCTTAAAATAGGACATGGATGAATTTACTTGTGTTCCTAGGTGTGCAACTTGTTAAATTAGTAAAGGGTCTCCCTGAGCACAAATACTTCAATTACCGACATTCCAAAATGATACAGTACATCTTAACCTCTTCTTTGGAAACTTATATTTGATATCTCAACGAAGAAATAAATATATTTTTTCCTAAAAAATCCCGAATGCTAGCATCAAAATCAAACCAATGGGATCTCAATGATGTCCGAGTTGATCATATTTGCGATTTTTTTAAGAATCTTCCTTAACTCATTTTTTAAAATAAATAATTCAATTCAAACTGTTATGTGTAGTGTCGATGATGAAAACAAGGAGGAGCTGCAATGGCTATGTAAATACTTTCAATTCACAGAAAAAATGTTTTACAAGGGACATTACTCAACAACTCGAAATCTTAATCCTAAAGGTAAGACTCGAATTCAAGACTAACCACATAATACATCATTTGAATTCCATATGAACATAACGAAGAGACCACAAATCAATGAAACTCAAATGATCTCACCTGAGATGTCAGATCAGCCGCTGCGTAAATTAGCGATGTAGTTATGCTCTTGGTGATGAACGGGTGCGAATCTAGCTTCCCCAAATACCATCGAAGAATTCCAAATTTTGAAGAAGAAGAAGGATTCGTCGATAAACGGCGAGAAGGTGACGACAAGCAAACAAAACGAGATATTTCGAAATTTCCGACTTTACCGAGCTGGTGAAGACATCGACCAGAAAATCCGAGGCTCGGAAAACGACCGGCGAAGAAAGATTCTCCGACGACAACAATTTTCCCGGCGAGAGAACATCGATCGGAGGATCGAAGAGAGAGACGACGCTTCGTCAAGCTAATGATGTTCATGCCGAGCTCTGACTATTAGTTAATTGCAGGAAAAGAAGAATAGCAGTACAGTAATATTTCGGTCGAATCAAAACGACAAAGTTCAGATTTAGAAGACGTTGTTCGTTAAAAAAACGGCAAGCAACTTCTTTGTTCAGTAGCATTTTGGGGCGAACAAGACGACACCGTTTTAATTTACAGTACAAAGCTAACGACGCGCTGTGCTTATCTTAATGTAAGAAACGGCATGAGCTTTCTGAGTAACGTTTCTCTTTATATAGGGCATTTCCAGGATGTACGCTTTTCCCCAATCATCCTCCGGAAGAACTCCCTGTGTATATATTTCACACAGTCCGATTTCAAACATCTATTTCCTTCTAATTATCCTTCATAGCTGAGAAGCTTCTTCGGCACTGTGAAAGCTATTCAATGGATCCCTCCATAGTGAAGCTTCTTGAAGAAGATGAGGTTGGATTTCTAACTCCTCACTCTGGCGAAGTTTCATATCCTTTGCGGAAATCGGTGTGTTGCTTTCAGCTTGTTGATTTGTTTTTTGGGCGAATTCTGCTGTCAGGATGAATCTATGCACTCGGGAGCTGATGTCGATGCGTTCCAAGCTGCGTTGAATCGAGACATCGAAGGTTCTATGTCGACTGCGCAGCCGTCTGTGACGAACACCGGTACGGGTTTAGGGGACGATTTGTTCCTCGTTTTCATCATTTCGTTTTCAACACATATCTCTTTCAGTGACTTTCTATGTGTCATAAAAAAATGGTTGCTTAGGTTCTCTGTCCGAGATTATTACCGCATTGTGAGGCTCATATCCAACTTTGTTATGGCTTCGTTGGAAGAATGAAACCTACTGTAATATGATATCTAAAAAATAGGAAATAATGAGGGTTTTTGAATGCTTAACGAAGAACCCTCGCAAATTCTTCTTATTTAAGTTGGATTAGATGCACGAGTGGTCTTTATGCTCTATAATAAGGTCACATGTGTTCAGGGAACTTTTAAGCCGTTTAGCTGATATGTGTCTGATCCAAAAGACTTGTTCATGAGGTCTAGCTTGTAGACATTTTGAAGGACTGAGTGGCGAAGTTGAACCCTAGTTCATACTGACTTCAGAAAATCTTTTATGTAGTGTTTCATTTGGAATATTATGCAAATTCTTAGATGGTTTAGGTTGCCTTGGCCCTTGAATAATTATAGAGACTGTTTTATAGGCTATCTCTCCTGCAAGTCTTGCAGGGAACTTGGAGAATTTACTAAGATGTGGATAGTCTCATCTTAAAATTGGAAAAAAAGAACTGAATAGAGGATACTTTTTTTGGCTAGGTATGCAAAGTACGCCACTACAGTTTTAATGGTTTGTGCTGGCTGTTGGCTCATTGGGCCAGCATCACGGCTGATATGAAGTTATCAACATGTTTAGATGACTTCTTGTTCCTTCTTGGTTTTCGGGACAGGTATTAGGTCGATAAGCCTGTTGATGTCTTAACGAGTTGTTGATTTAAGTGGAACAAATCTAATTTGCTCGGATCATGTGTCCATAGTGTCGCTGCTAATTCTTTTTACATTTCTATGCCTCTGATGCGGTTGTTTCTTTTCTTTTTATATTATTTGCGTCCACTTAGAAGTTCCACTGAGATGTGATGTGTAAACAGATATATGAGAACTGCTGAACATGAACCCTTCAGAATCATCTGCAAATGCTTTTTCTTTTTGTCTTTCTTCATCGTATTTTTCCCACTGTTACCATGGGGATTTTTAATTACTTCAATTAAGTCTGGTTATTGTGTCTGAAGGAAGCGACCATTCTTCCAGTCAGGCTTTTGCAACTTGGAAGAATGGCATTGGAGATGCTAATACCAATCTCCATAGGCAGCATAATCTAGAGGGCGCTCAGATGGAGGAGCACCAAGGATCAGCCTTGGATACTCAAGACCAAAATGACTTAAAAAAGGCGAATGAAACCCATTTACAACACAACCAGCCTCAGGAACTGTGGGAGAAGCCGACCCAGGTTCCCCAAACAACTGGGTTGCAGGTTTCTGAAAAAAATACTCTTTCTAATGAACCAGAGAGATCACATAATCAAGAGAGTGAATCTCAGTATATGAAATTGCAGAAGATGAGTAGTCAACAGGCTCGTGCTGTGGAACAACCTGTTAACCCTATGAACCGTGGTCCTAGGCAAGTTCCATTTGCTGTATTGCTGCCGACCTTAGTGGCCCAACTCGATAAAGATAGAGCAATGCAGCTCCATACCCTATATGCTAAGCTTAAGGTGGGTCAACACTTTTGATGAAATTTCAGCGAAATGTTCGCTAAAAAATCATTGGACATCTAACAGCATCATCACTTTTCTTCTGATACATGGTGACAGAGAAATGAAATTCCGAAAGATGGATTCACTCGTCATATGAAAGATATTGTTGGGGATCAAATGCTCAGATTGGCAGTTAGCAAATTGCAACAGGTTAATTTATATTTTTTTTCAAGATATTATGTTGCATAATTACTAATGCAAGTAAAATACAACAAACCATGAGAAGTATCTGATGTCAGTTTGATCTCAGTTTTTTCAAGAAGTATCTGATGTGTATCTATGCAGATAAACCATGAGGTCTTTATGTCGCAATCATCTACATGACATCCAATTTCATCTTTATGCTCCAGTTTGTGGGGAAATATTAAAAAAGGAATTAAATTGAGTCAGTGGGTTTTGTCGAGATCTGAACCAAATAGTAACTTTTGTTGACTGGGACTTGTAGGAGGATCCCTGTGTATAGAATGCAGCATTCCTTAGTAGTTTACCAAGGGTGGCATTCTTTATTTGAACAGCTTCACTCACTGGTTTCAGCTGAACTCTAACCAGGGTAAAATGGGAATGCAAGCTACAGTACGTCCAAGCCATCCCAGAATGCCATCAACTAACGCTGGTATAATACACTCAGCTGATGCATTTTCTGCAACTGAACGATAGTTTTGAATTTTCAGTATATGTCTCTTGTGATTCCCATTTAAATGCCTTGTTCAATATATCCAACTGCAGAAGTCAGTGCTCAAAATTCTCAGTCCGATCCTCGTGGAGTCCATGTAAACCAAATGCCTTCATCAACTTCAGGCGTCTTAAGCACTTCAGCTCCTGTTCAAGGGCTTAACAAACATTCACAGCAGCACATGCAACTTCAGTCAAGTTCTTTTCCTATGTATAGAACCAGTTCTGGTACTTTTAGTCCACATCCTGGGTCAAACATTAACACTTCCGGCTCATCTGTCAGACCACAGCTTCATGATTCCCAAATGAGACAGGTGGCAAATAATCAAATGGTTGGACCTACTACTTTCGGAGGATCAACCCAGTCTGCAACAAACATGATGACTATGCCTAAGTTTGAGAGACCAACATCTGTAAATGATCCAAATAGGATTCAGAGTGGCTCTCTTTCTCACTTCCAGAGCAATTCGTCCATGCCTATAAGTTCTTCTCCTTGGCAAGGATCAGTAGCCAAGGAGCAGAGAACTGGCCCTTTGTCATCAATGGCCCATGTGAAGCAGGAATCGGCTGATCAGAGTTTTGAACAGTTACAGAAACTCCATGTTTCAATGCCACAGGGTCTGCCTTCTGTTTCAGTTGACCAGAACAATGCAACTCCTGGGGTTTTGAAGGATGACTTGGAGAAGCAATCTTCTAGAATGGGTTTACCTACGCCTGGCAACATGATGCATACAAGCTCTATTGCACCTTCCTCAACAACACAACTGGATTCCACCCCCACGGTAAAACAATGATAATATATTTTCTAAATCTGCTGTTAGACAAATTTAAATGTTCTCTGAGTGGTGCTCTTTGAGTTCTCGGGCAGTCAAAGTGCGTTAACCTCGTATTTTGTTACTTTATCCTTTTTCTTCTGAGGAACCTTGACTTTGCATTGTCCTTGTTTTACCTTTGAATTTGGTGTGTGAGGAGTATATGGGCTATCTTCTAAAATGTTGCTGCTTTATGTATCAGCCGAATTCTCATGTCCCACCTGGGACCTCTCCAGCAGGAGTTACTGCTAAGACGCCTCCTAAAAAGATGGCCATTGGTCAGAAGAAACCTCTTGACACTTTAGGTTCTTCACCACCAAGGTAATAGAACTATTTGGATTGTGAAATGGGAAACTGTAGTTAAGCTTGCTCAGTACTATTCTTTCAGGTTTGCAATTTAGAGTTAGGACTGAAATTGATATTTTATGGACTGACTTGCAGCAAGAAGCAAAAAGTAACTGGGCCATCTTTGGACCAAAGTATTGAACATCTAAATGATGTCACTGCAGTCAGTGGTGTCAATCTCAGGGTACGCTTTTCTGTCACAACATTTTTTTACATAGTTCTGAGTATTGAACATTAATGAAGCATTGGAATCTGCATTCGGTGTAGGAAGAAGAGGAACAACTATTTTCTGGGCCCAAGGAAGATAGTCGTGCTTCCGAAGCCTCTCGAAAAGTTGTGCAGGAAGAGGAAGAAAAGTCGATTCTGCAAAAAAGTCTGCTGCAGAAAAAACTGGCTGAAATTAGTTGAGAAACTTTGGCTCTCAGTCCTTTGCTTTTTGTTTTATTTTCCTTTTCCCAATAGCTTATATATGTTTTTGAAACTGGCAGTGGCAAGAAGCAGCTTGAAGCACATAAGTAACGACGTAGAACGGTGTTTGTCCTTGGTGAGATGGCAACTGTTGGTGCTTTTAAGTGAATACAGTTTTCGTTCTTTTTCTCATCTGTTTTGTCTTCAGTGTGTGGAGGAAAGGATGCGTGGACTGATATCTAATATAATCAGGTTGTCAAAGCAGGTCAGTCTTTGTTGCACCTTTCAGAATCAATTTGTTTGCGCGTATATGTTATATTGATCTCAAGTCTGAAGCTGTTGTGCAGCGTGTTGATGCTGAGAAGTCTAGACATCGGACTGTTATCACATCAGATATCCGGCAACACATCAACGAAATGAATCAGAAGGTGAAAGAGGAATGGGAGAAGAAACAAGCCGAGGAAGAAAAGCTCAAGAAAATGAATGAAGTTTGTTCCGAGCTTGTAATTTATTTTCTTCTAAATTATACTGCTGAACACAAAAGACATGTGGTTCTAATCTGTTTCCTTTTTCGCTTTTCTCCGTGCAGCCCGAAGGTGATGCTGCAGTTGATAGTGAAAAGGATAAAGATGATAGTCGTTCAAAAGTGCCAAAGGTATTGAGAAAGGAAATAATTTGTATATGGAGAGTAATGTAAAAGTGTCTCTAAATGTGTTCAAACGTGTAGGCGAACAAAGAGGAAGATGATAAAATGAGAACCAACGCTGCAAACGTCGCAGCACGAGCAGCTGTTGGAGGAGATGACATGGCGTCAAGATGGCAACTCATGGCCGAACAAGCGCGCCAGAAACGCGAGGGAGGATCATCAGATGGTACATCTGCTTCTCATGTGGGTAAAGACGGAAGTCGAAAATCCGCATCAGCAGCAGGAAGGAACAGCAAGGACGGTCAAGAGGGAGGACGGCGTGGCTCCTCAACTGGTGAGCTGATTCTATTTCCTGAAGGAATCGAAATGAATAATATATACAAGAACCATAGAAGTAACGATACCAATTTTTGTTTGTGGATTTCAAATATTTCCGTACAACAGGGTCAGGCAAAAGATTTGGCAAGAACCAAGCGTCGACAACGCTTCAACCAAAGGTGGTCCGCAAAATCTCTGTGAAGGACGTGATCGCTGTCCTGGAAAGAGAGCCTCAGATGTCGAAATCGACTCTATTATACCGTTTGTACAATAGAATCAGCTCTGATGGTTCAACCGAAGGAACATAGGTTTGCGGGATTGCTCACGGAAACAAACATTATTTCGGTCACGAACCTCCTCATTTGAGCCAATGATAGTCGCTGCCACTGAATTTATCATTCACCAGGAAAACAAAACAGATTGGACCATGTAAGGAGGTTTCTCGTCATCACAAAAGACTCGAGAACTCAATTGTGTTTATCGAAGCGATTTGCAAATACAATCGATTCGAAGGGCGGTATGAACTCCTGGCCTCATCCTGATGCAGCAACTGCAGAAGTTCGGATTTTTTTTTTCTGGTAAAACTACTGTTGCTTTGACATGCATCTCCGTTATATCATTTGTATAGACAAATCTAAGATGGGTAATGATGTATTGTGAAAATTGATGAATTGTTCGTTTAGGGATCTAGATTTAGAACATAGTTCTGTTAACCCTAACAATGTTTCCATGTTTCTTATTGATTAAATTGAAGGATTACAATCTTTTTCAGTTCAGAAACTTAATTAAGCTAAAGATACTACGTCGTTATTTTTTCTCATTCTTCAGTCTATCGGTGATTCCATGGCAGTTTTAGTTCTTGCCGTTCTCCGATGAGGAACTCGATCCACCGTGTCCATACCCTCCTCCACCGCATGAGCCAACGCACCCACCACCGCCTATGGATCCTCCTCCAACTCCATAACCTGGCCCGCTTCCTCCGCCACTCCAACCTAAGCCACCGCCTGAGCCAAACCCACCCCCGGGAACAAAACCACCTCCAACAACTACACCACCACCGATATTGCCTGACGCATATCCATTGGCACCGCCAAATGGGCCACCAAAGCGTGCCGCAGCTCCTCCGCCGCCTACTCCACCGTAGCCTCCGGTTGTGAGCTCACCTTGGTAGCCAGTTACTTGTTGGTTACTCTTCCATACCTCACTACTCTTGCTCGATCCTGAGTCTCCCATCGACCCAAGCTCTCTCGCAGCTTCTGCAATCCTTTGGGCAGATAGGCATAGACTCAAGAAAACGAGAAATCTCAAGAACACGACGTTTATCCCCATGGTTTCTGTGTATTGAATTACAGAGTGAGATACGAGTGTAGTTTAGGATTGGAAAAGCCTATGGATTGGTGTGTATATTTATCTACACATACATATACACATACAAGGAAATACCAAACTGAAGGTTGAGGGGTGAGAATGGACGCTCCCAAAGGGTTTTTTCTGGTGATGGGTCCAATTTGCATGACTTGTAGAGGCCACGCACATTGTGTTGGCTTTCATTTGGTCATGACTCCTAGAGAACCTTATTCGTCTCAAACCGAAGCCAAAATCCTAATCAGCTAACATTCTGTACTATGATGAAATCAATTAAAGTGAATAAAAAACTTAGATAGATAAAACCCTTATCATGATTCAGACAGATGAAGATCATGTCCACCTACTTAAGCATTAAAAAGTATGAAACTGCACAAAACACAACACAAAGAACTGTGCCTTTGGTAACACACAAGGATTAGCCACTGTCAATAATCCTACTAAAGCTTAGGTAACACAAACTTTCTTCGAATCGTGCAAAGAAGCGTTCTTGGCTGTTTCAGAGCAACCAGTCGCTAGTCCGAGTGCTGGGGGTCAGGGGTTCTGCAGACCCGTGTTATTCATCAATCGGTCGGGTCGAGCAACATTCACAGATCATGCGCTCGACGAGTAGACACAACAGTCGGTTTGCACGGCCAGAGCGGGGGAATTAAGCTCAACGAACAGCGTGAACACCCTTGACTAAGCATATAAATCAGAAAGATTGGTAGGGTCGAGCGTATCTTCACTGGTTCGAATAGAAGCTCATTTGGAACCTTTTTGTTTATACACTTGTGGAGTCCCTTTTGTATACCTTCACCATCACTCCCCGCACGTATTTATGTAAAAACGGTGTTAATATTTTGATATAATATAGTCTACCAAATACGGCTCGATAAATAACGAATATTTGCGAATATCTGACTATTTTTATTTTTATTTGTATTTGTATTCGTATTTGTAATCGGTCAATATCCAGATTTACTATTTGTATTTGTATTTGTAAATTCAGATATTTGTAAATACGGATATTTGTCAAATATATGGATATCCGCCGGATATACGGATATCTGTATACGAAACTAAATTTTTTTAACGTAAAAAGTATATGTAAAAGAATTTTAATAAAAAACCAATAATCAAAAACTAAAGTACAAACCGCACAAAGATGTAAAGATAAATGGTATAAATAAAAAAAAGTAACAAATCTTCACAATCATCTCAACATCGGTCATTTAAATTTAGTTTCGTCGATGATTCTACAAATATCGTCAATTCACCTAAAACAATGAAACAAATTGTTAGATTATACACTAAAATAAAACTCGCAAAAAAGTTACATATTTAGTGTGTTCTGTTCTTTTCATATAATGTAATGTCTCTAGAACATTATCCAATTTATTTGGATTAGAACTATTCTTGAGTGTAAATTAAATCTTCAATAATATTAGTTATTTTAAAGTATTTGATATTTAAGTACTCCAATCATAAATATGTTGCATATTTCTCTATTATTTATATAATAAGTGTTTAAATAAGATTAGTAATGTTTTTTATTTTCAATTTGATCATTAAAATCAATTTTATTATATATCTATATATTAACTAATTTTTTATTTAGTACTTACGGATACGAATAGTTCGGATAATTGAATCTACTATTTGTATTTGTATTTGTATTTGTCGAATATCTCATTTCTAATATTTGTATTTGTATTTGTATTTGTGTCAACGGATATTCGAATTTTCGGTTCGAATACGAATCGAATACGAATACTTCGAATATTTTGCTCAGCCCTACTACCAAATTACAAATAAACAAATAAATAAATAAATATGAAACTTTTTCTAGACAGAAAGATCTAATTCTGCGAAGTTGATCCAACTCCATCGACGTCTCAACTGACAACAGAGTTTTGTGATTCAGATTGCAACCTCATCATCATCGTCCTTTTTGTCACTGCAACTATTCTCATCTTGCACTTCTTGGTCTATAGTTCCACCATCTTCACTCTCCGACGTGCTATCTTTGTAACGAGCAATAGTAGGTCTTCATCATCGTCCTCTATTGAGAAAAAATGGGTTTACATCCATTTGATGAATTATCAAGCCTAAAATAGTTGAAAGTGTAATCAAAGATTTAAAGGTAAAGATTTTAGTCATGGAAGAATAAATATCAAAATAGTTAATACATTTGTTTTGAGTGTATCACACTACCATTAATTTAGTCATAAACTTTTCAATTGACCCATTTGGATGATTGTTTCTCTTAAAGATCTATTTACACTTAATAGGTTTATTTTATATAGGCAAAACCATCAAATCCCAAGTGTGATTCATCATAATAGAATTTAGCTCACTTTTAACTAGACTTTATAGATTTTAGAGCCTCTTCATATAAGATTTAGGATTTTCATCATTCAAGAATGTGGACACAAATTGTTCATTGATTTTATCCAAATTGTCAACAAGAAATACAATGATAAAATCAGTAAATATTCTCAAATATTTTCTTTTTACTCCTTATAAGTTCATTCAAATGCATATTGGAAGATAGTTCATATCCAAACCATTAATTGAAGGAGCAACCTTTTTTCAATCTTTTTTTTTTCATTTTGAATTATATTTTCAAAAATTTCCACATCTCTAGATTCACATAAAGAGTTATCATCCAAGCACATGAATCTATATACAAAACTATTTGAGCATATCCAATGAATTCACAATCAAAGGTCTTAGGTTCGACATTAGATTTTCTAAATTATGGACATTCAACCTTACTAAGACAATTCTAAATTTCAAATAATTTAAGTCGGTACAAAAATTGTTCACAATTCGTAAGGAGTTTTATCTACTTTTTGAAAGGAATTCTGTTAAAAATATAACATACAAACAAAACAACTTCCTCCCACATATTATCAAGCATACCAAAACTCAACAACATAACATTCATAACTTCATTTCATGTTGTATTTTTACATTTAGCTACATCGTTTTGTTGAGGTGTATATGGTGCAGTAGTTTCATGAATAATTCCATTTTTACCATAAAAGTCTTCGAAAAGAACTTTGTACTATACTCACCACCTCTTTAGACCTAAGCCTTTAAGTCTTGTTATCCAAATGATTTCTTACTTCAATTTTATATTTTTAAAAAATCTAAATAATCTCATCTTTTGACTTTATTAGATAAATTTTAGTGTATCTAGAAAAGTTATCAATAAAGGATATATAATAATGTGCACTATCTTTTTTCAAGGTGTTCCTAAAATCAGCTAAGTCGGAATGTATTAATTCAAGAACCTCAATGTTTCTTGAAGTAGCATGTTTAAAAAGTTTCTTAACATATTTAGCTTCAACACAAACAACATATTTCGAACATTTATTTTCATTTGACGTGTTTATGAGATGCTTATTTTCAACCTTTTGACTGAGCCAAAAATTCACATGTCCTAGCCTTCCATATCACAAATTTACAGATTCAACAATATATGAGTTACTTCCATTAGCAACAACAGAAATGTTGTTCAAGACAAAAAAAGTCCATCAGACAAATAACTCTTTCACATGAAATCCTTGTTTTTTAGATAATATCATTTTATCATACTCAAATATGATTTTTAGGCTAGTCTTATTCAACAAACTATTAGAAAGTAAGTTTCTGCGAAGGATGAAACATACAACACATCAAAGAAGCCAAAGCTTTTCCGGATGTTAGTTAGAGGATATTTTTTCCTTTAACAAGAACTCCAACAGTGACAAATTTTTCATAAATACATGTTCACCATCTGCAATTTCATGGAATTCCTATAAAAGATACTTGTTGGAACAAAAGATCTCGTTACTTCAGTATCTATTAGCCATTCAACTTTTTTTCCAACAAGTTTGCATCTACCATCACTGCAATGATAATCTCTTCTTTTTTCAGCAACATTGACCTGCAAGGTAGAATTCGTGTTAGGCTTATGGTCAAGTTTTTTGTTTCAAAATTCATATGATTTGTGGTCTAGTTTTTCACATTCATAACATTGCAAACTTTATATTTCACATTCTTTCTACTATTACCTTTGAAGTTCTTATAGATTTCACCTTTATTATTTTTTCAGTGACCTTAAACTTGTCTTTCTTAGCAACAAAAGATTTGATTAAATAATCTTTAACCGAAATTGAAAAGACGGTGTTAAACTTATCTTTATGTCGATTAGCCTCCTCAGTCATCATGTGACCAATAAACCGAATGACAAATTTTTTTTCTTGTGTTTGAGGCGACATTTGTACTCAGACCATGAAGTAGGAAACTTTTCCACCAAGATGTTAGCCTGCACATTTTTACACATTTTAAAACCTTCACTTAGCATATCCACGACAAAATTTCATACTCATGGATTTGGTCCATGATAGGCTTCATCTACCATTTGGAACTGTATCCATTTGCCCTCCTCGTATTCTTTCGACCAACGTCATAAGCACATTATCTTGTTTCCAAGATATCCCGTATGTCCTTCGTGTGATTATGTTTGTCAAAGATATTAAACAAGGCATTTGTCATGTGCTCACATTTTTGTTGTCCTTCTCAAACATGACCTTGGCTTCATCTTTTGTCCTCATGGTTTTTCGGTTAGGGCATGACCAAAGGAGTAGTCAGAATCAATTAACATGGATGATCATCAAGGATGTCTTTGAAGAGGATGTAATCAACATCCAAATGCTTGAAGAAGACGATGAACTTTTGGGACCAATTACAATAATTCATCCGGTCAAGAGGTTCAAGCTTGGAGAGACCGAACATTGACTTGGATATGAAAACCACCATGGTAAACAATTCAATTCAAAATGTTAGAAGAAAGTTATGGATAGTAAGCTGTCGTGGAAGAATCACTATCCTGAAAACGAATTTTGACTCGACAGAGGTGAAACCATATAATGATCGAACACTCCCAAGGTTAACAAAAATACATTACCACATGTGCAGTCGTGAGAAGAAGGTTGGAATAGCAAAACCCTTCAAAAACTCGTTTGGAACAGGTGTTCATAAGTGTTCAGAATCCATGTGTACTTTTGGTGATCTCTTCACATGAAAACTAACTGACATAAATAGTTGAAATTGACTTCAAAAAAGCCTCATGAATTGGTTTAAGGTAACCACATCACGATATTTACTTTGAGATTTCAAAAAATTCGATAGAAATATTCAAACTGAGCATTTAAACAAAAAGAAAATTCAAGAGTGGTTGATGAATTTTGAAACCATTTTGCGCACACACACACATATATATATATATATATATTAATATATGCATATATATATATATTTATGATTATATATATATAGGCAAAATGGTCCGAAAACCTTTCAACCATTTTCGAATTTCACATAAACTTTATGAAGGAGACTTTGTATTAAACTCCCTTAAATAGAAAAGTTATGAAATCAGGTTAATAAGTTTTCTCTCGCAATCAATGTCACTTAAACACCACGTTAAAAAAAATGAATGTTAAGTTCTACGTTAATCCAACGTAACATAAAGAGTTTCCAACAAATTCAGACGTGGTGTCGATGTTTAAATATAAATTTTCTTTTGGTCAAAAGATTTTAAATATAAAATGTACTTGTTCACAAAAATTTGGAGATGGTTGAAAATTTTTAAAGTGAAAAACATAAATCAAATATTGGTTATATTGTTTTAACCAAAATTTTGCATACTAAATGTATCAAATTTTTATAAAGAAGAGTGGTATAGAATAAAAGAACATACTAAGTTATATATATTTCGAGATATTGACTTTTGTGCAATATATATCTATAAATATAAATTATTTTCAAATTTCCATTTAAATTATCAAATTTTTATGATGAATTTTGCACATTAAATTTTTAGTTAAATTTTAACAACGGAAGAGTGATACATGACAAAAAAAATCATTATGAATTATGTATTTTTCAAATAAAAAATCGAATTTGTGTAATAAAAATACATATATAAATCATTTTTCCATATAAATTATCAATTTTTATGATGAGTTTTACATACTAAATTTATTATATTTTAATAATGAGAAATGATACATGAAAAAATAACATATAAATTATGTATTTTTCAAATTTCTATATCAATCATCAAGTTTTTTTATGTTAAATTTTGCATACAAATTATAATTTTTAAGGATCAGGGTGATATATGGGTAACTTTAATCCAACATAATATAGAAAATTTTTAAAAAATTTAGATGCCGTGTTGATGCTTGAATATAAATTTTCTTTTGGAAGATTTTAAATATAAAATGTAATTGTTCACAAAAAATTTGAAATGGTTAAAAAATTTTTAAAGTGAAAAACATGAATCAAATATTGATTGTATTGTTTTAACTCAAAATTTTGCGTACTAAATTTAATAATTTTTTTTATAAAGAAGGTGATATAAGATAAAAGAACATACTAAGTTATATATATATATATTTCGAAATAAAACATTGAGTTTTGTGCAATATATATCTATAAATATAAATTATTTTCAAATTTCCATTTAAATTATCAAACTTTTATGATGAATTTTGCACACTAAATTTTCAAATTAAATTTTAACACCGTGGAGTGATACACGATAAAAAAGACCCATTATGAATTATGTATTTTTTTAATAACAGATCAAATTTTGTGTATTAAAAATACATGTATAAATAATTTTTCCATATAAATTATCATTTTTATGATGAATTTTACATACTAATTTTTTTTATATTTTAATAATGAGAATGATACATGAATAAAATAACATATAAATTATATATTTTTTAAATTTCCATATCAATCAATCAAGTTTTTTTATGTTGAATTTTGCATACAAATTATAAGTTTTATGGATGAGAGTGATACATGAGCAACAGAATATTAAATTATATATGTTCTATTAAAAAATCAAATCTTGTGTACAATAAATATAAAATAATTTTTAATCTCCATAACTTTATAAATTCTTCACGATGACGGGAATTTTTAGGGGTTCAAATCTAGAAAATAGAGAAATTCTTTATTTAACAGGAAAGAAAAATTATGTTTATTCTTGTTTAAATAGAAAAAGTGTTTTTAATCAAGTATTTATTCCAATTTCTATCTAAATCCAATTTTCCAACGTTACTGTTTGACCGAATCTCGGCGACTCGAGTCTTATATCGGGTCTTCATTTGGCGTTTGTGGTTTAGATTTTTTGTTGTAACCAAATACTCTTTTCTTTTACCGAATCCTCGGAAGCTTCGATTTTTTTGGCACGCATTGAGAAGAGATCTCGTCTGGTTCTCGTTGGTGTTTTCTGGGAATTCAAGGATTTCGTCTGTAGATTCTCTTAGGATCTTAGGGTTTTCTAGGGATGACGACGAGCTTCGATCGATGGGAGAAGGATCCTTTCTTCGCTGCTGCTGAGGAGGTTCAGGAATCCGCAGACAGGTTCTCGTTCCCGACTTCTTCCTCTTTTGTTCTTAAATTTGATTCGTTTGGTGTATTCTCCATTAGGGTTTGCACAGGCTGTTTCGATTTTTGATAGAATTTCTATAAAAAAAATTTGGGAGATCAAAATATTGATCTTTGACTCACCCAAAAAATATGTATCTTTGAATATACGATTTCCACTGTTCATGATGGATATGTGGTGGATCAATCTGATCAGGCTCATCGACAAAAAAGTTGTAGACCTTCGATCCCTCGTTTCTCGTTTTGTTCTTAGAGTTTGATGAAGATTTTGTGCTCAGATCGAATTCAAGCTTTAGCAGTACAGCTTAGGTTCTCACAAAAGTGTTATATATGTGAAGAGCAGGATGGAATCTGCGTATAGGACTTGGATCCATGCTAAAAGAGGACGTTCTAATGTGTGGGACTGTGAGCAATTGCATCGGGATCTTCATACGTCTCTTGGAACTACCAAATGGCAGGTTTCCTTTCTTCTCTTTTCTCAGAATGTATGATTTATATGTGGTGTTTGGTGTGTTCTGTAGATTGTTTAATACTTAAAAGATGTAACGTTTTCGGTTCCAGTTGGATGAGTTTCAAAAGGCCGTTCGATCTAGCTATGATGATCGCATGAATGATGAAACCGAGGAGAGGCATCGCGAGTTCATTGTTGCTATTGAGAATCAGGTTACGAAAATTGAGAAATCTATGAAGGACACAGCTCATTCTGAAGGGAAAGGGACCCCGAGATGGGTGCGTTTGAATGAAGGTGAGCGCGATGAACTTGCTCTGTTCTTGACTGGACCATCTGAAAGGAACATACATACAAAGGATAATGTCAAAGTTGATGAATCCAAAGAGGTGACAGATAAAGAACCATTGGGTAATCGTTTAAAGAATTCGAGCGAGACAGTGAGCTGGATTCCTCTGGTAACGCTGGAGGCGAAGCCACTTGGACATAGAAGGGCTGCGAGTGCTACTGCAGAAAGTGTCACTTGGGACATTTCAATTTCTGATGATGGTTTCTTGCAAAATTCTTCGGATGAACAAATGGTGCGGGCACCGCGAAAGGTGCCTAGCTTCTCTGGGTTCTTAAATTATATGGAGCCTGCAGCTAATATGAATTGGCCAAAAAATTGTGTTCGAAAGTGGAAGGCCACAGATCGTCAACACGAATCTGAAGCCGCGTTATTGCCTACCCAAGCTCATAAAGTAAGATTTCCAACTGTGACAGCACTTCTATTACTCAAACATACCTATTGAAACATAATCCTTTTTTCTGCGAGACGTTGTAATAAAGTATTAGGTGTTTGTATCTTTAGCAGGCAGTCGTAAATGCATGCTATGAGAGAAGCAAGAGTTGTGTCGAGTGCGAAGACTGCTACGAGAAGCAGCTTCATGGATGGTATGGAGCATTACAGAGGCAACTTCAACGGTCTCAATATCACATGCAGTACAGTAGAACAGTCCAAGTTACAATTTGGGTTCTTCTCCTACTATTCTTTATTGGTAATGCTTCCAAAACTTTGATTTCATTCTTCAATCTGTTGTCAATGATCACACACTCACAAACTGAAGCTGCATCCATATGTTTGTTAATTTGGTGTTCCACATGAGTGTCAGATATCAATCTGCCAAAAGTGGACATCAGAATTATCCATTTGATAAAAACTATGAATCGATATTCCGGGTCTATATATCTTCTTGGTCTCAAGGAACAGATGAACCGTATATAAGTTTGCATTGCATTCATCACAGAAAAGCATCCATTGTTTGGTGTCTATTGTCGCATGTTCATAATAATTTCCAAACTCGTATCAATATAGACAGAAAAATACATGAATTATGTTTTTTTATATTTTTATTCATATAGTGCCTATTACTTCAGAATAATGCATTAATAAACATGTTTTTTTTTTCAAAATAATGCATGAACTAACATTTTATTTTTTAGAATAACATATTAATTTCTGATTTTTTTTAAATCGATCTATTTAACGACGTTTGTGCACGTGAATCAATTTGATAATGATTTCAAAAGTTGATACATTATTTTGGAAGTAGCATATAATTAAAATGGACGGTGAAGTAATAGATAAATTCATTAATAAATATGTGAAAAAACTAGTTTGTTTTTCTTTTTGTCAGTTTTGATATACATCGGCGGATTATTATGAAATTTTCTCTGATAAAATTATCAATGAACTCAACCATATGCAAGCAGCAATGCATATGCCTTCCATATGGTCTGTTGCACATTCAATCCCTGAGATTTATACATATATGAAGTAGAATCTATCTATAAGTATTTGATGTACTTGTTTTATGGTTCTTGCAGTGTTAGTCGCTGTTCACACGATGTAGAACTTCGTCAGCATAAGACGTGCAACATCACACGAATGAGATTTTAGGCTACATATTGAAATGGAACACCGCGAAAGACTCGAGGAAGAGGAGTTTGACAGCTTACCCTTTCTGCAGGATAATCCCGCGAAAGAGCACGTTCTGTTTCGTCTGCATTTGCGTATTTTTTTGCCCTTTTCCGATTTTGTTCTCACGGCATTAGAGAGAAAGGGGGTGAGAGCTTATTCTCATTGTGTGGGACTGATACAATCTAACGACCGTGAATGCAATTATGCAATCACCATGCGTAAGCTTGGGATCTCTGATTCTGAGATGTGATGTTGCAATATAAAATCACCATTTGTATTCTATCTTTTTGCCTCTTTATAGTATCAGAACTTTAACATAGTAGTGGTGTAGAGACTAAACCCTAATGCTAGTGCACCAAGGGAAGAACATACAATTAATAGCATGTAATAACCAAATGTTTTTTTTCCTATTTATTTTTTAAATAACTAGAAAGTTGTCTCGTCTAGAAATGAATACCTATCAGTTCTATGACACAAAGAACACAGTATTACATATACTTTGATTATATTAGAAGTTTAGTGTAATGTAATAGTAGATTATTAGCATACCATATGAAAAAAAAAATTAAATGGACTTTAAATTATATAACCATACAACACGACGGGATGCTAGGGCGATTATTTTTATTGAACTGATTAATGTAGGAAAGTGTTAGTGTTGTTAATATTAAAATACAATTAAGTTAATTAAATGGATTAATTCCTACTGTAGTTTCTGAAATCAATTTAATTTTTTAATCTTGAAATTATATATTACATATGACGCGACATTCAATATTTCATTTTTGATAATTTTTTATACATGAAAATATCCATCAAATATGAATTTGAATTTAACTAATTTTAAAAATTAGATTCAAATCTATATGATAATTAGATCATAATTTTATTATAATTTTTTCACATTTTTATAATTTCTTTTGGTTTTCGTTTGAATTTATTGAGGAAAAAACTTCCTAATGTATTTTTATTACAATATTGAATATTCCATATAATAGCAATACCTAGAAAAATATTTTAAAATCTAAAAAATCCACCTAAACTTAAAACTATCAAATATATCCATAAATACAAAAAATTATCTAAATCTACGGATTGCAATTATACAAAACAAAAATTAACGAATCACATCAACATCACATGAATTTAGTGTTGAAAAAATGACACTAGTCGTATAGGTTTGTAATTATTTTTTCATACAAAAACCTATTCTTTAAAATAATATATATTAGTGGGATACCTTAAATATTACACTTATCTAATCCAACTTTTACATTTAATCTTATTATTACTATCCAAAATTTCTAAAATTTGTCGATTCTGAGTTAAATTTCGTTAACTAAACCATTAAATCATATTAACTCCAAATTTTCGTATCTTATTACGGATTATTTTGACATGATTTATTTTGATTCGATTCAATCTATTCCCCTAAAATGTATAAATTCAGCATATTTCTCTAGAATTTCTTAAATATACATTTTTTCGCTCCTAAATTTTTAACATATTCCTATGTGAGATAAAAAAAAACATTGATGACATAACAATTAGGACGACACAATTTAAGTTTAGTTTGGATTTTGATTCAGTTGCAATAAATATGAGTTATTTGAATTTTAGCAAATGATAATCATTTAGTTATAACCATAAATTATTTTCGATTCAATTATATAATGATTTAGTTCAGTTATGGTCATAAAAAATTGATTTAGTTTATTTGGTTAATATTTACGTATTTCGGGTTTTTCAAACAAAAACAATAAACCATAAAATTTGGTTGAATTATATTTTTATTTAAAATCCTGACATGCACAAATATTAACCAGATAAATTGAACCAAATTTTATGACTAGAACCAAATAAAAAACTATTTTATGGTAATAACTGAATGATAAATATTTATGGAAACCCAAATAACTCATACCCGTTGCAACTGAATTAAAAGCCAAACCGAAACTAAATTATCTAGTCTTAATTATCATGTCATCAATTATTTGTATATCACATGGGCATATGTTAAATGAAAAAAATAGGTCAGGGGATATGTGTAACATCTCCATCACATAACACCATCGTAGGGGAGTACGAGTATCCACCATTACCCCAAAAATTGGCCATATACATCATTATTCAAACACATTTATAAAATAAAATAAATATTTTTATTTAAAATATGAATAGTTTTGAACCATATACCATCAGAAAACATATAAAATCACAATCAAGACAAATAATAAATAAATATGTAATACATAATAAAGTTTATCGAGACTTGATAAATGCCTCTTCCATCGATCTGTTGCGAACCTTGATGCTTCTCAATCTCATTTATATTTTTCCTCGCCATAACATGTCTAACCACGACATCCTATAAATAAGGTGAGTATGAAAGACACACTTCATGCCACATATTCTTTCACTATTAACTAAGTAATATAAAATAATGATTTATCATCACACTAAATATATACAGATAAGTCTATCCAACCCGATCGAATACCCTAGATTTTAGGATAGTATCACATCGGATCATAACTTGCGGACTCCACAAGACTCTAGCTCGGACATACTCTCACAAAATCCAAAGGACCCAACACACTAAAGCTCTCGCAAGGTCACACCGAACCTCAACCATCAATATTATACAATGTTTCGTTGCTCAAAATATTACCACAAATCTTATACGATACGACACTAGCAGTAGGGGTGTCCAATTCAGGTTTTGATCTGGGTTTTGTTTTGGGGTTCGGGTTTTGAAAAATTAGACCTAAATTTAATCCAAATGTTTTTTTTGTTTGGCTCGAGTTTGAGTTATTCGGGTTCAGGAGAATTGAACCTGAAATAACTCGAATTAGATTTGGATAATATAGGTTCTTCGTGTAATTCGGTTTTGGACATAAAACAAAAAAAATAAAAATATCGAATATAACAAAAAAAAAACATAAAAATTAAACCTACTAGAAATTTTTAGTGTTTTGCTTTTATTTTTCTTAATTGGGTTCCTCAAGTTTTCCCAAACATGAATTGAACCCATATGGGTTGTTTTGGTAATCCATAACAAACAATTCTAGTTGTTCGGATCGATCCAATTGGGATGGATCCGGGTAATCCGAATTGGATACGTCTAGCTGGCAGGTCCATTAACCTAGCTAAACACAATGTTCTATCACTCGAAATGTTACCACAATCCCAACACTATATGATGTTGATCTTTGATCTAAATGTTTCAATATTGACGTCGTCACCCCAATACTTCTCACATGATAACTCTTATCGACATGCCATCATATGTCTTCCTTCAAAGGTTCGAGTGTAAAATCATACGATCAGACACAAAAGAAAGAAAATCACTCGGCTTTAGTGTTGAACCAAAATATCAAAGTTCCTCCATCCCAACAGTTGGTCGTCCATCTAATCTCTAGATCATCTATTAGCATTTAAGTTTCACAAGAAAACAATTCATATACATACCATCAATTCTCATATTTTAAGATTTGGACCAATCTTCACTTATAACATCACAATTTCTCGATTATGATGAATTTCCTAAAACTTCGACTATGTTTATTCCTTGTCTAGAAAGCAATAACTTCTCCATGAATCAACAAGAACAACAACAAAAACTAAATTTTGATGGGAAGGATCAACACCTTAGTTTTCCTCAAGAAAATTTCCAACGGATGTCCACCACGTGAATTTATTTAGACCGGTGAACCTCGAAATTAACAATTTCAACGGGAATCCGTTGCCAATTTTAACGGGCATGGTTGCAATTTCCAACGGATGTCCGTTGGAATGTTCACTATTTAGATCATACCAAAGAGTGCATCAAACCATCAATAACAAAAATATTTTAAAAAAAATCGTCTTTTTCAAATCAAAATATATATAGATCGAGAGAGTGGATGTATAGAAGAAAATATTCTATAACCGAAGAGATTACGCAAGAATCCTTACACGGATTGGAGCAATTCATGAGTTTTGCATCGCTGCAGCCTTTGTGTCAAGAACGCGGGACAATGTTATGTCCATGCAAAAGATGCAAAAACATGAAGTATCAAAGTCAAGAAATTGTTTGCAAACATCTTTATAAGGTGGGTTTCGTTGAAAATTACGAAATTTGGTTTTTTCACGGTGAAAATTGCGGTGTTAGAGATATTGTGCAAGATGCACAAGTAGACGAAATGAAAAAGTTATTTATGAAGCATCAACGACCAATTTATATGTGGAAATATTGTTAGATGTTTTTCTTAGAGCTGTTAATGAACAAACACATGAAGAGATGCCGAACATCGATGCACATCGATTCTTTAATCTATTGGATTCGGCGAAACAACCAATATATGAAGGTTGTCGTGAAGGTCAATCTCGTTTATCTTTATCTTCAAGATTGATGAGTATTAAAACAAAATACAATGTAGCTGAAAATTGCATGGATTCATTTTGCAAAACAATGCGGGAATATTTACCGGAAATTAATCAAGCTCCTGAGACATACTACGAAACAAAGAATATGTTAAAAATTTGGAAATGCCACATGAGAAAATTGATGTTTGTAGATACAGTTGCATGTTGTTTTGGGGGAAATGATAAAGACCTGTTGGAATGCAAGTTTTGCGGTGCAAGCAGATTTCGGCCTAAAAAACCATCTTCACGTAAATATGTACCATACAAGAAAATGTTTTATATGCCTGTAGAAAACAGGTTGAGAAGGTTATATGAATAAAAAAACCGCTGCGACAATGAGATGGCACGCATAACACTCAACGGTCGAAGGTGTAATGCAACATCCATCGGATGGTAAGGCTTGGAAAGATTTCAATGAAATATTTCCCGAGTTCGTGTATGAAATGAGAAACGTCTATATTTGCTTGTGCATGGATGGTTTTAGTCCCTATGGACAATCTAGAAGTCAATATTCTCTGTGGCCGGTGATTTTGTCTCCGTATAATTTGCCTCCCGAGATGTGTTTGAAAAGAGAGGTAATGTTTCTGACGTTGCTGATTCCAGGACCAGAACATCCGAAGAAAAGTTTCGATGTCTTTTTGCAGCCCTTAATTCATGAATTAAGACAGTTGTGGAACGAAGGAATCTTGCTTATGACGTCATTACTAAGCAAAATTTCACATTGAAAGCGGTCTTGTTGTGGACAATTAGCGATTTTTCTGCTTATGTAATGTTATCTGGATGGAGCACGCACGGAAAATTGGCATGTCTATATTGTATGGAGGATACAGATTCATTTCGACTAGTACATGGTAAGAAACCATGTTGGTTTGACTGTCATAGAAGATTTCTTCCTCGTGGCCATGCTTTCCGGAAAGATAAAAACATTCTCAAAAGAACGTGGTACACAAAGAAGAGACACCGTGTATGCAAACCGGAACACAAATCCTTTACAAAAGATTGAACACAATGGGTGATTTACAAGAATCGTTTGAATGCGTTTGGAGATCGTGGGCATCGTAAACCAAAAGGTCAAGGTGAATGACATAACTGGTATAAACATAGTATCTTTTGGGAACTATCATACTGGAAATCATTGATATTACGTCATAATTTAGATGTTATGCATATCGAAAAGAATGTTTTTGATAACATCATAAATACTGTTTTGAATGTGGCGGGGAAAACCAAGGACAACATACAATCTAGAAAAGATTTGAAGTCAATATGCCGACGACCTGAGTTGGAATTAAGAGATGGAAGGTCACCTGTCCCGGTATTCAGATTGTCTGGTCCGGCAAAAACGGCATTATTAAAATTGTTAAAAGAGGACGTTAAGTTTCCCGATGGGTATGCATCGAACATTGCTCGGTGTGTGGATATTGTTGGTTCGAGGCTGATCGGACTGAAAAGTCATGATTGTCACGTTTTCATGCAGCGACTCATTCCAATTGCATTTGCTGAGCTTTTACCACAGAATATTCACGATGTGTTATGCAAAATCAACATATTTTTCAGAGATATATGTTTGAATAATTTAAAAAGTGATGACTTGGAATTAATGAAAAACAATATCTCTGAAGTATTTTGTGCATTGGAAAAAGTTTTTACACCTTCATTCTTCGATGTCATGGAGCATTTACCAATACATTTACCAGATGAGGCAATACTCGGTGGGCCAGTTCAATTCATATGGATGTATCCTTTCGAAAGTTTTTCTTTCATTTAAAGAAAAAAACAAAAAACAAAGCAGCGGTCGAAGGATCTATTGTCAAACAATACTTGCTGGAAGAAATCACATATTTCAGCATATTTTATTTCGAGTCGCATATTCAAACGAAAGAACGACGTGCAACGGATGATCACACAAATTATATGTATCAATATAATCCGTAATTTGGCACAATTCCTGAAATTTTTACATCGATTAGACGTACAGGAGGTAAATCCGATGAATATTGGTTAACACTAGAGGAGTATAATAACGTCCACACATATATACTACTAAATTGTCAAGAGTCATTACCGTTCGAAAGGTACTGGTACATATTAATTTCAATCATTTACATATATATGTATATATATATATATATATATTCAAATTTAACGTATTTTCATTATACAAGATATTTGATGAAGAAGTACTTGGTACATATCCTCATATAAATGCAAATGAACTCACAGACATGAAAGTTCAACATTATGGCTCGTGGTTGAGAGACTACGTAAGTACTCGTGTACACATCTATTAAAATTAATTGCATTTATCATAAAAGTATTAAATTGTTTTTATGCTACGTACAGGTGAAATGTTCTGATGAAAGACTTCCTACGTAGTTAAAAGATTTTGCTAATGGTCCCGCACGAAATGCCATGTGTTGGCCAATTTTGTTTACTCGCGGCTACACGTTCCACACGTACGAACACGGAAAACATAGAAACACATACAACTATGGCGTTTGCGTCAATAGTGATATAGGGGTGATAACTTCTACGGCATTTTGCACCAAATCATACAAGTGGAATATCTCAGTCTCGTTGGGTTGAAGGTGATGCTTTTTAAATGTCA
>CM071866.1:8173068-8228507 GCA_036759665.1 Gynandropsis gynandra
CATCATCTATTTCATCCCGTCTTAGTTTAGTTATATTCTTAGAACAGGCTGCATTAGTCCCTAGAGTTCGACCCTGGTACTACACGAACCGTATACTTGCGGTAGAGTGGTCTAGGAAATATTATAGCTTGAATCTCCAATCATCAATAAACATTATAAGTGGTGTCCAACAAATGAAGAATGGAATAGAGGGGAGAAAATACGAGATTTTTTAAATCTGTTTATGGATATTATTACTTTGATTTCGGGATCAACATATCCAACTCCAAACATATGTACTTTTATGGAGATTTGGAAAATTGAAATGCTTTTGAAAAAGTATAGGGAGAATGAAGATGAATTCTTACGGAAGATGGCTGAAAATATGCAAGCCAAATTTAATAAATATTGGGACAGTTATAGTTCTATTCTCTCAATGCAGTTGTTCTTGATCCGAGAATGAAAATGCAATTATTGAAATATTGCTACGACGCCCTTGATGAGAAGACAAGTCAAATGAAAATTGATGAAGTTCAAAGCAAGATGTTTTCACTTGATGAGGAATACAAAACCAAATTTGGAGTTTCTAAATCTTCGGCTTCCTCTGAAGACAACAACAAGAACACGACCAAGAGCCATAATTCGAGTTATTTTGATGTAAATTATTTCTTTTATATTTATCATTTAATATTTGGTTTCTTTAATAATTTTTCTTATTGTATGTATTTTATAGGATATTGCCGACTTTGACGATAAATTACCTTCTTTAGATTATGGATTAGAATCAGGTTTGGATAGATAGCTAAGAGATCCTAAGATACACGTACAACGAAACTCGGATTTGGATGTCTTGCATTTTTGGATGTTCGAGCTTTATGGTATAGAATTATCGTTAATGGCATCTGATATTTTAAGCATTCCTATTACCACGGTGGCTTCTGAGTCTTCATTTAGTGCTGGTTCTCAGGTGCTCAACGAATATCGAAGCCGCTTGTTGGCTTCTAATGTTCAAGTGTTAATTTGTGGTCGATCGTGATTATTTGGTTATTCCGAAGTTGGTAAGTATATACCTATTATTTGATTTTCACATTTTTTATTAGTTATTTTGTTAAATAATTTTAGGTACTACTAACTTGATTGGTTCTAGCAATGTCATGACAATAGCTACGACGGAGGAAGATATGCAAGTGAATCTATTTGAATGTTGAATTTTGGATTTGAGTTTTGAGGTTTCTTTTGATCATTATGTTTTTTTATGATATTTTGACAATTTAATGATTTCGTAACGTTTCTTATGTAATTCAAAATACTGAAGTTTATAAGATAACGTTTTAGAAATGATATTAACGTTAGCTCGTGGGCTTCCCAAGCCCGCCGGGCCGACCCGCTGGCCGAGATTTTGCAGCCCGTTTAAATCTGGCTGGGCTCGAGCCCATTTTCACTAGGCCAACACGGGCTCGAGCCGGTCCAAATGACACCCCTAATAGAGAGCTGGAGGGATAAGTTCCGACACTACTTAAAAAACATGTAAATATTAACGGATGGATCGACGGATCCGTTCGTTGAAATATTTACCAACAAATTCCAACGGATCCATCCGTTGAAATTGGTACCAATGGATTCAAACAGATCATTCTGTTGAACTATTTACCAACAGATCTATTTGTTGAAAATATTTACCAACGAATTTCATGGTGAACCATTGAAAATCCTTAAATTTATCAACGAATGCCTGTTACAGTTTTTCCTAATTTTAACCGGGTATCCATTGAAAATTCCAACGGATGCCCCTTGGAAAAAATCATATTTACAAAATTCTGCACCTAACCATCTTATTTTTTTTCAACGGTCATCTATTGATATTTTCAACGGGCATCCATTGAAAATGCCAACGGATGTCTGTTGGAAAACAAATTTCAACGGATGGATCCGTCTTCACGTTTTAAACGGATGCCCTTGGAAAAAACCGAAAGGTTATGATTTGAATTCTTTGATTGGACATCAATTTCAACGGGCATCCGTTGAAATTTCCAATGGATGTCCGTTGAAATTACCGATATTTAAGATGTTAAAACAACTCATTTTTAACATATTTAACAAAACCTCTCAAATCCTATCAAAATCTCTCTGAAAAACTTTAAATAGAATACATTATAATGATTGAATGATTCACCGGTTATAAAAGATAGTTTCTTATCTTTTATAGAACTCTGCCATCATTTATTTTCGTAATACATGATAAAAGAAGAAAAATATAAAGCTTTAGATAATTTATATGATATAGTATTTTATTTTTTAATATGTATTTTAAATATTAAATTAAATTTTTTGATAGATTTTGAATTAATATATTAAATTTAATATTTATTAAAAAATTTATTTTGTAAAATTTGTCATAAAATCATCGTATGTCCTTTGATTATACAATCATAACATCAAAAGGCATCCGTTGATATATTTCAAATTTATGCTCAAAACTACCAACAGGCAACCGTTGGCAATTTCCAAATTTCCCGCTAAATCTTTCAATTTTCCAACGTGTATCCGTTGAAATATTTTACGGACATCCGTTAAAATTTCTAACGGATGTCCGTTGGAATTTTGTCAACTGATTTGGCCGTTGAAACTTCGTTGAAAATTGCAAGGATGCATGTTTTCAAGGAACGTTTATTAATGGTCAAGAATCTATTGATATCCGTTGGAAAATGACTTATTTCAACGAAAAAATTATCATTTCCAACGCATCTGTCCGTTGAAAATGACATATTTTTTTGTAGTGTGAAGATCAAAGGTAATATGGTGAGATGCACCACTGTCGAGCAACCATCCTTCAATACCATAAGGAACGGTAACTGTATGGTAAGGACATGGTGCCAGGTGTGATTAGGTGTTCCTGACCCCATCGAAAGTGTACTTGGGGCAGTTGTAGTGTATTCACCAAACAAAATTGTGGACAATGATTTGCTAGATGACCAAAAACGCCACAACTGAACGTGGTCGTGGGAGAGCGTCTGCACACTCCGTTTAAACACCTGCACCCGCGGGCTCGAACCCTAGTCCGCAGGCAGTCACTGCAGCAACTTCAAGTTCTATTCCCGGACTGAATACGGAACAGTATCATGCGCTCATCACACTCCTCAGCGCTCAGACATCTCAGCCCTCGAGTAGGGCATCGGGTAACATGATTGTTTTATTGATTTTGACGCTTCTCACCCTATGACAGGAGACCATAATTTGCTGATCAAGCCTCACAGATGCGAGCCACATCCCGTCGATTTGCCTGACGATTCATAGATTTCACCCACCCACGTTGGCGATTTTTGCATTAATGATAATTTTGTTCTTCGCGATGTCCTCTTCATTTGGTCTTTCACTCACACTCTCAACTCAGTTGCCCAACTCTTGAAAGATGTAGATTGTTCGATCACTTTTGCTGACAAGTTTTGTCTGATTCAGGAGCGTTCCACGAGGATCATGATTGGGACGGGTCAGGAGTGTGACAGGGTGTTCATGTTGCGCAACGTTGTGGTAGCTCGGGCTAATGTGGTAGTAGGTTTGAACTCCAGTGAGTTGTGTCACAAGCGGCTTGGTCATCCCTCCGACAAGATTTTTTCGCATCTTTCTGAATTAGTTGGTTCTTGTTTGAATAAGACTAAACCATGTAATGGGTGTCACTTGACGAAACAAACAAGACTTGTTTTTCCTGATAGTAATAATAAAGCCACATATTGTTTTGCTTTTATTCACTGCGATGTATGGGGTCCGTATCCGATTCCTACTCGAATAGGGGAACGATTTTTTCTGACGATTGTGGATGATTTTACATGTGCTACTTGGGTTTATTTGATGAAGTCGAAACTGAAGTGGTCCATTTGTTATAGAATTTATGCTCTATGGCTCTTCGACAATTTGTTAAACCGGTCAAAATTTGTACGATCTGACAATGGAACCGATTTTCTTCCTCTTCGGTCGTACTTTGCAAGGCATGGTATTCTTCATCAAACTTCATGTGTTGACTCTTCATAACAGAACGGACGAGTAGAAAGAAAGCATCGACATATATTGAATGTTATTCGGGCTTCACCGTTTCAAGATCATCTTCCTATTGAATTATGGTGCGACTGCAACCTTACCGCGATGTACCTCATAAATTGCACACCTTCCAAAATTCTTAACGGGAAATCGCCATATGCTATGTTGTTCAACAAGCTTCCGCCTTACTCACAACTCAAAGTCTTTGGATGTTTGTGCTTCGCTCATACCAAGTCTCGGGATAAGTTCGGACCGCGAAGCCGGAGGTGTGTCTTCATCAGTTACCCGGATACGAAGAAAGCTTGGAGAGTTATGGACGTTGAAATGAACGAGTGTTTTTACTCACGAGATGTGGTTTTCATTGAAGATAGTTTCCCTTATGAAGTGTGTCCTGCCTCTCAGATTCATGAATCCAAACTGTCTGATGATGCTATGAACAACAGGCTGGCTGAATTTGATGATTTTTTCGGGTATTTTATGGAACCCATTGATTTGAGCAACATGAGTTCTTCAGAAAAAACTTCAACAGACAGAGGGAGTCCATCAACGTCACTGATTTCATCAAAGGAACCTGATACTAGAGACACGGAGTTTGAAATATCTTCCCGGTTTGTTTTGCATGATTATGGCACATCGAAGTCTTCATCTAGCATGCGAAAGTTGGCGTCTTCACGGATAGACAAGTGTTGTGCTGTCACCCCGACTTCTCTCGTAGATGTACCTGTCCCTTCACCTATTCTCGGACGCGGTCATCGACTCAAGAAAAAATCTGTCAAGCTTGAGCCCTACGTAACATATAATGCCCAACTCTCACACTCCGTTCACTCATCACCACCCACACCCTCGGTCCTTCGGGTACGTCTCTTTATCCCTACGTAAATTATATCTCCAATGATAAGTTTTCGCCGTAACATCGCTCGTTTGTAACTGCATTCAGCCACAACCGAGCCCACAACTTATAATGCCGCTAAACGAGACTCACAGTGGTGTGCAGGCATGGACGATGAACTACGGGCCCTTGAAGCAAATCAGACTTGGACTCTTGTGGACCTACCTCCCGGGAAAAAGACCATTGGGTGTAACTAGGTTTACAAGGTGAAGCATCGATTTGACGGCAACATCGAACGATATAAGGCAAGACTAGTTGTACTGGAGAACCACCAAAAAAATAAATTGATTACACTGAGACGTTTGCTCTCGTTTCCAAGATGACCACCGTTCGTACTCTCCTCGTGGTGGCCGCCATACAGGATTGGAAAGTTCACCAAATGGATGTACACAATGTGTTCCTTCATGGGGACTTGACTGAAGAAGTGTACATGTGCTTACCGCAGGGATTGTCTACACTAGATACAACTAATGTTTGATAAGCTCCGCAAATCGCTTTATGGACTCCGACAAGCTCCTCGGTGTTGGTTTGAGAAGCTCACACATGCCCTTCTTCGGTTTGGGTTTTCTCGGTCTTACTCGGATTACTCGTTCTTCAGGTTCGTACGAGGGGAAGTCCGAATACACGTTCTCATCTATGTTGATGATTTGTTGATCGGCGGCAACAACATGGATGCAATACAACAATTCAAGACTTATTTGAGCAAATTTTTCCATATGAAGGACCTCAGACCCCTCAAATATTTTCTGAGCATCAAAGTCGTTAGGAGTCCAACCGGTATTCTCCTCACACAACGCAGTATGTTCTTGATTCTATCGATGAATGTGGTTTATCTGGTTCAAAACCTACGCTTCTCCCTGTTGATCTGAATCACACTTTGGCCAAGTCTACCTCTCCGTTTATGACTGATCAGGAGCGGTATAGACTCCTTGTGGGTCGTCTAGTATATCTATCTGTTATTCGTTTTGAACTTTCCTACATCATGCACATTTTTGCCAGTTCTTACATTCTCCTCGCTTGTATCACTTGGATGCTTCTCTCCGGGTGGTTAAATATTTAAGAGGTTGTCTAGGTCAAGGGGTTCTTTTGCACTCGGGTAGCTTATTTCGGCTTACTGCGTACTGCGACTCTGAATGGACAGCATGTCTCCTTAGCCGACGGTCGTTGTCGGGTTATGTAGTTCTCATTGGTTCATCGCCTATCTCGTGGAAAACTAAGAAGCAAACGACGGTGTCTCGCTCTTCGGTTCAAGCAGAATATCGAGCTATGGCTTACATTACTTACGAAACAAAGTGGCATAGAGAGATTCTGCACACACTTGGGGTCTCCTTAATAGCTCCGACACATCTCCATGTTGATAATGAAGGAGCTCTACATATTGTGTCTAACCCGTTTTTCACAAGCGCACTAAACACATCGAAGTTGATTGTCATTTCATTCGCGATGAGTGGAAGGATGGTTACATTACATTCTCTTATCTCTGTACGACGGACCAACTCGCGGACATCTTCACCAAAGGCTTCGGACGCAAGACGTTCGATCATCTTCTCGGCAAGCTGGGCGTCTGTGACCTACACACGCCAGTTTGAAAGGGAATATTGGAATATCGAATCATACAAAATCAGGAATAGTTTGTTACGTTATTTATTATCTCCTAATCAGTTGGGATTTCCATTCCATGTTACGTGTATATATATTCAAATAGATGAATGAGAAAAGGAAAGAACTCTTTCACGAAAACTTTGATGTTTATTACTATTTCATATTTTAAAATCACTTTTTTTAGATTTCTTTAATATATTAATAAAGTTTACCAAATATATTTGGCACAATTTCGACAATAGGGTCAATATTTTCATTTAGCACAATAATATTCTTGTCTTTAACATGTTTGATCAATACCCTTCATTATATATTCTTTAATAATATTATTTTTTTTTCTTTGGTATAAAACAACCGTATAAAAAGAACTAAAAAAACCTTTTAAATAAATATAATTTTATATGATATTTTTACTCATAAATTCTTTATTTTTACTTAACCAAATTACCAAAATTTTAATGATTTTTTTTCAACGCTCTAAATCGTTCATAACATTTTAGTTACACATTAGATTTTTAGATCGGTTATTTTATACATTTATTGTCTAAAAATAAAAAATATTTTGATTTTGATGACACCATGAAAATAAAAAAGATATAGATGGTGGGAAGTTACAAAATGATAATTTTGTGAAAGAATTGAAACGTGATTTGTTGATGGTTATATAAATTTTCAGAACAAACTAAAGACATTTGCGAATAAATTATAGATAAAAAATTTCGGTAACAACATATGTATCTCGATATGGTTGCATTTGTCTTTAAAATCTTTTGACGATCGTACAAGACTCCGCTCTCCACGGAACCCCATACAACCACCAGAATGGCTGACGACTCGTGCAGTAATGTAGCTAACGCGTTAAGGTCAAGAATGAGCTGACGACTAAAGGGGAAGCGGCCGATTGCAGTCCTTGAGCCCAGCCAGATTGAAATCCAAGGCCTGGTCCCGCCCAGCTAATCTCACTTTGTTCGGAGGTTTTGTAGGAATTCGGCCATCTTCCTCGGTTGTTGGTTCACCTCATGAGTCAACTACCTGCTTTCCCGTCTACAAGCTTTGCAAGGTGGAGATTGCTTTTAGGAAGTGTGATTTTATATATGAAACTCCCAAGACTCGAACTGGAAGGGCTCTGCTCAAGCCTATTTTCTAAAGCCAATCGACCAAATGATTGATCGCTTTCTTATGGCGAGATGGTAACGAACCCCTAATCAACATGGAATGCGGCTTCTCAGACCTATTCCAAGAAATGTGTACAAATTTCGAATGCCACATATTTTGAGAAAATTACTATTTTATCCTTTTTGCCCAAAGGCTCACATCGGTTTTCATGAACTATTTTGACTAGTATATATTAAGTTTTCTGGTGTATTGAACTCAAAAGGTGGTAATGGATGGGTTTTGAGATTGAAGGCGGTTTTTACAAAAAATACCACACGTGCACAAAGACCACGACGCTGCTGCCACCCGCCCATCCGTCCGCTCGCGCTGCCGCCCGCCCAGACTTGACCGGGCTGGACTAGGTTTTACTTAACCGAAATATTTTTTTACAACCAGTTAAGACTTTTTCAAAGAACAATTTTTTTTTCCTTGTATCATGGAGCCATCCTGGAAGTGGCTTATTTAGTGGAGCCATCTCGGGATGTTTGTTGCACCATGAGCCTATATAATGCTACCTCTTGGCTAAGAAAGATCATCCGAAAAACACATTCAAATACTTCTACTTTTTGGTTTTTGTGCACATACGCACGGTTCTATACGTACGAGTTATATTTCCGCTATTTCGTCCTCTCTGTCGTGAGTGCACGTGTGTAAGAGGGGATTGTCGTGTTAACCTTGGGGAGCGAACGACCTTCGGTTACACCACAGTCATGTCAGAATTTCGCTTTCAGCATAGTGGTATTTACCACGACACAGCTTGGTCACTATTCACCTATTGCTAACAATCTGAAAGCGAAACTCTATATCATTTATTTTATCTCATTCGTGACTCATGACCATGGTTGTCGTCCTACCGCACCGCTCACTGTCCGACCTCTCCAAGCTTGAACCGCTTGACGGTGTGAATTACCGTCTGTTGTCCCAAAAACTGCTCATTTTCTTTGAGCAGTTAGACGTCGATCGACTACGTCATACGCACCGACGTCGCTGAAGATGCGCCACCCCACGTCGCACCCTCCACTCCGATGGCCACACCTCAAACCGAGAAATCCAAGAAGGCAGACGACGAGGTAAAATCAAAATTCGAGACAACAAGATGGTGCGCAGCCATCTTTTAAACCATATGACCAACACATTGTTCGATATCTTCGTCAAAGAGATTTGTGATATCTTTGAAACAAGATATGGAGCCGATGATGCTGGAAGGAAGAAGTATGTCGTAGGCAAATGGATTCAGTTCCAAATGGTCGACGACAAACTCATCATGGACCAAATCCATGAATACGAAGACCTTGTCGCTGACGTACTCAATGAAGGCATGAAGATGTGCGAACTTCTACAAGCGAACGTCGTGCTAGAGAAGTTTCCTCCCTTGTGGTCGTAGTACAGATGTCATCTCAAACACAAGAAGAAGGATCTGCCACTCCAAGAGCTCATAAGCCACATGAAGACTGAGGAGGCTAATCGGCAGAAAGATAAGCTTAATATTGTCTCTTCACATTCAGTTAAAGCTAACTTGATTGAATCTTCTGCTAGACAGAAAGACAAGTTTAAGGCTAAAGGGAAGAAATTCAAAAAGGGGCCGAATCAGAAGCACTTCAAAGGGCTTGGCGGAAAGAGTTCAAAGGACAAAATTCTGCATAGTTATGAATTTGGAAAACCAGGCCACAAATCATATCAATACTGGAACAAAAAGATAAAAAACATGACAATAAATCTAACGCAAATTCTACTCGCATATTAATGTTGCTGAAAAGGATGAGATCATCTTGGCGGTGGTGGTTGAAGCGAATTTGTTGGAAAACAAAATGGACTGGTTACTAGACACTGGAGCGACCAGACACTTCTGTTCCAACAAAGATCTTTTCTAGGAATTCCAAGAAGTTGCGGATGGTGAACACATCTTCATGGGTAATTCTGCCACTGCTGGAGTTCTTGGTAAAGGAAAAATTCTCCTCAAACTTACGTCTGAAAAAACATTAGCATTGCATGATGTGCTCTATGTTCCATCACTGCGTAGGAACCTAGTCTCTGGTAGTTTGCTTAATAGAGCTGGTTTGAAACTTGTCTTTGAGGGTGATAAGGTGATTTTAGTCAAGAATGGGGACTTTGTGGGAAAAGGTTATTTGTCAGAGAGACTGTTTGTCCTGAACACTATTTCTGCTTTAGCTAATGAAAGTAACTCTGGTTCTGCTTATATCGTTGAATCTGTTAATGTGTGGCATGGCAGACTAGGACATATGAATTATGGTTCTATCAAAAGGCTGAAAAATATGCAACTCATAAATGCATCAAACGAAAATGAATGTTCAAAATGTGTTATTTGTGTTGAAGAAAAATATGCTAAGAAGCCTTTTAAACATGTTACTTCTAGAAGTACGAAATTACTTGAATTGGTTTATTCTGACTTATCTGATTTTAGAAACACGTTGAGCAAAGATGGAAAACATTATCACATTTCGTTTATTAATGACTTTTCTAGATATACAAAAATTTATCTATTAGGGTCTAAAAATGACGCTCCTCAAATGCTTTTAAAATATAAAGCTGAAGTAGAAAACCAATTAGATAAAAATATTAAAAGACTTAGATCAGATAGAGGTAATGAATATTGCACGAAATTTCTTGAAGAATTTTGTACGAAACTACGGCACCGTATACACCTCAACAAAATGACATAGTCGAATGAAAAAATAGAAACACTAAAAGAAATGATGAATGTTATGTTATTAGTTTTGGTATGCCTGAAAATATGAAGGGAAAGTAGCATTGTTTGCATGTTATATTCTTAACAATGTCCCTCACAAAAGGCTAGATAAAACTCCCTACGAATTATGGAAAAGTTTAAACCAAATCTGAACTATTTGAGAGTATGGAGTTGCCTTGGTAAAGTTTTATTTTCTGAATTTAGGAAAACGAATATAGGACCTAAGACTTTTGATTGTGCATTCATTGGGTAGGCTCAAAATAGTAGCACATATAGGTTCATGTGTTTGAATGATAACTTAATATGTGAATCTAGAAACACTGAATTTTTTGTACTTTTCCTCTTAAAAAGGATGATACATCTTCTTCTTCAATTAGTGGTTTGGATAAGAAATCGTCTAAGATAGTGCATGATGACGAACCTAGAAAGAGTAAAAGAAAAAGAGTTGAGAAAACTTTCGGTTCTGATTTTTGTCACTGTATTTCTAGTTGATAATTCAGACAAAATTAATGAACAATTTGTATCTACGTTCTCGATTGATGAAGATCATAAAACCTACGAAGAAGCTCTGCAGTCTATAGACTCTAGTTTTTGGAAAGAAGCAATTAAGAGTGAGTTAATAATAAGGAATCACACATGGGATTTGGTTGAACTGCCTAAAGGTAGTAAACCCATTAAGTGTAAATGGATCTTCAAGAAGAAAACTAGATCAGACGGGTCAATTGAAAAATTTTAAGGCTAGATTAGTGGTAGTAGGATATACTCAAAAGAAAGGTATTGATTATTTTGGTACTTATTCTCCTGTAACTAAAATCTCTACCATTAGATCTTTGATTGCATGTTCAGCTATTCGAGGGCTCACAATACATCTGATGGACGTGAAAACAACCTTTCTAAATGGAGACCTTGAAGAAGAAATTTACATGGAACAACATGAGAGATTCATCATAGTTGGGCAAGAAAACAAAGTGTGTAAGCTCAAAAAATCTCTCTACGGTCTCTACGGTAAACCATGACTACGTAGTGAATATGTCAGATTCATGTGTTTACACTAAGTTGTTTGGGTCTGATTGTGTGATCATATGCCTATATGTTGATGACGTGTTAATTTTTGGTTCAAACATAGAAGTCATCATTGATACCAAGAAGTTTTTATCATCTCATTTTGATATGACAGATTTTGGAGAAGCTGATGTTATTCTTGGTGTTAAAATTTATAAAACGAAAAATGGATTTTCTATGTGTCAATCACAGGATGTTGAGAAGATTCTCAAAAAGTTTGACTGCTTTGATGAACTGCCTCTAAGAACTCCTTATGATCCAAGCATGAATCTTAAAATAAACAATGGTGACACAAACTGAATATGCTAAGATTATAGGAAGTGTTATGTATCTCATGAACTGCACAAGACCAGACATGGCATATGTTGTAAGTAGACTAAGTGGATACACTCTTAATCCAAACAGTAAACATTGGATGCACTTCGTCGATTATTGAAATACCTTAAAGGGGACTATGAACTTGTACTTACATTTTAACAAGTTTCTCGCAGTATTAGAAGGTTATTGTTATGTGAATTGGGTGACAGATAATGATGAAGTAAGTTCCACCAGTGGATATGTATTTACATTAGGTGGAGGAGTTGTTTCTTGGAAATCATCGAAACAAACTTGTATTGCTTAGTCTACTATAGAATCGGAGTTTATCGCTCTTGAATTGGCTGGTCAAGAAACCAAATGGTTGAAATACATATTAGGAGATATTCCATTGCAGGGTTCTACTGTTCCTGTCTCATTGCATTGTGACTCAAAAGCTACCATTGGAGTTGCAAAGAATTATAAGTATAACGGTAAAAGAAGACACATTCGCATAAGACATGGAGCAGTTAAACATCTCTTAAAGGATGGAGTGATCTCTTTAGAGTTTGTGAGATCCGAAAGGAACTTGGCAGACCCTTTAACTAAAGGATTATCGAGAAGAATTATTTAAGAATGTTTTAAAGGAATGGGACTTAAACATTTAGGTTGAATTGAGATCAGCATATTAGTCCATTCCTATATTGTGGTTGTTAATCCATAACTCTAGTTGTTGAGTGGTCCTATGAAAGAATTGATGGATGTTGAGATATAAGTCAGAAGGACTTATTCCATAATCCTAGTGGTTGAGTGGTCCTATGAAGGACTTGATGGATGTTTGAGATGTAAATCGAGAAGACTTATTCCACGGATCTAGATGTTGAGCGGTCTTTTGAAAGACTTGATGGATGATGATATGGAAGTCTTATGGACTTAATAATTTCATACCTTTGTTGTTGAGTGGTCTGTAATTATATCAGACTTGATGAAGTTATTGTTAAAATGAGTGTGAAGGTGGACCGCTTTTTATGAAAGAAAACTGAGTTTCTTTGTAGAGCACTCATAGAACCAAGATAAAAATAAAATGCATGACCTTTAAAAGTGTTGTAATCGTATCGCGGAATAGCAAATACCAGGAAATTAATACGTGTTGTGGGGGTCTCAGCTTAAGCTTTTGAAAGTTCAAGAAGTAATTCACTTCCACTAGCTTAAGTTGTTGCCTCACATCACTATGCATCAATTCAATCTTAAGATATTGATGTTTAAGTAATTCAATTCCTACATTATTCGATTTACTCGTATGTTTAAAAATTGTGATAGTCATTTGTGGGGATTGTTGACCAAAGTTCCACATCGGTTTTCATAAACTATTTTGATTAGAATGTATTAAGTCTTCTAGTGTATTGAACTCAAAAGGTGGTAATGGAGGGGTTTTAAGATTGAAAGCAATTTTACGAAAAATACCACACGTGCACGACGACGACATATGTATGCAAATTTGACTTAAACTTATTAAATTAGGATAATGATATTTACCACGACGCATCTTGATCACCATTCACGTATTGCTAACGACATATGTATGCAAATTTTACCATTCACGTATTGCTAACGACATATGTATGCAAATTTGATTAATGGACGAATTGCCTTTCCAGTTGTCCCAATATTTTTAAAAATTTTATCCTCAATTTTATGGTTTTCAGTAATACCAATATATCTTCGGATTAAACTCATGTCATATATATATATTATAAAATATCATCTCATAATTAGATGAAATATGCTAATATTAAAATTCTGGATGTATTTCCAATAATTTAAGAAAAGATAGAAAAAACTATTTATGGACATAAAATTCATTTGAAAACAATTTAAAATTACGAAATTATTGTCAATCCATATTTGGTTTGTCCCTACGTTATTAAAGATATTTTAAAACTACACCGATGAGTCCATCTACTTTCATCCTATTTTATTGACCAGATGTTTGTTTGTCCTAATTTACACAAAAAAAATATCTTTATCATTAATGACGGTTTAAGGATATAACTTATAATTTCTTAATTACAGACAAATTAGAGATCAATTAAGAGTTAGTCTATAATGCTTCCATGATGAATATCTTGTTCGATGTATAAATATTATCAATAATGTTACTTTATTTATATATATACACATATATATACTAAAATCTTTAATTTTATTATTTTATTTGTAAATGGTAATATTTGATTTTTTTTGCTATTTCAGTTTAATTACCTACAAGGATTTCAGAACTTAAAAAGAAAAAAAATAAAGAGTTGGAAAGAAAACCGAATAAAAAATTTGTGACCATCATATTATTTAATGGTCGTATTCGCACATCATTAATTATACGATAACCACAGATTCTAATATCATTTAATTTTCATATTTTCTTTATTTTGCAAAATTTGAATAACAGATCTGAAGTATATATATTAAGATGTCTGGGAATATTTACAACTTTCAAAGAAACTCCCTACCTTCTGTTTCTTGACGAGTATACACAGAATTCTTGCGGTCTAAAACTCTCGTGTTATTGATGCCTTGTTTCAGAAGCAACCACTTTGTGCCGATTAGCTAAGGAAACCTGCGTTGTCTTTATCTTTGGACCTTGGGATAAGTCTTCTCCGATCGAATTGAACCTTAGTTCCGCTGGGGGAATGAAGCAATCCATCGATAATCCGGGAACGTTAAACGCGACTTCATCGATCACCCACGCTTCTTGCATAGTGGTTCGAGTATTGTGACCCGTCGACATGTCCCCAAACCTCAAGAGAGTAGCCATGGATCGACCGGAGTGAGCCACCATGATCCCTTCGACGGGTCTGTAATCTTCGAGGTATGAATTGATAGTTGTTTCCCAATGTACGGCTTCACCACCATTGTTTTGGATTCGGGTCAAATGGGAGTCCTCTAAGTGAACAAGAAGTCCCGTTTTCTGACTGAAGTAACCGAACAATGTGTGCCGTATTGTCTCTGATGCTCCTTCACTTCTGGCTTTTAGTGTCGTTGGGTCCGCGCATAGTTTGAGAATGAAACAGTCTTCTCCGTCCATCTTTTTCTCTCCAATGCACCTCGCATTTGCGAACATATTCGCGGTGGTTCTCGGGTCAAGTCCCTGAAAGAGATAACATATGGTATCAGAGTTAGGTCGTCTCGATTTAAATATTCCGATACTGAACCATGAAGCAGTAGTCAAGTGAACAGATTTCGGGTCGCATGAATCACCTCAACATACTGAAATGTTGTAAAAACAGATCAATTTCTTCCTGAGTTATGTTTTCTCAAGTACAGGAAGCAACATATCTCACCTGAAGAGCACGTCGTAATGGTCTAACAGGACCTTTTGCAGCGTGAGGCCCAAGCCATGGCGTGTGCCTCCACACAAGCTTCCCATCACAACCTGCAAGAACCTTGCTCCCACCAAGCACAAATTCCATGTACCACATGTCAGGGTTCATCTGCCACAACACAAAGCTTCCGGATTCGACAGACTTGGACGAGTTCTTGCTCTTTGAGACTTTGGAGGCTGTCTCAAACTCCGATGCCATCATCCTGACTCTTCCCGTCACGTAAGCATTGTGGATAGAAGTATGGAGCTTTTGGCCACCTGATGCAGCTGTGTACTGCTGAAGTATATACTGCGCAGAGGAGGTTTCCTGAAATTTGGAAATTAAAATAGTGAAAATTAAGAACTGAAAACTATCCCGGAAGTTAATGGTACTATAGTAAAGAAGTGACTTAGGTTAGCCTTCTTTCCTATCTGCTTATGCTGTATGTCAAATCAAAAGATCCAATCTCATGACCCTTTTAATATCTTCAGATATTTACCATATTGCTCTCTTCGCAGAGCAACAAGAAACATCATCCATCAGTAGTTTTCAGTTTACAGAATGACCTCAGAGAGAATGGTAATGAGAATAAGAAATGCGTGAAAAATCTACCACACTAAGTGCAGCCAATGATAATCCACGATAGCGAAAACAGAGCACTATTGAGAACGATTTTGACTCCAAGGAAATTTATTTTGAGGAGAACAAGAATGAAACTCTGCTTTTCATTCGCTAGTATAACACTGAGTGGAACGAAATTCATGTGAATCTCTGAACAAATTAGGATAGAATCCACAGATAAGCAAGCTTAGGATCAATAGAGGTATTGGTAATCCTTCTCCATGAATAGTCTGCAACACAATTTTCACTGAAATTCAACTAAGAGCACGTTACAGCAAGGGTTACATTTTCAGATAAAAATCGAATTGAAATAAAAGCGACAGCAACTGCATCTACTTCGTCCTATTTCGGAAAACTCAACTTCTGCTGAGACTACGATCAAGCACCATGGGTGCAGAAAACAGTGAATTTAGGCTCTCACCATGGGAGCATTCTTAATGCTGAGGTGTGGGAAACAATCCAGCGCGCTAACGTGCACAGGACCGAGCGGTGCACCAAGCACACCGAGGAGAAGCCTCAGATCCGTCCGTCGGAAGCCATTGGAAGACGAAGAGACTGACGGCGGAGCCACCGGCAATTGACACTTCATCCAATTATACCACCGGCTCTCGAACCTCGAGTGATCTCCACCGCCGGCGTCTTCTCCACCGTCTGGATCAGGTCCCTCCCTAACCGGCGGTAGCATCTCCGGCACACGTGAAACGTAACGACCGTTCCGACGCCGGAGAATGCTCGGAGACACGCCTCTCGCCGGGCTTTTGGATCGTGATCGACGAGAATCTCCCTTGGAAAACAGTCCTCGCTTCTTATGATCCATAGAGAGAGAGAGAGGTTTGTTGCGAAAAGTTTCAGGAGTGAAGTTGGCAAAGAAAAAAGGACTAACGGGAAGGAGAATATTTGCGTTGAAGGGAAGGCTTTCATATAAATCTCGATTTTGATTCGTTGAGACGCTTTGTTAATTTTCTTTTCTATTTAATTCTTTTATGTAGAAATCATTGCATTTGCATAAAAAAGAACTAGAAGTTTCATAATTACACTTCCTTGGCATATCCAACTCATGAAGAAGACTCCGATTAGAATTTATATCTACCTATATATATATATATATATATTTAAAAAAGTTAATGAATTACTTTATATCACGTCTAATTTTTTTTAATATCTATTCTTTTAAATAATATATATAGAAAGTAAAAACTATGCTTTAATATGTCTAATCTTCTCATTTTATGATACATTAAAATTAGATCTATAAGAGTATGTATTAGGAGAATGTTATAGAATTATATATCTCAAAATATATAATGTTTAACCTGTGAATATATAGATGATATAAAATGTTTTCATCTTTAAGAAAATATTAACTTTAATGGAAATCTATTTTAAAAAATATATAAAATTTTATTGTTGTGATTTCCTTAATCAAATTTTAAGTCTATATGTATATATACTATATTGATTATGCTAATGATATATTTGGATTCGAATCCAGTCCCCTACGTCTGGTAAATGTTAATTTGGCAGCTAGACCATAATGAGAAAAGAAAAACTAAGTTTATTTTAATAAAAATCATTAATATGAATAATTTGATTAGCGATATCTTTTGGGGATTCTAATAATAATACTAAATAACACCGTTTGGTTTTTTAATATTTGGAAATCGAATACTCCATAATATGTCGTATGTAATGTGTGTCATGGATTCATTATTTATCACTGTGATTGCTTCCATATAACCCTTAGTTACTCGACCATTTAATCACTAAATAATAATAATAATAATAATAATAATAATAATAATAATATTATTATTATTATTATTATTATTATTATTATTATTATTATTTAATATGTTTTATGATTAAATTTGATATTCAAATTTTAAAATTATGTTCAATTAAAATTAATTAATTCAAATAGCCATTTTGATTGAAATTTGAAGTATATATTTATATTAGTCGAAATTTAAACTGAAAAATAATTGGGTTAGATGTATAAATATAAATATATATATACTAAATTCCCCTAATTATATAAACTTGCAAATAAAGTACATAAATGATTTTGATTAGTGAAATTATAGCCTAAGGTAGCTGTTAGGATTTTGTTTACATGCGAAGCTAATTTATCAAATATTATGTTGTTCACGACACGATTATTATTTTCATTTATAAAATTCTCCGATATATTCTCCTATATATATATATATCAACTATTATTTTTCTATTCATCGGTAAGAAAATAATATTCTTATAAACACATTTGGAACCAAATTGCAATTGTATATATTATGTTATACATGTGTATATATAATAATCACTATCAAACTATGCAAAGTTTATTAAAAACTGAGAGAAATAGCTGAACAATACTTGAATTTTCATTTTTTTTTGTAAGATAGATTTTTCATATAAAAGAATACACAAATTATACATAACCAACTTGCAATTTTATATATTAGTATATTCTGCTGAGATTTAATTATAAACTATTTATACGAACAAATTTATTTGGCCACAAACTAATCCAATTATTGTCTTATAATAATATAATTTTGTATCTTATATTAACATTTTAGTTAATTAACTTTTTGTAACCATTGTGCGTTTGGATGTTCAATCATTTATTGAAATTTTGAATTTTGTTATGCCTTTAAAGTTTTAAAAATTAATAAAAATCGATTTTTTCGTAAAAATAAAAAAAAAGAAAAGTCTTTTTACCATTAATAAGTTAAAACATAGTGAAAATCGATAGTTTTTATTTTATATCAATATCATTTAGCGTAAATTGCAAATGGTATTTTCAAAAACTTCGTTGTGTTATACTATCTATACTTTTACACATATAGGAATATTGTTCGTATTGTGTGAATATTTCGTTATTTCACATTTAAATAAAGCATATTGCGAAAAACAAATATTGCGAGGTCAACGTGAGGCGGAAAGCAACGGTAGGAAAATGTAGAATGAGAAATTAATTAAAATTAAAATTTATTTTTCAAAAAATAATTAAATTCGAGAATAGGAAAAAAAAAGGAGAGAGAGAAAAGGGGAAAAGAATAATAATCAATGATGAAACACGCTGAGCATGCGAGGTTGGTATATTTCATAATAATGCATCTTTTACACCCTACAACTTTTTCAATACCATTCCAATATACTTTTGTGGTAAAAATCAATTTATTCCCTTTCAATATATATATATATATATAACATGAAATTATAATGACTAAAAATAACTATTTTCAGTAAAAAATCTACAAAACTTTGTTTGGAATTTATAAAATTTGAAATCTTATATATTAAGTTTTTGTTCAATTTTGATGCCCTCATCATATAAAATCGAATTTAAATTTAAGATTATAATATATTTTCGATTTAATTTGGTATCATCTTATTTAATGTTAACCAATTTTTTATCATTGTGATTAGACTGTATCTGTAATCTAAATTGAACGAATTGATACGTTTCATTATAAAAATTTATATTATAATGGATTTTTGTTAAAATTGTGATTTTATATGGTATCATTATATTCTATTTAAAGGTAACAGTTTGTTAATATTACAAAATTTATTATTTATATATGACAATTATATTGATTTTATCCATTTATTTAAAAAACTACAATATGGAATTTTTTCACAAAGCCACGTCAACTTCCACATTATATTCACATCAAATTTTTATTTATTTTTTAGAGTTTAAGTTGTATAAATTGATTTGTTATCATTCAAAAACTAAATAAAAAAATGCATGTATTATCATTAATGTCCACTTAACCGTTCATCGATTCTCAATAAACCATGAATGAATAAATTTTGGTTTTCCATTCTACCTTTTCGTCTTCTCTTCATGACCTATATACCAAATTTGGGAACCCATTATCACCTCCAACATAACTCGATTTTTCAAGCTCGCATGTGTTTTGCCTTCTCACTCATCGCTTGCAAACTATTTTCCACCATGATTTGCTTCTCCATAGCTCAGTTTGGGTATGAGTCTTATCACAATATCAAGCAAACGGGTCATTGGACTCATCCAAAACTAATTAGTTTTTTCTTCCCAATCTTTTTGTTTGATCCAATCAAAGATAAATCTTATTTACTGAAACCTTAGATTTTTTAGGTATCCCATAATATCTTCTATGTTTCTTTTTTATTTGTCTCTCTATCATATTTTTTAGAAATATTATTTTGGTTAAAGAAGTATAGTTTCCACTCAGTAGATATTTTAATCGAGAATAAGGTTCGTCGAACACCACGAAGCCAATCAAAAGGACTAGAGAAAAAGAGATGGTTGCGCCGACGGTCTAGTGACAGTAAACCGATGCAACGACCATTGCAGAAAAGAAATAAAACGAAAGAAAAGGGTGGGAGGCACACTAATATGGGAGAGGAGAAAGAAAGAAAAGAAGAAGAAGAAAGAGAGGAAAAAGAGATTATGTGTGGTCTAAATAGTAATTAGGGTTATGTTATTTTATCTTTTATTATTATTTTTGTTAAAAAATAATTATATTATTTTAAGGTGAATGTGAAAATGTGTAGAAATAGTAATAAATCCTCTTTTAGAATTGCTCTGTTGAGATTGTTTTAGAGTTATCTTACATAATTGTTTTCTATTTTACTCCAACATTATTACCATGTATTCCTCACGTCTCGAAATTATAAATATGGTATATTCATATTTGTTAATATATATTTTGATATTATAATTTAACTATTATTTACATAATAAATATATTTTATTGATATAAAAATGATATTCCATTCACATTTTCTGATATAAATCAATATTTAATTTGATATCGATTTTACAAAACTGTTTATTATTTAAAAACAGATGTTAATTCGATAAAACAATAAATCACAAATTTTTAAGTGTTTACAATACTCAACTCTTTATTTTAAACACTTCTTCTCTCTCCTTTATCTATTTATTTATATATAAATATATATATATATATTTTAAATTTTTGAAAAAAAATGTTCTTATCAACATAATGTGTGACTAATATCATCATGACATGTGAGTTAATAATATATCATTTGATATGTGTATATATATACATCAATTTAATGCAATTTATCAAACAAATCAATTCGAAATAAATATATATATTTTTAATTTAAAATTTGAATTTAATTTAAAAAAATCAAAACTTTGAATTAAATATTTTAATAAATATATAAAAAACAATTAATTTGTGATATGAGACGAAAGATCACGTGTTTTCATGATATCTGACGTGGGATTATAGGTGTTGAAGAGTGCAAAATTTAGTATGTTCGATAGGTCAATCTTTATCTTATTATTTATTTATGCTTTGAATTTCAACAGTTTTTATAATTGAATTAAATCGACATTTATCTTAACAATCTTTCACCAATTTTTTTTTTTCTTTCCATTACTCTTTGATATCTTTTACCCTGAGACAATTTATATGAATTTCATTACAAATTTAAAATGAGAAAAGATCCAAAATTTAATAATGGATAATTCAATTGAATTAAGAAAGAAGGATACGAAAGAAAGATAACAACATATTAAAATAAAAGAGTGGATGACTTATAAAAACATCTCTTCAATTCCAAACAAATCTTTAAGAAAAAATTATAATTAAAATATAGATTAAATATTATTATATGAATAAATTTAAATTTTGTGAATTTTTAGACATATTTTCAAATTGAATTTCATTATTTTTTTTCATATAACTTACGTGATGCATATATTAAAATAAAAAATTTAAAAATCTAATTACTCTTTTATACGATAATTATACATTTTTATATATCAATATATGTATAACATATCAACTTCTATTCATTAATATATAATAATATATTTAATACATATGTATTTTTTTAGTATTCCAATTACAATATCATTTCAAGCACTTTAGATTTAACATTTCTTTTTACTTTTATTTCTTACATATCTTTTGTTACACTAATATTTTTTAAAATGATTATATAAAAAATTGTTTTCCTTCAATATTTTATTAAACATCAAATTAAATATTGTAATTTGTACCTTTTAATAAAAATTCAAATATATTGACTAATTTTTATTAAATTATATACAAAATATATCATCAATATCAATATCATATATCTCCAATATAATATTCTATGTATAATATATAAATTACATTTTTATAATACCAAATTGATAAAAGTTCGAGATCACTTTCTAATTTATATTATAATTAATATATAATTAAATCAAAATATCTGGTAGAATTTTCAACATTTGCATGGATTACATATTTTCTCGTTTTACGTCTGCAATGATTTTTTAAAGATGTTTTGTGTTACATTATGTTGGTTTATAAATTTAGAGATTTTTAAGATTAAGTTCTAATAATTGAATATTTAGAGTTTCACACAAAAAAATATAGTCTTTCAATGGCCATTTAATGGAAAAAATTAAAAATGAAAAAAATAAATTTTTTAAAATAAATTAAGAGAATTCAATTGAACGAATTATTGAGGTTCATAATATAAATTAGTTTGGGTTCATGTATTACATGTTCATGGTACGTCCTTCCTTTTAGAGCTCTTCATTATTCACGCGGTGATGTGATTATTCACACGCTTTCTTTTCTTTTTTACCATAATACTATTGAAAAAAAATTGTAATATTCCTGTTTTATCATGATATCATCCCTCAATTACATTACACCGCATTTTTCTCTTACTTTCTTGTTTTGTCCTTCATCAGCATTATTCATTTGTCTTGTTATTTTTTTATTATTAATAGGAAAAACCTTGACAATGTTAGCTTAAGTCCAATTCCCATTTGACTTTAGATCTAATTCGATTCCTCTTTGATTTTTAGCCATAATTCTATTTTCTTTTTAATTATTCAAAATCTATCTAAAACGCTTTTTGTTAAATATCCGTTAACCGATCCGATTTCGATCCAAAGAATCTCGTCACGAATAAAATGACACTCTATTTCGATGTATTTTTTACATTCATGGAATATCTGATTAGTCGCAATGTGGAGTGTCGCTTGATTATCGCAAAACATACGCATTGGAGTAGCATGAGGGACACAAAAAACATGAGGAAAGACTTCAACCATTTAAATTCACATGCGAGTACTACCATGGATCGATATTCCGTTTCCACCGAAGATCGTGAAACTATGTGTTGTTTCTTCATTTTCCACGTAACAGGAGAAACTCCTAACATAAAGATATGTCCACTAATTGAGCGATATGTTTGAGAACGTGCTGTCCAATCAGAGTCATAATAATCATATATGAACAAGTCACTATCTACACATAGAATGATCCCTTGTTCAGGAGTGTTCTTCAAATATCTTACAACCAGAAAACTTGTGTTCCAATGAGGTGGCTAACCAATCAACGATAAGACTCGGGATTTGTGAGTAGAGGACTCGTGGGAGATACCAATTTGTGATTTTGTTCGATGGGACGAGTGATCAGTCGTGATCGTAGAAGTTCATATTTTGAAATAATATCCAAAGCATATTTTTCATTGTTATGTTTTCTTGAAACTTCAACGCCAAAACAATATTTGAGAGGTGTTGAGATCCTTCATATGAAAACACTATCGGAGACAAATTTTTAATACAGAAACCATAATAGCATTGTTCCCTCCAATGATCAAATCATCAACATAAATCAGAACATATAATTTCGTCTTGTCACGACAAGAAAATAAAGAGTAATATGACTGCGATTGATGAAAATGTATCTCCAAATCTTACACGCGCCATCCCTTCTGTGTATGAGTAAAACCAACAAAAATACATTTTTGACTCCGTGGAGCAAACTTATCTCGAGGTTGTAGACCTTTATGTGCGTAACAATGTCAACCAAGGAAACGATTGCGATCATTGTCAGTTAGTTTTTTTATGAAGCACCTCATATGGTGTCTTGCCACCAAGTAAGGTTGAAGGGGTTTGATTGATGATAAAAGTTGCAATCAAAACACATTCACCCCCAATTTTTTCGGTAAATGAACTTGAAACATGAGAGCACAAAAAACATTGGATATATCGTTGTTAACGTTATGCACGTCCATTATGGTGTGGCGTGTAAACACATGATGTATGATGTTGAATACCTTTTGCAGCAAAATATGTTCGCATTCCAAGAGATTTAGTTTCGTTGTCTATACGAACCATTTTAACAACCTCTCCAAATTGCATTTTCACCATTGAACAAACGTTATTCAAAATTTTTGTCACTTCATTTAGTAGTCATCAAATGAACCCATGTAGAACGAGAATGGTCGTCCACAATTGTAAGAAAGTACGTCACACCATTAGAGAAAGCCATGTTATAATGTCCCCACATATCACAATGTATCAAATAAAAAAATTGATATAGCTTTATTATCACATTCAAAGAAAACATAATTTGATTATTTTATAGGGAAACAAACATCATAAGGGCCTTTATGGCAGCATTATCCCTGTGTTTCTTGACACGAAAAAAATCTGAAAAATTGTTTAAAAACCGAATCTGAAGGATGACTAAGTTTGTGAAACCAGTCATCTTGAGATACCACCATGTTAACATGACACACATATACCCCAATCGATCCACGAACTGATATAATCTATTGCATTTTCACCTGTTTCAATTGGGATCCTCGTCATACGGTCCTAAACCACATAAAAACATTGATAAAAGCCAATAGAAAATTATTATGTTGCACCAATTTAGCCACTGAAATCAATGTGACTTCAAGTCCCAACACATAAAGAACATTAGAAAGTCAAAGAGCGTTTCCCAAATAAAGTTCTCCACATCTGACAACCATGGTATGGTAGCTATCAAGTAGTTAAATCGAACATGGAGAAATATTTACGAAATTATTAAGAATTTTCAAATTACCCCTTAAATGGTGAAAATTACTAGATTCTAATAAAACCTCAGGGGTACTTGTATTACCAGAATATTGTTCGTCAAAACCAGAATTCTTTAGGATGAAGAAATTCATAAGCATCTTCCATTGTTCGTTTGGGAATCCCCGCATGAAATTGAGGTTGGGTATGTTAGATGTTTGAAAACTGGAATTTAAGCTTTTAATCTGAGCCATATTTTCTCTTGGAACTATTCACCGAGAAACAAAAAAGTTTCCTTTAGTGGAAGTATTTATGCTCTTCACCTTAGTTCATAAATTAACACCATTTATGTGGGAGTTATCTTTTCGTGGACGTTCTCCCCACCATTCGGAAAAACCATGTAGTTGAAATAATGATGACACATCATGTCCCTTGCGATGAAAATGACTACACACACACCACATTTATCTCGTGTCGAAGTGTTCCTGAGTTTGGTATAAATGACACCTTCACCGCAAACCCCATAACATCAAAAGAATCATTTTTGCTATGTGCTAGAGTATGGTAGTACTTTTCATGAACAATCCTGTTGTACATCTGGATGAGCATCGATAATGGTTTGGTTGCAAAAATTTGCGATTCGAAATCTAAAATCGTCTAAACCCATCAAGAACTGATGAAATTTTTCTTCTTCACAACCATGAATAAGTTCCATCAGTAGAGTCCCACAGAGGCAAGATCGAATGGGCTTTAGGTCTCAAATTCATTCTATAAGTGTTTCAACTTCCTAGAAAATGCTTGCACTCTGAGTCCATTTTGCGAGCATTTTGCCAAATCAGTCTGAATCTGAAAAATAAGTGAAGCATATCCAATGGAGAATTTTTTGGATCCAAAGTATTGAAATTCCACTTTACAAGCATCGAGTTAACGAACCCCTATTTTTTGTATTTTGGTTCGTGAATCGCCAGTTTTGCAATTGAACTATCAACAAAACTTATTTTTAGTGCGCAAAGTGTGTTGAATTTTTTTCCACTTAGCATAATTATTATCTTCTTTCAAGAGATATACGTAATGACAATTCGTGGACCCTTAGATGGGTGAATATAATAAGACAATGTCATCGTAATCTCACGAGTTCGAAACGATGTTCCTCCAGCTGTCGTTGCACCACCTTCTCTAGAACCTTCGTCGGATTGGTCTACAACAACGAGATTAATTTTGGATGCCAAAGCTCACTATAAAACGAGAGGTCTTCACATATACCCTCTTCAATCAATAAAAGACACAGTGGAAGGGTTCTCAGATCCGTAAAGATGAACCCAAGAAAGAAATCGTTTTCAAATAGCTTATTCCACCATTGATCCACTTTGTAAGTACAAATATCACATTTACATGGGTTGGTTTTACAACCTTGATTTCTTTCCAAATTGTTTTCAATTTATATTTTTCGTAGCTTTTGTTTTACGCTGAAGAGTCAAGGTGCATAATGTTGTTGAAATATTTTGGTGATATCAAGCCACATTTCATGTGCAATCTTAATGCATAGGAGACTTTAAAAATTTTTCTTGAAAACAGAGTTGATGATGACATTGTTTCTAGACCATAATTTTGCATTTGGATCCTTGTTTGCATGTTTTATAAAAAACTATCAACATAGTCAATTTTATTTCGGTCATCAAGATCTATCGTATCGAACAATGCCACAAATTTTAATCTTATAGACCAATGACTTGATCCAAGACTGAATGAATATTAAAATGATCTGTGTTAGCCAAGTAAAATGAAATGTCATATAAATCCATTGACGATTCTAGTATTCATCTTGATTCAGATTGAATCAATGATCTAGAAGATTATAGTTCAAGGCATTGTTCGATAAATGTAAAGATATGTGTATGGATGATCGATAAATCGATGAAACGGTTGTATGATTGTTTGATAACTATAAGCACATGGCTTCATATTTATAAAATAAAATATAAGAAAATAAAAGAAAATAAAACTTCAAGAAAGAAAGAAACTAGAGAAATGAAGAACTGTTAAGCTAGTTTAATATTATATACTAGACTATACTCATGCGAAAGTTTATACATTGTCAAATATGAGTTATGGTCTAACTAATTTTAAAAATTAGTTCAAAATTTTAGGATTATCCACCCATATATAGGAGTCCATAGTTCATTTTTAGTCAATGTAAGACAACACAACATAGCATTCTCCCTCATACATAGACTTGGTCCTAGAACATGGACACCACAATCGAAAGTCATCATCAGAACATTCAAACCATGCTCTACTTATCATGTCAAATATGAGTTTAAGTCTAACTAATCTAAAAAACTAACTCAAATATTTAAGATTATTCAATATCATATATAGGAGTCCATAATTAATTTCCTAATCGAAACGAGACAATACAACATAATACACAATAAAAATGTTTCAGTGCTTTTTTTCCTACAAGTCTAATCTTACAAAAAGATATGTAGATATAATAATATTATGAATTTAAATAAAATTTATTTACACGTTGTGAAAGATTTCTTATGGTCAAAACATCCAAAGCTTTTTGTCACAAATATAAAACCATAGTGTGAGCGTATATATGTAGACATATATAATTATACATCTATGTATATAATTATACATGTGTATATAAGTATTATTATGATAAATAATATAGGAAAAGTTATAGTAATACATCAACTCAGGGCCGACTCAACCATAGAAGAGACCATGTGCAATAAAATTAAAATATGCCCTTTTGAAACGAAATATTTGATGCTAAAAAATCTTCTTTACATGCAATAAATATTTACAATATTCATTTAAAAGAGCTATTTTATTTACATGTTTTGAAACGAAATATTCGATCAAACTTCCCACATCTAAATCTTATAGGAGACTGCTTTCAATTACCACCAAAACTAATCCATTCAATCTTTCTTGTGACATAGTGGTTCGCAGAAACAACAGTAATTGGAATAGTTAATAAGATTGTATATGCAATTATTGCATTCGGAAAACAATTATATCGTTTCAATAATTCTAATAAAGCAATTGTTCCTATCTTTTCATTTGGTAAAAATTCTCTAAGTAACTTTAACTCAACAAAAAGCTCATATCCATTGATATCTAATAAATCATCCTTTTTAAGAGAATTTTCAAAAATATTGCAATGAAATTTAAGATCTATATCATTAAATGATAGTAGCTTAGTTGAGTTTAACATAAAACCGAAGATATTATCATAAACTTATATTGTTCAAATCTTTTATCCAAAGAAGTAATAGCTTGATCAACTATACATATTAAATACTCAATTCTAAGGTTTCTTCTAGAGACAATGTTATTTCATGACTATCAATCTCATCATAATGTTTTTTTTCTACGTATCACACGTTTTGGATAAAATACATGATCAATATCAATTTCAAGAGCAATTTCCTTCGTAGTAGTCACTGCACTAGCAAATCCAGATTCTCTATAATTTCTAAAGTATGAAGCCAACCTTTGTATCTGAACATAGCAACATCTAATAACATATCTTGTGACTGTAACTGTTTACTAACCAAATTTACCGCATGCAATATATTAAACCAAATAACCGTAGATATAAAACTTCAAAACTACTTAATTCATTTATAGCTAATGAATTAGCTTCACTTTGTTTAGCATCATTACCAGAATCCGCTACTTGTAGTAAAGCTTCTCGTAGTTCAGCTATTTGAAATCTTATAGCTTTGGTACTTTCAACACGACTTTTCCATCTTGTCGTTGATAATACTTTTAGAGTTAACCCTTTCACATTTTCTTTCAAAATATTCCATCTCTTTGTAGAATTAGCAAATAATGTATACAAACGTCGAACTACTCCAAAGAAATCTATTGCTTTTACAGAAGTTTTTGCAATATCACATAAAATTAAATTCAAATTATGACAACCACATGGAATATAAAATGCTCTAGGATTTATATCTAGAAGTTTTCTTTGTACACCTTGGTTTTTTCCTTTCATGTTAGATCCGATATCATATCCTTGACCTCTCTCATTATCAATATCAAGATTTAAGGATTTTAACACATCTTGCAACACTTCAAATAGTCCTTGGCTAGTTGTATCATCAACTTTCAAGAATTCAATAAAAAAATTCTTCTAATTTAAAAGAATCTGAAGTAGAATCGACGCACCTTAGGATTAAGGACATTTGTTCTTGATGACTTGCATCTGAAGTACAGTCCAGTATCACAAAAAAATATTTTTCTTATTTTACTTTTGTGACGATTTTAGATTTAATTTTCGAAGCAATCAAAAGTATCAATTCATTTTGAATATAATGACTAAGATAATGTTGATGACTACTACTACTGCTATAAATACGGTTAACATGTTCTTCCATCACTAGATCAAACTCTGTTAACATCTCTATAAGTCCTAAAAAGTTCCCATTATTATTTTGATAAAGTCTTTCATTTTTTCCACGAAATGCTAAGTCGTTTTTTGCAAGATATTTTACAACTGCAATAATCTTAAACAAAACTTTTTTCCAAAATTATTTTTTTTGAATTTTTCTTGAGTTTTTTTTTTGTCAATTGTTTCATTTTTTTGAAATCTAAGTTGTAATTCAATCCAAGTTATCATATTCGACATATGTTCTACACTTGTTTCATGTTCTCTTAACCTAGCACTAAGATGAGCCCAATCACAAAGACCTTCATTTACTAGGAAACCTCTTCTAGGACCTTTTTTAAAAATCTTACAACAAAAACAAAAAATTTTATCAAGCTCCTTTGAATATACTAACCATTCTCTATCACAAGTTTATCTGTTTGATAAAATTCTTGTGTAAAATGTTTTTGAAAATCTTCTTAAATATTTATCTTTCGGACCTTTCTGAATAGATAAATCTCTTTTAGGGCCATTAATTGCTAACATGTCAATTGATTTGAATCAAGTTTATCCTATTTTTTTGGATCATAAATATCAAACAAATTGTTATCACCACCACTAGACCCAACATCATTGTTATATTGTTCATTGTTAGTTTCATTAAAGCCTAAATTCTCTTTCATTCTATATCATTCTCATTATTATCTCTAATAGCTTTATCAACAACAATTTCTTTGTATAAATCATTAGATTTTATATCATTGTTTTGTGATTCCCTAGTGATAAATTTATCTAGAGCTCCTTTTTGAGATTGAATCAATTGTTCTATTCTTTCCTTTTTCTTTCATTTTTCATAACCCGATTCATACTTTTTAAACATGGTTATCAACAATTAAAATTGCAAAAAATATAACCTGAGATATGAAGATGACTTTGGTTCAAATGAAAAATATGGAATGGTTATCTTCAATCTGTATATATAAACAAAAAATAATTAGTATAACACCCTACTAAAGATCTACGACCGACATAGCTCAGATTCAACTAATATAACACCCTATAAACTATCCAACAACATGAAAACCTCGGATTCCAGAACACAGAAACCTCAGAATCAAAACTATCTCGTCTTTTTCTATTTCTACAGAGATATCACAAGCTAAGCTAACCACAAGGATCAAACTACGCAACAAAATAAAAAAGAGAGGACGATCGGGAACATACCAGCGAAAAGATGAGAGGAAGATACCGTGATTCCGTGAACAAACCAACAAAATCAAAAAGAAAGAGAGAGGACGGGATCGGGAACAAAGAGAGCAAAAAATAGAGCAAAAATCATGGAAGAGGGCAGAAAAGAAAGCAAAAAACAACAGCTGGCCGGTAAATATTTTTAGGGATTAGTTTTAAGATTTCTACCAGCAAAAAAGAGAGCAAAAACTAATATTTTTTAATATTGGACCCCCAACTAAATGAGGTCCTGTTCCAGGACTCTTATGGAATATGGGCTCAGCCGACCTGCATCAACTTTTGTTTTAAATTGTAAAAATTGTACATGAATTATCTTTTCATAAATATACATAAACTATCATAATTATTTTCAAATTGATCTACAAATGTTAAGGTCACTAAATTGTAAAGATGTATTGACCATGTCCATGTATATCCATGTGCTACATTTTAAAAAAAAAAAATATAACGTCTTAACTTAATATTAAAAGAGAACTATTAATGAACAATATTTTGTTTTGACTCACCATATAACATGGGTCTACCAATTTTTTAAATAATTTTTTTTATTTTTATATGTGAAAATTCTATATATTATTAAATTAATAAAATTATTATTAATAATTTTTATAAACACACTTATATATAAGGCAAATAACAAATATCCGTAACCATCGGACTATTTATATTCGTATTCGACAAATATCCGGATTTATTATTCGTATTTGTATTTGTAAATATAGATATTCGTAGATATGAATATTCGTCAGATATCTAGATCTGTATCTTATAAGTGCAAGGGACATAAATGTAATTTAGGTTGATTAGGGTTTTCATATCTCTTGTATATTGCTATATAACTGATATAATTATTCATTCAAGGATATATACGAAAACCATTCGACATGGTATCAGAGCCTCGTGTCTAACGACAATTCGTTTCTCGGCCGGATCATTCACGATTTTCAATACCAATTGACGTAAACGAAGACTCGATTTGTAATGTTAAATTGAATACCAATCTGTCAGAACTTATTAAACGAACACAACTTATTATATGGGATGAAGCTCCGATGGTTCATAAATTTTGTTTTGAAACTTTAGACAAAAGTATACGTGATATTATGGGCAGTGTAAATCCTTTCGTGAAAACTAAACCCTTCGGTGGTAAAACAATTGTATTCGGAGGTGATTTCCGTCAAATTCTACCAGTTATTGCAAACAAGCATGTATTAGTTCCTCATATATTTGGAATCACTGTCGTGTATTGAAATTAACTCAAAACATGCGATTACAGCTGAACAATACTACCTCAGATCTCAATGAATTACAAGCATTTTCTAATTGGATATTACAAATAGAAGATGGAACACTATGTGAGCCTAACAATGGCGAATGTCTAATAGATATACCTGAAGATCTATTAATCACAGAAACGACAAATCCAATCGACGGTATTTCGACCATGTATATCCAAATCTTGAAACTGAATACATGAAATCATCCTTTTTTGAGGAACGAGCAATATTGTGTCCAACAAATGAAATAGCAGACGAGATAAACGAAACGCTCCTACGAAAAATCCGAGGCAGATGCAAGGAATACTTCAGCTCAGATTCATTATGCAATGCGGACTCTGAAAATGGTGAAATGTACGAATTATATAATACAGAATTTTTAAACAGTTTGAAATATCCCGGGATTCCTAACCACTGTTTGACTTTAAAAGAAGGTTCTCCGATTATGCTTCTACGAAACATTGATCAAACACTGGGATTATGTAACGGAACACGACTTCAAGTGACCCAACTCGGTACAAATGTTATTGAAGGTAGAAAAATAACTGAATGCAGGTGAGAAAGTATTTATACCTCGACTTCCTCTAATTCCGACAAATACAAACTTACCGTTTAACTTTAAAAGAAAACAATTTCCTGCCATGCTATGCTTCGCAATTACGATTAACAAAAGCCAAGGACAGAGCATCAGTCGAGTTGGCGTATACCTAGCAAAACCAGTATTCAGCCATGAACAATTATACGTAGTAATTTCAAGAGCGAAGACCAAAAAAGGATTAAAACTACTCATTTTGGATGATACCGGAAAATGTACAAAGAATTATTTTGTAATCTATAAATAAAAAGTTAAAAGTAAACGAAATACAATGAATTTTCTGTACATTTTGGCTTCTTTTTAAAAATATATTGCAAATGCATATATCTTTTAGATTTGTCCCCGCGCGAAGCGCGGGTAAACTGCTAGTAATTGGTATACAATTATGGCGTTTATATACTAAACCATAAAATATCTCAATTATGTATACATGCTCAAACGATAAATTATGAATATGGAATATAGATGATTTTGAGAAAATAATAATATTAATATATCGAATACAAAACTAAAAACAAATTCTATAATTCTATAAATATAATTTTTAATAATATTTAATGATTTTTATAATTCCAAATAATCAATAGTAATTAAAAACCAATTATTACATTTCATTTAGTACTATCTTATTCATATTTATCATCTTTGTCTTCGAATTCTCTTTCTTCATGGCCTTGATATCTACACTTTGAAACAAAAATGCTCTTGTTGCTTTCTGCTTATCTGAACCCCTTATCATTCATACTTTCACCTATATACCAATGCAAGAAAGCCTTCCTCTTGAACATATCAATAAATTGTTCACTCACATATGTAAACATCTCTTAAATCGAGGTTGAGTTTGTGTTGAATGTTAAAACCATCTTCAATCCATTAATGCATACATGATTTATAACATATACATCCTATATATAAAAATGGATCAACATGTGAAATAGCAGGCTCAATAAACCAAAGGAAAAATAATAAAAAACATCAAAACAAATATCCAAATAGGTAAATAATAAGAGATGGATTAAAAAAAAACCAACATAAAAAAATAGAATCCTAAAATCATTTTAAACGAAATACTAATGGATATAAGAATCATGCTTACTTAGCATAAAATTCAAATTCCATGTCATCATCCTTGTCCTCGAAACATAAAAATGTGGTTTGGAACATCTTTAAAACCCGAAAATTCTGCAGATGGAGTGAAAATACAGTTTTCACATGCCTTCAATTTTCCATCTTGGTAGATTTGACAGCTTTAGTGTTATTTGTATGTGAACTCTCTAATCTTCCAATGCCTTGATCACTACTTTGTGAATTGCCACCATGTTCTCGTCTAGTCTAATCATTTATGAAACGAGTTTTGGAAACTTAGAATATGTTCGACATAGTTCATATAAAATCCAGAACGCTCCCTCGTTGGCCTTCTCGTAAAACCAGGATTCAGATTCTCAAATTATATCCAACGATACCTATGAGAACGAATCCATTAACTATCTCCGACAATACCTATAAGAATGAATCCATCAACAAAAAATAAAAGCTAGAGTGTTAAAACTTATGAAGTATCCAATTCGATATGAGAGAGTAATGAAATGTGTTAGGATGCCAGTCATTGAATCACAAATTTCTCCATTGCATCTAGCTCCACACCCACTGCAGCATCATAGTCTTTCACCTGATGGCATAGTCGACAAATTTATAAAAGAGGAAAACATAAAAATTACAATTGTAATGTTCATATAAGAAATATTTACAATTGTTACCATAACTTAGAAGTGACTTAAGTTTGGAGAGCTAGGAAGATGACGACGAGGAGCTGGTCAGAGTTGCAAAAAAAGAAAAGAAAAAGTAAAAAGGATTCCATGAAGGTGTTATTACCTCTATTCGTAGGATTCAAAGATGAAAAAAAACTCGGAACCGACAACAGACCCAAATACAGCTACCAAATGATTTCGCTGGGAAGTTGTTGCCGAACATAGATTGGTACTCAATAACATCCTCAAACTGCTTCACCTAAGACTTCTAAAGAATCCCATGAAACCAACGAACAATATGATGATCAAGTATACATAGAACCTCATATTAGCACAAGAATCATAGATCAATTAAGATGTGAATCTACCAATAACTGCAAGATGTATCGAGGATGTGAATTAAGCATGAACGATGAAATATTAGCAAACATGCATTGAATCAACCTGAACATCCTTGATGACATCACGAAACTAGGGCATATCTTTGACAACCTTAAGGTGATTCCCCATCCAACATATAACTGATCAATTATCTTCTCTAATGGCTTCATCGACTTTGGCAATTATGGTTTAACAGTTCCATTAAATTACTCCGCCTCAGAATCTTGAAGAAACCGTAAGTCAAAAACAAAATTAAAATATAAATTTAGAAAAATTAAACTGATTCACCAATCAACTCCTTCATCAACCTAAAAATCGATCTACATAAAAAATCCAAAAGATGAAAATAAATACAAAAATCAACAACATATCAATCCTCAACAATTATGCAATAGAGAAATGATTCTACATCCAATTATTTTTAGAAAAATAAGAAACAAATTGATAAACTACATGAAAACAAATAGGAAGACATATTTTTTTTCCAAAACACATGTAGAGAAGGAAATAAGGATCGGTTTACCTATGATGTTGAGGGGGGGCGAAATGAACAAACAATAAAGACAACACATGTCCATGTCTGGTTGAGTTTGTTGGGAGCTTCTTCAATACTGACCTCGTAGTCGCGACATCCGTCAGCAATTTCAATGAATGGATACCCAAAATTAATTTGTAGCGTCGTAATCCGGAATCAAAATTTTTTCGACTTCTTTATCTCTGTAGTTCCCATTGATCTCATTTGGAAGTGCAACAATGCCTGAACCATTCGTGAATCATCTCTAGGATAGGTCAGGGAATCATGGTTCCGATCGAACAAAATGAGGTTTTTGTCCATCGTCGCCCTAGTCTTTTTTGTGATTCTCATTGAAGCAGAACTCGACGAAGAAGGAGAGATTCTTTCTCTTTTCTGAAGCGCGTGGTTTTCGGATCTCTCGTCGTCATCTTCTTTCTTAGCCTCTAGGATGACTGCAGATTTGGAATACGACTATCAGCCGTCGACGCCTCCATGTACTTGCTGTTGGGTTTATCGTGATGCTAAAGGACCTAGACAAAGTTTCCAGTGGGGTTTCCACCATTTTCAAAGATGTGTCGAGTTTTTATAGAGGTAATGGTTACAATTAAATGAAGCTTCAATATATTTGTACATGTAGAAAGATATGATAAGGGAGTAAAGCATGCAGACGACTGAATGAGAAGACAAAACGTAGACCCGAGATCGATTACTCCGGATGGTTTTTTCTTGAATTCCTGTATTGAGAAAGGAAGAGGAAAAATCGGTGAGGATTTTGGAAGAGTTTTGGGATATGAGCGAATTGAGTTGTAAGGAAAAAAAAAGTCATTTCAATTTAGATTTTTGTTTACTAAAAAATAAAATATTAAGATGACAGCCTGAAAAACGAAAAATGCTGAAAATATATGTATTATCAAATTTTAAATATACAGATTTTATAAACCATCTTAACAAATTTTGTATTTTTATATTTAACTTCATTTAAAAGATAAACAAAAAATCTATGATATAGTCTCTCGAATTTATAATAAAAATCATTTTAAAAGTTTATTTTCATTATAAAAGAAACTTTTTAGATTTTCAATAAAAAATATTTAATGAATTTCTATTTTGAACTTTAATTAATTAAAGGTAATAAATAAAAAAAAGTAAAATGTATCAAAACAATAAGTAAGAGTATTTAATAACCATTTTGTGTCAATTCCTAATATTTATACAGAGTTTTTTAAATTATTCCTTTTAAAATAGTTAAGCTATTTCCTTTTGAAGTGAGAGATTAATACATAACCCAATACAACTGTATGTTTTGTTTATTGTAACTAGTGTTAACCCCGCGCTTCGCGCGGTTTGGAATATATGCAAAGTATTTGGAAAGCAAACTAAAAGATAAATGTAATAATATTTTTATTAGATATTATCAAAAATTTCTTTGTATACAACATTGACTGTTTTTGTGGTGCATCTCCCATCTTCGTCTAAAATGATAAACTTCAGTCCTTTTCTGCTTTTAGCTCTTGAAACTGCAACGTATAATTGGCCATGACTGAAAACAGGTTTTGGTAAATATATACCGACTCGGTTAATGCTTTGTCCCTGGCTTTTATTAATTGTCATTGCAAAACATAACATAATAAGATTAGAAAGCAACGGAAACAGCTACAGTAACATATCTGAAATTCTTAAAAAAATTAGAAGCAATTTCAATAAAAAGATAAAAACCTGAAAGCTCATATAAAATTTAATAAAGCCTAATATTAAATAATGTAAAGCTGAATACAATAAGATTTAATGAACGGGCCTGGATTATAGCCCAATAAAAAACCTAATATTTGACAATCGAAAAGCCCGATACAAAGAGGTTTATTGAACGGGCTCCAACTGCGATCCATTTAAAGCAACATATTTAGAATTCTTATAAAAAAACGCATGTTAAATACAGGCCCAATTACAAAGAATAAAAATCTAAAAGTCCAGACAAAATTTAATAAAACATAATTCAGAAGCTGAACGTAAGGAATTTGAAAGAACAGGCCTGTATTACAACGCAGTAAAACACCTAATACTTGATAATAAAAAAGCCCGATATGGGAATGCTGAATGAATGGGCTTTAATTGCAATTCAATTGAAGCACTCAGAGTAGCCCAAATGAGAGTCTGTAATGTAAATGCCAAATTTAAATTCTAATAGGCAAAACAATATTGTTAAGACTTGTTGGCCGGAACTTTTACCCAGAAAAACCAAAAATAACGAAAGCCGAAACTAAAATGGGTATGGAAAACATTATGAATCCAAACATTATAAAAGTGACATGGAATAATTTATTTAATGTTACAAATTTCAGATGGAACCTAAATCATTAAGCAAATATGGTAAGCTAGATTAATCATAATTTCAATTGAACAAAGGGAAAACAATTTCAAAGTTTGAAATAGATAAATTAATCATAAAAAAAATCTCTTTTGTTGTCCTAAGTCTAATTCGAGAGTAGACAGGCCAGAGCCATGCATATCGGCGAATCGGAATGAGAAAAAAGGAACAGCTACAAAGGCCAAACGGTCTCTTGAAGTTATGTATATCCGGCGGGTGAGAAATAAAGCATAAATCGGCAAAGAAATTGCGCCGGGAAGACCTAAAAACCCTAAAGAATTGGCACACCAAAAACATATGGACCCAACTTTCTATCGGCTTAAATCCAGTATGAGAGAAACCAAGTGGGGCGAAATCTATTTACCAACTGAAAGAAAAATCGAAATCGATTATGAAAAACTAAAAAAATATTTGGAAGCCCTAAGAATTTCGAAATCGTTTATACTTTTAATGAAAATACAGAAATAAAACTCTGTACATCGGACATCGACTAATTCGTCCTCTCACGCGGCTGAGAACGCCGTTGATGTTTCACTAAGAGAACTCGGGAAGAATCCGACGAAGTCAAGCGGACATCCATTCACCAGTGGAAAGAAAATCGGAATCCATTATAAAAAAGGAGGGAAAACAATTAGATACCCGAAAAACCCAGCCGTTGTTAACCAAACACGAGCAGTCGGCGTTGCAAATAAAGTCAGAGATCTCGCCGGTCGGAGACAATGCGAGCCGCGAACAGTTCCGGGCATGCAACCGCAGGCAAGAATAGAAACTGCAACGGAAATCTAAAGCTGAAAGAAACAAATGACCCACAAAACGGAAAACACCCAAGGAATCGAAATCTAAAAACAAAACATTGAGATCGGACATCGACCCTCCGATTCTCACACGCAGCCGGGATCGCCGGTTGTATTTGATTCGGAGAAGCCGAAAAAATCCGGCGGCCGGTGAGAAGAACCAAGGGGGGGATTTTTTTTAGAACCCTAAACCGAAAAATAAAAGCCAAACACGAACAGCCGGCGTTGCAGACAAACTCAGAGATCTCGCCGGTTGGAGACAATGCGAACCGAGAACAGTCTCGGACATGCAACCGCCGACAAGAGTAGAAGCTACAACGGAAATCTAAAGAGGGAAAAAACAAAGGAACCACGAAACGGAAAACAACCATGGAATCGAAATCTAAAAACAAAACATTGCAGATCGGACATCGACCCTCCGATTCTCACACGAAGCCGGGATCGCCGGTCGTATTTTATTCGGAGAAACCGAAAAAATCCGGCGGCCGGGGAGAAGAAACGAGGGAAAATTTTTTTTTAAAACAACCCTAAACTGAAAATGAACAGATGAATAGAAGAGGTGAGGGAAGAAATGAGGAAAAAGCTGTCAAAACCCTAAAAAAATGAATGATCATGATGGCTTACCACTGGTCGGTGGTTAAATCTGTCCGTCCAAGTTAATAAATCCGGAGACAATCCAACGGCTGAAACGCAGCGAGGGATTCAAGTGGACAGGTGGCAACATCCTGCGCTGCGGATCCTTGGAGCGGGTGGGCGGGCGCCAGGTGACCCGGGAAACTCCAGCCGTTGATATGACCCGGAAACGAGATGGACGGCCAAAAATCTACCACGTGAAGGGTAAAAAAAAAGAGGCTTGCAAGCCTTTTATATAGTATAAGATATATATGTAAACAATATATATGCTTTCTAGAATTTTTGTTACTCTAAAGTGTTGTAATTATATTAAATTTTTGAAAAAATTAGTAGCCAAATCTTAAGACGGATTTAGGCAGATAGTGTTAATCATTTTCTTTTTTGTTACATTTATTTCATCTATATAACACACAATCCGAAAAATATTTTTATTTTTATAAAATTCTAAAACTACTTGTAAACAATAAAAAATAACGTATTTAAGTTATTTGGAATAAAAATAAACTAATCAAATGATAACGTCTAGTAAATATTAAATCTAATGTCGACAAATATTTTCTATCTCTCAACACCTTAGATTTAAAGTGAAAAAATGTATATTTCATTTATTAAATATTCGATCTAATCTCTACAAAATTTAATAAAGTCATTAGAATTAAAAACATTGTTCTCTAATATTTTGTGTCTTTTTCTATAATATTGTGTGTCTCTCAACAACTAAGATTAAAAAGGAAAATAAAGAAAGCAATGGATCTCTCCATCTCTAATAATAATAAAAAAAGTGGGTGTTCGTGTTGCATTCAAATTTGTTTGCCGTACCATATTTAAATGTGTTATTCTTATACACATATGGTGCTTTACAAATAAAATAAATAAATAATACAATTTTTAAAAGGTTAAAACTTTTATTCCCATCCAAAATTTGGGTATTTTGCCTATTCTCTTTATATATCGTATTCATCTTATTTCCCCTTCATGTATCACCCCTAATTTTATTTTTTCCTTAAGTTTTTTAATTAATTATATTCCCCCACATCGTTTAAAATTCTGTTAATTTTGACTCAAACCCTAAACACCCTAATTTTGACCCAATTTCATACCCAAATTTGATCCGACCCGACCAAATTAAAATTAAATTAAATCCGGTTTATCCAATTATTAACCTGGTCCGATTTAATATAATTCTGACCGGTTTATTGAATTTTGACCCAACCCAATTTATGATAAGTTTGACCCGGTTTACTGAAATTTTGACCCGGTTTTGTTGAAATTGATTCGGTTTTTTTCACGGTTTTGTTGAAATTGACCCGGTTTTTTTCCCGGTTTTGTTGGAATTTTTATCCGATTTGCTGAAAATTGATCCGGTTTTGACCCGATTTTGTAGAAATTGACCCGGTTTTGTTGAAATTGATCTGGTTTTTCTCGTTTTTGTTGAAATTGACCCGGTTTTTTTCCGGTTTTGCTGAAATTTTTATCCGATTTGCTGAAATTGATCCGGTTTGACCCGGTTTTGTTGAAATTGACCCGTTTTTTCCCGGTTTGCTGGAATTTTTATCCGATTTGCTGAAATTGATCCGGTTTTGACCCGATTTTGTTGAAATAGACCCGGTTTTTCCGGTTTTGCTGGAATTTTTATCCAATTTGCTGAAATTGATCCGGTTTTGACCCGATTTTGTTGAAATTAACCCGGTATTGTCCCGATTTTGCTGATAAATTTGAACTTATCCGATTTTAATTTAAATTTTATCCAAAATTATCTATTATAAAAAAAACTCATTGTAAAATGTAGGGTAAAACTCTTATTCCCACCCAAAGTTTGGGTACTTTGCCTATTCCCCCCTCATGTATCGCACTCATCCTATTCCCCCCTCATGTATCACCCCTAATCCTATTTCTCCCTCAAGTTTTCTAATTAATCATATTCCTCCACACCGTTTAAAATTCTGTTAATTTTTAACTTATCCGATTTTAATTTAAATTTCATCCAAAATTATCTATTATAAAAAAACTCATTGTAAAATGTACAAACAATATAAAAAAAGTACTAACGTATTAAACAAGAAAAGAACATAAACAAATATCTTCAAATTGAGTTTCCCAACACCATTATGATTCTGCAAATCGGATAAAAATTCCATCAAAATCGTGAAAAAATGGGTCAATTTCAACAATTTTTCCCGGTTTTTCTGGAATTTTTATCCGATTTGCTGAAATTGATCCGGTTTTGACCCGATTTTGTTGAAATTAACCCGGTTTTGTCCCGATTTTGCTGACAATTTTTAACTTATCCGATATTAATTTAAATTTCATCCAAAATTATCTATTATAAAAAAACTCATTGTAAAATGTACAAACAATATAAAAAAGTACTAATGTATTAAACAAGAAAAGAACATAAACAAATATCTTCAAATTGAGTTTCCCAACACCGTTATGATTCTGCTGAGTTAGCAGTCCGCAATTTTCGAACCGAAAAAATTTAAGTCCCAATTTCGTCCCGAATTCCGGACGACTTAGGGACTGCCCAACGGTCCCCAAATTTAAGGACGGATTCGGGACGGTTTTCTTAATCCATCTTTAATTAGTCCCTAATCCGTCCCTAAATTTAAGGACGAATTAGTCAGTCCGCAAATTCAGTCCCGAAATCCGAATTTTCTTGTAGTGTCGGTGAAATACACGTTACCTAAACGTATGGGGAAAACGAATATGTATTTTGAGTTGTCAGCAAAATCGGGACAAAACCGGGTTAATTTCAACAAAATCGGGTCAAAACCGGATCAATTTCAGTAAATCGTATAAAAATTCCAGCAAAACCGGGAAAAACCGGGTCAATTTCAACAAAATTGGGTCAAAACCGGATCAATTTCAGCAAATCGGATTAAAATTCCAGCAAAACCGGGAAAAAACCAGGTCAAACCGGATCAATTTCAGCAAATTGGATAAAAATTTCAGCAAAACCGGGAAAACCAGGTCAATTTCAACAAAACCGGGAAAAAACCGGATCAATTTCAACAAAACCGGGTCAATTTCTACAAAATCGGATCAAAACCGGATCAATTTCAGCAAATCGGATAAAAATTTCAACAAAACTGGGAAAAAACCGGGTCAATTTCAAAAAAACCGTGAAAAAATGGATCAATTTCAACAAAACCGGATCAATTTCAACAAAACCGGGTCAAAATTTCAGTAAACCGGGTCAAACTTATCATGGTTGGGGTTGGGTCAAAATTCAGTAAACCGGTCAAAATTATATTAAATCGGACCGGGTTAATAATTGGGTAAACCAGATTTAATTTAATTTTAATTTTGGTGGGGTCGAGTCAAAATTGAGTATGAAATCGGGTCAAAATTAGGGTTTTTAGGGTTTGGGTCAAAATTAATAGAATTTTAAACGGTACGAGAGAATAGAATTAATTAGAAAATTTGAAGGAAAAATAGGATTAGAGGTGATACATGAAAGGGGAATAGAATGAGTGTGATATATGAGAGGGAATAGACAAAATATCTAAATTTTAGGTGAGAATAGGAATAAATGAAAACCGACAATGCACGTGAGAGGAAGCAACAAGAGGACGTGGTCACACCACTTGTTAACCTTTTCTTCATGGTTGAAACCTCTCTCTCTCTCTCTCGAAGCTTCGAGCCATACAAAATTCATAGAGAAAAAGAAATATTAATTAATGCATGAATATAGATATATATATATATATATATAGTATTGATATCGTTAATATAATTATTTATAATTTCAAATATTTTATCTCATAAGGTCTTGTGGTACATGTCTCTACCCTTGTAAGTTCACAAAACAATTACATCTTATTGTGAAATAGGTCTCAGTATTATTTATTGCGGATTCAATTAAAACTAACAATTGTGATATTTTTAAGTTAACAAAAAAATTATGGTTTTCTTAAATAGTTACCAGTTTTCATGTAAATACATTAATTCGTTACACAATTTTACATATATAATTTTTGTTTTCAGTTATGAAAATAATATCATATGGACGCATTAGACAATCTCTTGATATCTTAAAAATTAATATAAAACTGTATGATGTGTATATATTTTATATAAAAAATTACTAGTTATATGTATAAATTTTGTAATAAATATATAATATGATCTTAGATTGTTTTAACAAATTTGTTCGCATCTCAATACATTTTCTTGTTAACAAAAATGGTATAAACTTCTTTAACTACTCGAAGTTGCTTCAGAAGATGGAAAAGCTTTACTCACACTTCATAACAACATAAAATATTTTCTTGGGGTAAATTATAAAGCTGGCAATCTAAAAATAAAGTTATAATAATGAAGAGATCATCCCAAATCTTCAGTGGACCCCTGACAATTGATATATCTATCAATCTATACATGAATTATTAGACTATAGTTTAATTGGTGAAAAAAAGGTGAAGCAAATGAAAATTTGAATATCTTTGAGAATTTTAAAATTATGGAAATTTGAAGATTTTAGAAATATTCAACATGATCATTTAAAATGTAAATTTGTAGTTAAAATAATGTAACTTTTACAAATTCTATAACGTATATTCAATATCAAGAATGCATTAGACAAAATTCGGAAAAACAAAAAATATGAGAGAAAAGCTAGAGATAGAAAATGAGAGACTTGTAAGATTTGTTTGATCAGCTTTATTAAATAACTTGAAAATGGAAACGAATTTCACTTGTTAATTTGCTTTTCAAAAAATATAAATCCTTCTAATAGAGTTAACAATATGTAAATAATATATATATAACCAAAAAATATTTATATATATATCATATGGTTGATCATATATTTGCCCCACTTGGTTATTTTAAGGAAACAATATCAACTGTCGAAATGGAATAGTAAAAAAAATCATAACCAAAGATATTTCATATCTTATCGATGATGATATAATTAAGTTTTTATATATAAATAAAGTGTAACAAATATTTTCATTTTGAATATATTTATATTTTTAAATGAAATTTATATTCACTATATGTTCTTCTGATTTGAATTTCGTTTAGTATAAAGTCTATTTTAAATTTATAATTTGAAACTAAAATAAAAGAAATATTTTATATATTACATTAAACTAATGTATTTTAGAATTTATTATCATCGTATTCGAGATTCTTCCAAAGTTTGTGTAATATTTTTATTTGTATGAGATTCATCAAACCTACCTAGGTTCAAAATGCATTAAATATAGGAAAATCACTATATTTTAAACCCACAATATTTTGCAATAATAAAAAAAAGTAAAAAACTCGAATTATTTTAAATTCCCCTCTTCACTTTAAATACGAATCAATGAAGCTCTTTGTCTATTTAGCAAAACCCTTCACAAACACACAAATTATAAAGCAAATAAACAAACAATGAAGCTTCACGTCTTCCTTACCTTCCTCTTAGTCGCTCTTCTTCTCTCTTCTTCGGCTCTTCATGTCTCTGCGGCTTTAGGTTACATTCCGTTTTCCCATTTTCTTTGTTTCAATATTAATTTGTTCTTCATGATTAAGGAATTTTGATTTAAACTTGTATATTGTTAGATTCGGTTGCTCCTCTTTTTTATAGCAAAATAGAGACTAAAATATGGAAAATCGATGGATATGGGGATTTTTTTTTAACGTGCATAACTTCTAAATAAAATAAGGTATAAACCATAAACGAACTATTGAATTCCCATGTATATCAAGTATTTTATTACAAAATAAATTTGCAAAAAATGGGTATTTCTTATAACTTTAGAGTAAACCATTTGAGTTTAGACAACAAGTTATTGGTTGTTTCTAGAAAATGTTCTCAAGAATGTTTTCACTTATTTTATGAGCTATTGGAAAGCAGATTGCGGAAAAAAATGTGGGGCGAGATGTGCAAAAGCGGGTGTGAAGGATAGGTGCTTGAAGTACTGCGGAATATGTTGTGTCAAATGCAAAGGTTGTGTTCCTTCGGGAACGTATGGCAACAAACATGAATGTGCTTGCTACAAGAACCTCAAGAACAACAAGGGAAAGCCTAAGTGCCCTTAAAAATTTCTTCTTACTTCATTATCTCGACTCTACATCCATTACTCTCTCTGTATTGTTTTGGACTACCTTTGTGTGGATGTTGTCGGTATTACATATACTAAGTGATGAGTGACAAAACGTATGATTTGTGGCTTGGAGGATGAATGTGAGTGGTCATATAGTGAGGCGTCTTGTGCCTTTGTTGTTATTATAAATAAAACATTGTAGAATTGTTGGTGTCCAGCGGGAAACAAATGGCTATGCAACATTTCCAAAGTGTTTTGGGAATCACTATATTTTCCATTTGTGGATGTTCAGTGGCCACCAACAAATCCTTTCTTCCATTAGCGGGTTTTGGGGCCAATCTTACCTACGTGTCTTAAAATCTTGAAACTCGAGAGGATGTGTTTTCTCTTCCTAGAAAGAAATTTCCGAATCCGAATGATTTTTCTGTCGAGTTTCTTTATTGTTGTCTGAGAGATTGTTGGATATGACGTTACTTCTATTGTTCAAGAGCTTTTTCTTTCCGAAAAACTCCTTAAACAATGGAATATGATTTCTATCCCCTTAATTCCTAAAGTGCGAAACACAAATTCTCTTTGCGATTTTAGACCTATCTCTTGTTGTAATATCTGTAGGGCTGATTTAGGTGTGGAAACGTGTTTTATCAACCCGACTATAGATATAGTCATGTTTAACGATTAGTTTTTCAAGATTTCAACGACGAACAAATATAGAAACGATTTCATAGTACTTGTAGTGTTGAATGTGTGATTGTCGGATGCAAGACTTGATAATGCAAGCCCTCTACGCGTATCCACGCCGAGATCAGATCTACTTTGATGTGGAATTCGGGAAGAACGAAAAAACTGTTTTTCGTTCTTCGTTCTTTTTCTTTTGACGATGATTAGAGTTTAGATTTTGTGATTCTAAAATCTGATAACGAAAACTCGTTTTTCGTTTATTTATTATTATTAATTTTAATAATTACAATTTAAACCCAAACTGTCAAAATATTACATAAATGACATAATACTTTCAATCTCCCACTTGCCTTTACGTAATATCTCAAATAGTCAAAGTACATGTATCTCCATACACATACTTGCTCGTACATCTTATGTACTAACCCAAAAGAAAAACAAATACAATTATATTCTTCGGTGCTGGCGGATGAATATAACTGCATTCTATACTGATTGTCTAACAATCATAAGCAGATATCGAGTCTCCCTCTTCTTCCCACCGTCCACGCATCTTCCCACTGTGGGTTTGTTGCTTACTATCCAGAACAAGTTCAACTTCTGGATCATTAAGCATCTCTCCTTTGCGGATCTACTACAACTTATCAACTCGAACATTCATAGTGTAATAAAGTTTTACTCGTTTTTGTTTTTCTTTCCTTTCGCATGAAGGAGATTGAGTGTATGTACACTTTGTTTCTTTGGCCGGGTAGTCCTTGAAAGGAATCCGATTTCACATTATTCGGATTCTGAAACCCCCCAAACTCTATTGTGAATTATATCAAGATTTGGGAAAATCAAATCACAAGAACGAGATAAATACCTGGATTTGTGATATACAATATGCAGCGGAATAGATCTTCTGATTCTACGTGCAATAACCAAAAAACATGATACTGATGGGATGTATCAAGAAGAGAGACTCTCTGAAAATTTCTGTAAAATTTGGTGATAAAAATGAATCCACTTTCAGAAACCAAATGAATCTTATTTATATAGGCACGTGAACAGGGACCATAAATCGACATATAACCGATTAATTCTGGTTCTCAATTGTATCGTTTAATTTCGGCCATCATGAAATATAAACGATAGTACCAAAGGTCTCTATGCATATAATCCTCCCCATTCAATTCAATACTAAAGTCCAAGAAATTAAACTTAAATCCGATCACATTTAATTTGGACTAAACCGAATGTTAACACTTATTCCAAAATTATTCATATATATAGGTCCACAAATATAAGATTAAACCAAAAATCTTATAATCTCCCACTTGGACCATATATGTGAACCAATGGAATAACCTTAAGAGCGCTCATAATTGTTGTCATCAAACCGATATTGACACCAATCTCTTCCATCGACCATACCAACGTAGAACCAAAGAGATTTAACCACAATATTAACGTAGCTAGACCCACATTTGATTACTAATGTAATACAAAAGAATGACATAGATCTGAATGTGGATGCATAGCATGAAGATTACACGTGAAGTGATCGATACGTGTCTATCTCCAACTGGTCCTACCTTATCGAGATCAACTTAACCGAATGATACAGAGTGAATACCTTAAGCTTAAAACTCAATAGTTCCGGAACATAAAACTGAAACCCAATAAGCATGCATCATCATAATCCAAGAGCAAACTGGAATAGATACAATACTTCCACTAAACCGTAATATTGTCACAAAGGACAATACCCATATGAGCAATATGCTCCCGAAAGACTTTACGTATAATATCCTTAGTCAGAGGATCCGCAATCATAGAGTTTGTACCTGTATGCTCTATCGAGATTACCCTACTCTGTATCCTTTCACGAACAACAAGATACTCAATTTTGATGTGCTTTGACTTCGAAGTAATCTTGTAATTGTTCGAGTATAATACTGCAGAACGATTTTCACAAAAATATTTAGGGGCCTATCCACACCAAGCATAATGTCTAACCAGTGACAAGATTCTGCAACCATAAAGCCTGATTGGATGCCTCATAACATGCTACATATTCTGCCTCCATTGTGGACGATGCCACGAGCTTTTGCTTAGCACTACGCCAAGAAATAGCCCCACCAATGAGGAGAAATATATAACTTGAAGTGGATCAAAGACTATCGAGACACCCAACATAATATGAATCTGAATAACCAGTGATCTCGAGTTGGTCTGATCATCTGTACACGAGCATATGATCCTTTGTTTTCTGAAGATATCGCATCACCCATTTGGCTACTTTCCAATGATCAATTCAGGGGTTACTTAAGTATCTTCCTAAAACACCAACAATGTATGCCAAATCAGATCGTGTGCAAACATGTGCATACATTAGACTCCCTATAGCCGAAGCATAAGGAATCTTCCTCATTTCCTGAATTTCCGGTTTAGTCTGTGGGCACTGTCTAAAGCTGAATTTATCACCCTTAGAAGTAGGGGTATCTGTACCTTTACATCCTTTCATGCCAAACCGCTCAAGAAATTTATCGATGTAACTCCTTTATGATAAACCTAATATACCACGAGAGCGGTCTCGGTGTATTTTTATACCCAATAAAAAAGAGACATCACCAAGATCTTTCATCTCGAATTGCTCCGAAAGAAATTTCTTAGTTTCGCACATAAAGCTTACATCGTTTGTAGCAATAAGGATATCATCCACGTAAAGGATTATCAAAATAAATTTTCTCCCACTGATCTTGTGATATATACAATCATCTACCTGATTCACCTCAAAACCATATGAGATGATTATACGATGAAACTTGCGATACCATTGACGAGACGTTTGCTTTAAAGTATAGATGGATTTTCTTAATTTGCAAACCATTTTCTTTGGATCTTCGACCACAAATTGTTCTGGTTGCACCATATAGATAGTCTCTTCAATGTCACCATTGAGAAAGACTGTCTTAACGTCCATCTGATGCAACTCTAAATCATAATGAGCTGTCAATGCCATCAATACTCTCAAAGAGTCTTTCAATGAAACCGGAGAGAAAGTCTCTTTGTAGTCTATGCCTTCCTTTTGAGTAAATCCTTTGGCGACTAGACGTTCTTTATACCTTTCCACATTGCCTTGCAAATCCCGTTTGGTTTTGAATATCCATTCCTTTGGCGACTAGACGTGCTTTATACCTTTCCACATTGCCTTGCGAATCCCGTTTGGTTTTGAATATCCATTTGCATCCAACGGGTTGCGCACCTTCAGCAAAGGTACAAGTTCCTAAACTCCATTGTCATCCATAGATTTAATCTCTTCTATCATGGCATCGGTCCACTTTTGAGAGTTAACACTTTGAATGGCTTGACGGACGTTAACTGGATCATCTTCCGTCAATCCAATGCCATCCTCATGTTCTTGAAGAAATACTATATAGTCATAAGAAATAGCACTTCTCCTCTCTCGAGTAGACCTTCGTGGCACAAATTCCTGATGTAACTGTTCTTGAGGTTCATGAACTTGTTCCTCATGGATTTCATGAACGACATTTGGAGTATCTTGATTTGTAGCTCGAGCAATATGATCCAAATCATTGCCAGCTACAACAATTGGAATAGGAATCATTATCTTATGTGAATTAAAAGTTTCATCCTTATCCTCTCCAAAACAAAATTCATCGTCCCTTTTCCCAAGTTCGATGTCCTCAAAAAACGTCGCTACTCCCGTCTCAAAGATCGTCTTTTTCGTGGGATCATAAAACTTATACCCCTTATATCTTTCCGAGTATCCAACAAAGTAACAACTCACAGTTTTGGAATCCAATTTATTTTCATTGGATCGATAAGATCGAGCCTCTAGTGGATATCCTCAAATGTGAAAATGCCTTAAGCTAGGACGTCTACCCGTCTATAACTCGTAAGGCGTCTTAATTGTTGCTTTAGTTGGTACTCTGTTCAGGATATGAACCGTTGTCTTTAATGCCTCACTCCATAGAGATTTGAGGAGAGTAGAGAACGATATCATACTTCTCACCATTTCCTGAAGTGTACGGTTTCGTTTCTCTGCAATACCATTCATGCTAGGTGTACTTGGCATTGTGTATTAGAGAACGATTCCACACTCCTCGAGGTACTGGGCAAATGGCCCTAGACGTTGTTCACCTGATCCGTCATTTCTAACCGTAGTATTCACCACCACGATCAGAATGAACGGCCTTAACACGTTTATTAAGTTGAAGTTCAACTTCAGCCTTAAACGCTTTGAAAACATCCAAAACCTCTGACTTCTCATGAATAAGATAAAGATAACCATATCGACTGTACTCATCTATGAATCATACAAAGTAATGTTGATCATTCTAAGAAGCAATAGGAAACGGTCCGCATACATCCGTATGTATCAATTCCAAAGTCTCTGAAGTTAGATATGTACCTTTACCAACTTTGTTTGTCTGCTTCCCCTTGATACAGTTGACACAATGGTCAAAATCTGAAAAATCAAGAGTTTCAATAATTCCATCTAGTATAAAACGTTCCATTCTCGGTTTCAAGATATGGCCTAATTGTTTATACCATAAACAACAGAATTTTCATCAATCAATTTACGTTTCACGTCTCCTGAACCAACCTACAGGATTTCATTATATGAAGGGGTGATATCGAGCATATAAAGATTATCCAAAATAGATAAAGAACCGGTTCCAATCATAACAGAATGAAATGAGAGGGTAAACTTAAGATCTCTGAATGAACAAGAATATCCTTATTTTTCCAAAATAGAAACCAAAAGTAAGTTTCGCATAAAAGAAGTTACTATGAAAACACCCTTCAAATCCCGAAATTGGTCAGTCTTCATCAAAAGTCTAAATTGCTCGATATCTTCCACTTCCACCCTTTTACCGTCACCTACATAGATGTATCTTTCAACATCAATCTGTTTCTGGTGATAGAGGCAACGCCGCATAGAAATACTTACGTGAGTTGTAGCACCTAAATCAACCCACTAAGTACTACTAAGCACTGAAGCTAAATTGACCTCAGAACAAACCAAAGTGAGAGTCAGATCTTTATTTGCACGACAAGTATGATACTTCATACAACATTTCCTTATGTGACCAGTCTTGTAACAAAAGAAACATTTTTTAACCTTATTATGTTTCTTTTGCTCATGAATTGATCTCGAATCAGCGGTTTCATAACCTTTCTTTCTTTTCTAGATCATGCCCCTTAAAATCGGAGGAATGAAATGCTTAATGATCATCAAACACATGCGGTTTGAGGTTTTCCAGTGTTCGAGTTTGTTATAATTCTCAACAGAACTCAAATCCCTAATCGCTGGACGAACCTCCCTAATCGCAAAGTCGTGACCCATCAAAGCAAGCACGATCAATAAGTGCTCCTTCTATTCAGGAAAGTTCAATCCATTCAACATATGGATCGAACTAAGATTGGCACAGATACTAGATGCCAATAGCACAACTGTAAACAAAAGATAGCTCGTGTGTTAGACTTCCATTCAATAAAATTTTAATTGAATGATAACACGATCCAATCTCATCACAAGGCATCTGTGCAACATCGAAATTAGTCTTTGGACAATAATTTTGACTTGCATTAGATGACTCAACGCATCAAATAATCATTGTAAATCAAACATCTCATATAATGGTTACCTTTGGGTATACCATCACATTTATGTCATACCAAAATCTAAAATCTATGATATAACCTTATAATTACACTATTTGTATGTGTAATTAATCATAGTAAACTAAATTCACCGCAATTATCATATGAAATATATAAATAATATCGTGTCAATTCTAATCCAAATGAATTGCACAAATTAATTGAAATATATAAATTCATTCTTATGTGTATAAGTCAGCGGGTTCGATTCAAAATTTACCTAAATATTCTCCAAATTAGACCATTAAACCGAACGCTCCATGATATCGTGATAGAGCTGTTGGAACAACTGTCAGAGAATTGCCCTAAAGTGGATAGGTCTTGGGTTCGAATCTTAATTTGATTGTGCCGAAGACCACATTTTATTTTAAATATGCCTTTTCTTAAATGGCTCTTTTTTTACATCAATTAAATGGGTCTCTTTTTAAGTGGGCCATGACCGAAATTTATTATACGGGCCATACAAAATGGGTTTGGTCTACTTAAAAAAATTAAAGAGTTTGGGCCAATAATTTTCAAATCTGTTGATCCGCATCAATTTTATTTTATAAAAAATCTTTAAAAGTCCAAACGAACCCAAAATTTTCTTTAAAAAAAAAATTTCTGCCAAAATTATTTATTTATTTATTTTAAATAAAAAAAATAATTTTGATCGTGCAAGTGCACGAACCACACATTATGTTGTAGTTAGTTTCTTTAATTTTTTTTTAAAATAATAACAAAGAAATGTTTTTCATAACACCGTAAGGTTTTCATCCCAATTTTAAATTTTATCCAAAAATTTGATTAACCCAAATTTAATGTAAAACACATTAAATCATTCTTAATTTGATTATGCCGAAGACCACATTTTTTTAAATGTGCCTTTTTTTTTAAATGGGCCGTTTTTATATCAATTAAACGGGATTTTTTTTAAGTGGGCCATGACCGAAAATTATTAAATGGGTAGTACAAAATGGGTTTGGCCTACTTAAAAACATTAAAGGGTTGGGCCAATAACCTAATTTTACCTCGAGAACCCAAGAGACGAATCTAGAGTGACACACTAAGGCAACTACCATCTAGGATGTCGTCGCCGTCATGTGTCACTCGAACTAGATTCGTTTTGTCTCTTGGGTTCTCGAGGTAAAATTAGGTTAGTGTTCAGTGTGGTAGTTGAGAAGGCGAGGTTTCTTTGTCTGGTGAGGGGGGTCGTTATGACGCGTGGCAGCCTGCCTGGTTCGCTGGCAGTTGGTGAGGTGCATTTTAGTTGGCTTGTGAGGTGTCTGGTGCATTTTTTGATTTTCGATGGTTCGCTGGAAAATTAATGAGGTGCATTTTGGTTCTGGCCGGGTGAGGTATCTAATAACCTTGCTTCTGCTCGCCGCTGGCGCACCTCTCCTAACTATTGGCCATTCCCAAATTTAATGTAAAACACATTAAATCATTCTTAATTTGATGTAAATACAACAGATTAGGCTCTGATACCACTTGAAAAGAATCAGATTTCACATGATTCGGATTTTGAAACCCCCAAAACTCTATTGTGAATAATATCAAAATTTGGGAAAATCAAAATAGAAGAACGAGATAAATACCTAGATTTGTGATATACAATATGCAGTGGCATAGATCTTCTGATTCTACGTGCAATAACAAAAAAAAACTTGATACTGATGGGATGTATCAAGAAGAGAGAGTCTCTGAAAGTTTCTGTAAAATTTTGTGATAAAAATGAATCCACTTTCAGAAACCAAATGAATCTCATTTATATAGGCACGTGAATCAGGGACCATAAACCGACAGATAACCGATTAATCCCGGTTCTCAATTGTATCGTTTAATTTCGCCCATCATGAAATATAAACGATACTACCAAAGGTCTCTATGCATATAATACTCCACATTCAATTCAATACCGAAATTCAATCAATTAAAATTAAATCCGACCACATTTAATTTTGACAAAACCGAATGACAACACTTATTCCAAAATTATTCACATATATAGGTCCACAAATATAAGATTAAACAAAAAATCGTATAGTCCTGACCCTTTCAAAAACGCAAAAAAATTTGTCGGCCTTAATAAATTGTTTTGATCTTAAATTGATTTGGCTTCTCTTTACCAAAGGAGGATTCCGATGAGTATTTTTGGTGTAAGAGAAACCTCTTGAGACACAAAGTCTGGTGTCTCTAGCATGTTGTTTCGACGTAAAATTTTAAACCTTCGAACTTTGACAAAAAATCCTTCGTTACTCAATAAGTAACAAGAATTTTGCTCATTTTGTTATGATTTATGGACTTCTTTGGACCCCTTTTTTTACGGGAAATGGTGAGCCAAGGGATTTACGTGATCCCCTCCAAGGTCGAGTGGTTGATACAACACAAAATTTTGAATTGATTCTTTCCTTTAGCTAGATCTCAGGTTATGGTTGATATTCAAACTATTGTTCTAGCATTCCCTCTTCGTGACCAAATGTTAGAAATTATGTCTACTTTTGATCTGTTAACCATAATACCTACCTTTTATTCTCGGCTAAACATACTTGGAGAGCGCTACAAACTATCAGTCCTTTGTTCCTTGTTCAATGTATTTTTGTTTAAAATCTATTCCAAAACATGTTTTAAAACTTGGATAATCTCTAGGAAACGACTCCAAACTCATGATAGAATCAGCTTTTGGCACCCATTTCCACCTAGTAGGTTTATTTTGTTCTGCAGGCATAGACAGATGAAATCTTCGTGAATTATAGTTACAACAAGGATATCATGACCCTATTCTTGTCATGAGGTACTAGCCATCATCTTTCTTCAATGTTCGCCACTGAAGAGTTCCTTCTCTAGACTTCATGCAACATGAATCCTATTGATCTAGACCTCATCAAGTGAAATTTAGTTCAATGCTTTATCAACCATGTTTGGATAGAACACAATCACCGCCTTCATCTTGATGTTGGAAGACAACTTCATATCATGGTCCACGAGATTCGATGAGCAGTTCGATTTAAGTTCTTTGTAACCAATTTTTTTACATTCTTTCTTCTAAAGATGCATTTTACCTTAGCTTTTGATTTCACTCATTTTTATTTGTAGTCAATTTTTTTACCTTCTTTTTTTATGTATCGATTTTTTATGTTTGTTTTTCTTTTTTTATTGTTTTTACCTAGTTTGATACCTATATTTTGTAACTTCTCTTTCTATAATGTTTATAGTTTACAGGAAAGGAATCGTTGGTGTCTTATGGAAAGAAAGTTGCAATACAATTGTTAGTTATTTTAATTTCTTGTGAAAAACAAAATGGGTTTAGTCCTTGTAAAAACTATGTATAGATTTGTCACCTGTAAACCCAATTTGATTTATCGAAAAGTATAATTCAGTTCGATTTGATAAAATCAAAGTAAATAAATTGGAACATACATTAATTCGATTCGAATATTTTTAATACTATTTAGTTAAACAATTGTATTTGGGTTTTTTTGTTTGTATAGACTTCTTGTAAACCTGAATACTTCCACAAATATTATTATTGATATATAAGATCTACATATTACATTCAGTGTGGTACTTATAGATCATAACAAATAAAGACAATATTGAACGACATATTGAATATCAATATAGTTGAAAGTGAGATATTGTAGTAACCCCATAATGCTTTGAAACGACAATGGATCACATACTACCGGACCATCTGAGGTAAACAAGTTCAACTTAATGTCCACAAGTCCGACGTGTGAGTTGTATGAGTCCATCATGGCTCTCTAGATGATGGCATATGCATATGATGTTGGTGAAGTAACAAAACAAAATCTCTTCACGCCGAATCTTGAGGAAATCATATAACGTTAACATAACAAACTTCTACTTGAGATATGATGATATGATCTGAATAAAAAATTGGTCATAATATGTTGTTAAAATAATGTCACTCTTATACAATTATAATATGGAGATTAAGAATGAATAAATACGAATTTATTTGACTTTAGAGAAAACCTAGGATTGATTCATAGCTCGTAAAATTTTGATTATATGTCCGAGGAGCTTGCTTGAGTTGATAAAGTGATCTTTTGAGATGAGACAGATAATCTAGGTGGATGCGATCCCGAAATCCATGTGGTTAGAACATATAAATCGAATCAAGGATGTGACCATGATAAAAGCATTCTTTACATCTAGTTGTTGGATAGGCACGTTTTGAGGCAATGCTCAACACTATCCGAATTGTGGCAGATTTTACCACCACATGGAAAGTATCTTTGCAAAAAATTCCTAATTGTTGAGATTTCTCATTCACCATGAGATGTACTTTGTATATTTCTGTTGCGTTATCAGAGTTAAATAAAATAATCTAAACTATCCGCAAGTGCACGGCACGTGTGTAGTATTTTAGGTATCGATCCCACAGAGACTACGCAACACTACCTAAACTCGAACTAGGAATCAAACTTGCTAACGAAAGAATATGGATGAAGAATGAAATACAGAAAGTAAATAAACTACTTGGGTTCTAACAATAAGACAAACGTCCTAGGAAACCGGTTTCACCGCAAGACTACCGAAACCGACGATCAATCTATCTATCATGCAATC
>CM071866.1:8230126-8273062 GCA_036759665.1 Gynandropsis gynandra
AGTAGGCCATCAGATGTCCGCGTTGCTTCTACCCCCGAGAAAGAATGATAGGTGGCCCAGTCTTTGATGGAAAAACGTGCGGCTAGGGCATCAATGAACTGCTGTACCCGTGATGCGGAATTTCCTGTAACAACAATATCGTCAACATATACCAGCACGTACAATTGTAGTGCGGTTGTGTTGAGAATAAACAAGGAGGTGTCCGCCAGAGAGTTTGTGAAACCGCGAGCTAGGAGAAATGTGCGAAGCTCCGAATACCATGCTCGAGGGGCTTGTTTAAGCCCGTAGATTGCTCGTTGAAGTCTGCACACATGATGAGGTTGATTTTGATCAATGATACCTGGGGGTTGAGACATGTATACCTCCTCCGAAAGACGGCCTTGTAGAAAGACATTATTGACATCAAGTTGTCGTAGAGACCATCCGCGAGAGACAACAATACTCAAGATGACACGAATGGTGGTAGGCTTCACAACCGGGCTGAATGTCTCATGATATTCGATGCCCGGTCTTTGGTGAAACCCCTTTGCAAGAAGTCGAGCCTTGAATCGTTCCACAGATCCGTCTTGTTTTCGTTTGATGCGAAACACCCATCGGCAACCAACGATATTCTTTGCTTGAGTGGCTGGAACAAGCTGCCACGTTTGATTGTGGTGCAAGGCTTGTAACTCGGCAATCATTGCTGCACACCATCTAGGATCCTTTAAGGCTTGAGTGATATTGGTCGGTTCACTTTCTACCTGAGCAACAAGAGCAGATCAGTTATTCTGCTTAGTAACATTACTCTTTGAACGAGTAACCATCGGGTGAGAATTAATTACAAAAAGAGAACATTAGACCTAATTACAAGATTAGACCTAATTACAAAAATTACGTTTATACCCTTTTTACATGTATATCCTTTACACATATTTCATCGCATTATGCCAATGAGGTTCATCTAAGTTTTAATATGTGATGTGGGCATGGGTGAGATGATGATGTATTAAGGTTCATGACATGGTGGAGTTTTGTTATATCGTTTATCCTACACATAACCATATATTATTGTTGTATTGATGAATAGTTATTCGATGGGTCGACTACGGTCTTATGGTTCTTGGTTAGGGATTCGAGGGGGGAATATATGTCTAGATATAGGGTTTAGAGAAGCCTCTTGTTCAATGAATATCTATGGTGTGTAAGGATTAGGCATGGATGAGGCAAATGAAAATGTATTTCAATTAATATCATGTTTTGGGAGACGACGTCGGGTGTGTAGGTCAAGGCAACAAAAACCTTTGTGATTGCTTGGGTATCCTATAAATACAAAAAGGGTTTGGAGAAGATTATAAGGTTGACAACGATCTTAAAGGCTTCTACCTAAAAATGTGACAATATGGAGACTTGAAAAAATAGGTTCAAATGAAGTTTTTGATGGTTCACATCACACGTTTAGCTTTTTTATTTTGTTGAGACATTGTGGACAAAAAAATTGTATTGGTATACCATTTGAATTAAAGAAATGCATGAGAGAGGAATTATTAAATTCTCTTTCCAAAATCACATTGAAAATATTTTATGGATTTTTTGAAATATATTTTTACGCTAAGAATGAAAATGGAGAAACTTAGCAAAGATATCACTAATCATCAAAGTGGATAAACTTAGTATTGGGCGAATATTCCTTGGCAAATATTCATATTCCTCTGTGCATATACGTGTATATCTAGTTGCCATTCTTGTTATGTTTGTTACGGGCAGTTTCCTGTTCTCTCTTGAACTCTCCTTGTATATGTTGCATACACTAGATCAATGAAACCTTACGGGAAATTGTCTCTAACTTGTCATGGTATCAGAGCCTCACGCTCATGGCCGTCGATATCCTTGAATTTTTTTCCGATCGATCTTGTTCCCGTCCAATTCTCCTATTTTCTTCGATTGTTCTTGGTTGGTCTTTGTTTCCACTGCTTGACAATGAGCATCGCGGATATTGCTGCTGCTCAAGGTATGGGTTCACAGACTGCAACCATTGATGGCACTCTGTCACACATGACTGGTTCTCAGGTTGCTCGTGGTGCCGGGAGTCGTTGGAATAGAGATAGTCCGATGAATTCCCCTTATTACTTGCATCCCTCGGAGGGACCCAGGACGATACTTACATCGGTTTAACTCCACGGAGATCAGAATTATGAGAAGTGGGCAAAGCACATTAGACATGCTTTCCGTACAAAAAGAAAAATCGGTTTCCTTGATGGAACGATCACGAAGCCGAGCCCTGATGATGAAGACTTTGACGAATGGGATCCTGTGAACTCCACGCTCGTTGAATGGATCTTTAATACAATTGAGCCTACTCTTCGTACCACATTTACCATTGTTGAGGAGGTTAAGGTGTTGTAGGATGATTTACATCAACAGTTTTCCATCGGTAATATGGCACGAGTGCATCAATTGCGCCAGGAGCTTTGGCGATGCACACAACAGGGACGTAGTGTGCAAGTTTATTTCGGGACTTTGAAGACGCTTTGGGACGAACTGGAGATTTGCAAGCAAGTCTGCAGTTGTAATTGTGGAACTCTCAACGCTCTGCTTCTTCAGGATCAAGATGAGGAGAGGATTTATCTTTTCTCATGGGTCTTGACGATGCGACATACGACACTCTGCGGTCTCAAATTTACAACATGGAACCTCTGCCGAACATAAACCGTGTTTACTCTCTTGTTGTTCAGGTAGAACACAAACATACTCTAGTGGTGAAGAAAGACGAATGTCTTGAGGCTATGGGTTTCTCTGCTCAGTCTGTGGTTAAATCTCAAGCCTCCAACCATTCATCGATGACTACTTAGGCGATTGCTTCCCAGCCTATTCCTGTTGCCCAAGCAATGGTTGTGCAAGCTAGTGACAGGAATAAACTCTACTCTCACTGTCATCGCCCAAGACATACAGTCTCCTCGTGCTTCTAGTTACATGGTTATCCTGAGTGGTGGAACGAGAGGACTCGGAAAAATGCTTTGCCTGAGAGAGGATGCGATGGATTCCCTGCTTCCTCTGGCGGACGAGGCCATACTACTCGAGCAAATGTTGCAAAGTTTGTTGGTTCTGCAGGAGAATCGTCGTCTCTTCATGATAGAAGTTCCATGTCGGGTTTCTCTAACGAGCAATGGAACACTCTGATGAATCTCTTCAAACTTCAACAGGCAGATGGCGACGAACGTTTTCCGGTAATCCGAAAACTTCTGAATTTCTTCTGGACTCTGGTGCTTCGCACCATATGACAGGAGACATATCCTTACTTACCTCCTTGTTCGATATTTGTCCTTGCCCGGTTGGTTTTCCTAATTGTCAAGAAACAGCTGCAACACGACAGGGAATTCTGAGATTCTCTGATCTTACGAGATGTCTTTTTTGTTCCTACACTTACAGTTACATTGATCTTCGTTTCCAAAATGCTTCGCCAAAACGATTGTCTCATCACTTTTAACGATCGTTTTGTGTGGTATAGGACCATACAAAGAGGATCCTGATTGGAATGGATGAAGAATTCAATGGGATCTATCGTTTTCGAGATCATATTGGGGTGCAATCTTGTCATGCAAGTCGATTGGATTCTCGGGAACTGTGGCATCGTCGTCTCGGTCATCCGTCAAATAAAGTTTTATCTTTTCTTCCCAATTTGAGTGGTGTTTCTAAGACTATTATGAATAAGAAGCCGTCTAATGCTTGTGTGAGAGCAAAACAAACTCAGGCATATTTTTATGAAATCGATAATAAAGCGGTTGCATGTTTTGATTTAGTCCATTGTGACGTTTGGGGTCTGTTTCAAACCCCGTCTACTTGTGGTTCCTCTTATTTCTTGACTCTTGTGGTTGACTATTATAGAGCTGTGTGGATTTAATTGTTATTAGGAAAACGTGAGGTCAAAGACGTTATACCCGTTTTTTGTGCCATGGTCAGCCGACTATTTAAAATCTTTCAGACGGATAATGGAACGGAATTTCTTCCTTTGATGGCGTATTTTCATTCTGAAGGGATCATACATCAACGATATTGTCTCTATACACCTCAACACAATGGTCGGATGGAGAGGAAACACCAACATATCCTTAATGTTGCACGCGCTCTGATGTTTCAAGCGAAACTACCCCCTAAATTTTGGGGCGAATGCGTGCTCGCTGCACCATTCCTCATCAACATGACCCCATCGACTCTTTTACATGGGAAAACGCCTTATGAGCTCTTGCATGGCACTCCTCCAACATATGATCGCATCCGTTTGTTCGGAAGTCTTTGTTACGTACATCGTGGCCGCAAACCCACAGATAAGTTTGTTCAGCGAAGCAGCCGATGTATTCTACTTGGTTTCCCTTCGACCCAAAAAGGTTGGAAAGTCATGGATTTGGAGATGAATGAATTTTTTTATCTCCTGCGACGTGTTGTTTTACGAGGATGTTTTCCCATTTGCTACCTCTATGGAAACCACTGAATTCTCCCACTCGATCCCTCCTCCGCACCCATCTATTTTCGATTTTCCGGTGGTGCCTTCGGAGTCTTTCGACAGGGGGCGTGATCCTCCAGCCTCGCCTCCTATTGATGTCTCTCTTTCGCCGAATTGCTCTGTTTCAGACACCGTTCCCGCCTGTTCTGCATTGTCGGATAGTTCTGTTTTGGGCACAACTCCTCCATCATCACAGCCTGCAGTTTCTGTACCGATTGTTCCTGAGAATCCTATCTCAACTTCTTCATCTTCTGTCGATGCTTCTGTTCCACTATTATAAAGCAGTGAATGTCCTCGCAACCCATATATCTGCTTGCAGGAATTTATCACGTATTCAGCCCAATGCTTAGAAGACCTAATTCGCATTCCCACTCCCTCTGATCTGCAATCCTCTGGTACGTGCAATTACCCTATTTCTAACTATGTGGCGTGTGATGTTATCTATTCTTCTCACAGAGCATTCTTGGCTATCGTGTCTGCTGGAGTTGAACCTCACAATTACACTGAGGCAGTTCGGTCACCAGATTGGGTTACGACCATGTCTCACGAATTGAAGGCCCCTGAAACTAATAATACTTGGAGCCTCACGCACTTACCTCGTAGAAAGAAGTCTATTGGGTGTCATTGGATTTACAAAATCGAATATAACTCTGATGGAAGCATTGAACGTTACAAAGCACGTATGGTCATTCTTGGAAATCGTCAAACCGAAGGGATCGACTTCGAGGAGACGTTTGCATTTGCCGCTAAGATGCCCACAGTACGTCTATTTCTCGTTGCAGCCGCAAAGCGTTGGACTGTCAATCAAATGGACGTTCATAACATTTTTTTTTCACGATGATTTACAAGAGGAAGTCTTTATGAAGCTTCCCTCGGGATTGGACTGCTCGGACACTTCTCTCGTTTGTCGGCTTCGTAATTCATTGTATGGATTACGTCAAGCGCCTAGATGTTGGTTTACAAAGTTGACATCTGCACTTCTCTAATATGGTTTCAAGCAGTCGTGGGACGATTATTCCCTTTTCTCCTTTGTCTCTGGCGGTTCAGTTCTCTACGTCCTCGTTTATGTTGATGATTTACTCATCGGAGGCAATGACACCGTGACACTCGATCTTTTCAAGAACTATCTTCGAGATTGATTTCATATGAAAGATTTGGGGCCTTTGAAGTACTTTCTTGGTATTGAAGTAGCTCGAAATACGACCGTCATGTACTTGTCTCAGCGGAAGTATGCTCTAGACATTGTTTCGGAGTGTGGTCTTTTGGGGTCTAAGCCGGTCTTTTTTCCTATGGAGCAAAACAACAACCTGTCGACGTCCCCCACGACCTTATATGACAAACCCAAGCAATATAGACGACTTGTGGGCAGGTTAATCTATCTCACTATTACGAGACCTGAACTTTGCTATGATGTCCATGTCCTTTCACAATTTGAGCAAGCACCTACCGTTGACCATTGGAATGCTTCTCTCTACGTTATTCGGTATCTTAAGGGTTCGCTCGGACATGGCATTTTGCTTCGTTTCGATTGTGATCTTTGACTCTATGGATATTGTGACTCGGACTGGGCTACTTGTGCTATTTCTCGTCGTTCAGTGACTGGTTATGTGGTTCATTTGGGTTCTTCTCCTGTGGCATGGAAGACGAAGAAGAAGAATAAGATGTCTCGTTCTTTGACCGAGGAGGAGTATCGATCTATGGCAATTCTCACTTCTGAACTCAAATGGTTGAAGGCTTTACTCAGTGTTTTGGTGTGACTCCTACGACTCCAATGAAGATGTTTTGCGACAACCAAGCTTCCTTACACATTGCGGCAAACCCGGTCTTCCACGAGCGCACGAAACATATTGAGATCGACTGTCACTTTGTTCCTGATGAAATTCAGCGTGGTGAATTGGTAACTTCCTATGTTCGGTCCACTGACCAGCGGGCGGACATCTTCACTAAGCCCCTTGGGATGGTTCCTTTTCTTCGGTTACGGTCTAAGTTCGGTGTTCGTGATCTACACGCTCCAACTTGAAGGGCGTTTTAGACGAATATTCCTTGGCAAATATTAATATTCCTCTGTGCATATATGTGTATATTTAGTTGTCATTCTTGTTACGTTTGTTACTGACAATTTTCTATTCTCTCTTGAACTTTCCTTGTATATGTTGCATACACTGGATCAATGAAACCCTACGGAAAATTGTCTCTAACTTGTCACTTAGAAAAAATGCATAGTCATAAAAAAAACTAAGAAAAAATATTTGATTTCATTAATATTTGGTTATGGTGACGTGCAAATGTCAAGGTGAACATAATCAAAGGACGAATGAGCCATAGAATTATATGTATTAAAGAAAAACGTGTGTATATTCCCAAGTTTCCACACATGAAAAATGGTGAAAGTGTTGTCATTATTAAATTCAAAAGATTCCAAAGAACGAACTAAACCAAAAACTGAATCTCCACGAGTGATTGCAAGGACAGTGTCAAACGAAATCTGAGGCATGAAAAACAAAAACATGAGGTGATGACCAAACACATTATAATGCATGTGAAAAAAAATAAAAGGGACCTGAGCTATCACAGTAGAGCAAAACTATTTGTGTTGTCTTATCTTTATAGAACAACCACACGTGTCAAATTAAAATGAAACAATCATTATCATTGAATGAATTCTCTAATTAAAATAAGGTTAAAGGAGAGAACATGACATTAGTTTTAGTAAGTGTGTAATTAAAGGTTGATGTTGATAAGATGGTTTGGATGGTATGGTTACAACAATAGAGGATCTGTAACTACTATAAACATGAGGTTTGATTCTCGGAATTAAAATGGTATCAAAGTTAGACGTTGTGATATGAGATAGGTCGTGACTCCCATGCCATGAACCATGACACGTTCAAGTTGTACACAAAGTTCATTGTGTTGAACACCTAGATAAGATCTTATAACATGGCCTACAAGGTTTTGGTGAGTTGAGGAAGACCATCAGACTGGGGTATCGATATAGCGTGTACCATGAAGGAAATATTTGGTTGGACCTAGTTGGCCTGCGACTTTGTATTGAATTGTTTGTGGTATTGTCTGTGGTGTGGACTCAGTGTCGAATAAGGTGGCAGATTGACTGCTGGAAAGGGAGCTTGAGCTAACGATGATGCCGTGGTTGGAGTGATTGATACAAAATCTATACCAATGCTCTATTGTTATATGGATGTAAACATATTGAAATCTTCTAGCAACTTGATAGTAGAATTTGGAAATCATTCCTTCAAATGTTCCTTTTATTCTTGTAGGTTCCATCGAGTTGAATACTCCATCGCTTAGCTTGAGACAACCAACAGTGCCAAGCATATTATGGTCCATAGAGGTTGCTCGGGGCGAATGACTCCTTGCTTTGGCCGAGCGCATCAATTAAACTCTTATAGCTTCTTGCTCTTCTCGGCTTTCTCTCTTTGCATATGAGTCTTGTAGTCTTGCTTTAGTGCTTCTTGATATCGTCATGGAATCGTTGGCCATCTTTCTATATACATGTGAGCGAACACATTCCAATTCTCATTTTCCATTGCCTTCATTGTTGGTTCTCATATGATTTGTGACGGGTTCACACCTCATCCTCACCATTGATGGCAAGTCGTATTAAGATGGTGCCTACGCTGTGGATATCCTCTCTGGTAAGGGTACATGGAGCGTGGAATAGGAACAACAATGACTGCGAATACCAACCAAAAGGGTTATGGCTATGCCTTCAATTACCACGATTGTTGCAGTCTAAAAAATTATTGCAGTGATTGTCATGGTGTTATGGTGGTTGATATGTGGCATGCACATGTAGTGGCCCTTGGTGATATGAGGTCATATATTGAGTCAGACTGGGGTGAAAAAGAAGTTGTGAGCGTAGATATGTGATCCATGTGCACATGATCAAGGCGATGGTGATTCAAAAAGGCGTGTTCCTCAAGAAAAACATGTGCCATGCATCAACAATGGTAGAAAACAATTATGATGATGAATGACATTGACAACATTGTCTAACTTGTCATTCAACCCGTTGAATGCATGCATCACGAGTGCCTCTTATTCACATGAGCATTGAGACTATATAGGAGACAAATGGGTATGACAATGACTGGTCGCGATAAAATAGACGTCTGGTACGCTGATGAGAGGCAATGCATAATGCACGAAAGAAAACATTGTGCAAGAAATTTAGAGAGAGAAGGACTCGACAATCGCCAAAGAGAACACAAAAAGAAAACTTTAGGGTTTGATTTGCTTTAATACTATGTAAATCAGAATAGTTTGGGGAATATAATTAGGGTCTATATATAAATTAAATGTTTACTTATTAGATAACTTGCACAAATACATGCATAATATATAAACTAAAGAAATGTTGACAATATATAAATAAGAATTTTTATATTAGTAACATTTTTGTCTATTTGAATAGCAATGTTACCTTCATTTGAATAATGTTTCATAATTTTCTAGTTAATACAATAAAAAACATGATACACATTATCATTTTAATCTACAAAATTATTATATAACCTCTAATTAAAATATTTTATAACCATATGAAAGCGGATGGCGATGTTGCATCGACAGAATAGGAATGACAGTGATCTATCGTGGCATACAAGATAGATGTGTGGATCAACATCAATAGGCTTGGACGGGACACCAAAGGATGTGCGGACAATAGCTAATCATGCATCCCTTGGCGGGATGCAAGGAACATTCACATAAGAAAGTCGTTCGGTATGCGGTCAAGAGACGACACACACGACAAATGTGTAGAAGAAAACATCATGCGAGAGAGAAGACGATAGGATTTGACAGCGAACATAAAGAGAAAAAGTATGTAAAATATAGGTATCTGTGATTTTCTTTCATATCATATAAATTAGACTATTTCGATAATTATTACTACTAACCTATACAATCTATGTATAATTATAATGTTTTTATTAATATATAAATACATATAGAAAAAGACAACTATATGTAAATAAGAATATTTACATTACTAATATACATTTTTGCCTATTTAAATAGAAATCTGCCTTTATTTTAAATATGTTTTATAATTTTTTTTATTTTATTTTGAGGATTTTATTAATTAAACAAAATAAGATGAAAATCACATTCAATAAATGGAATAATTTACTCAATAAACATAAAATCTTTTAAATCTGTCAAAATATTTCATAACCTCTCATCAAAATATTAATCAATCTTTTTTCCTTTAAATTTTAAAAATAGATAGAACCATCATTTCTTCTTTTCTTTTTTTTTAATGAAAATTTAAGGGATATTTAAAGTGAAACTGTTGAAAATATTAAACGTCAATTTTTTGTCCTAAAATCACCAACTATTGAAATTACTATACAATACATATATTAAAAAATATTACCATTTAGAACTAGTGTTCTAAAAATACTTCTCTAGTCTCGTCTAATTCTTTAATTTCGCCTAATTCTTGTTTAAGCGTCGACGTATGTCTCATGATCAACTAGATAAGGATTATTGAATTTAGTTATTTGTTAAAGAATTGTCCAAGATAATATATTTTAATATTTATATAAACTATAAACTAAATCAATTAGAACAATAAATTTGTTATAAAAAAAATTTAAAAAAGAAACTAATACTAACAATAAAAAAAATATGATTAATCCGTCTAGACATTTATCGATGATCCAATTACTGTAAATATTCTAATTTTATCAAAAATCTTATCATATCGTTAAGCATAAATAATATTAAACGTGCATACACTTTTATTGTCATGATTGAACAATTTTAACCTGTGTATTATTTGATAACTAGACGATACATTCGCTATGCGCGCATTTTTAATAATTAAAATATATTTATCTTATATTTTGTTTATAATTCATTAATTTAAACATTGTCATTAGATTTGATATGCATACGGGATAATACAAACATACGAAATAAAATTTTCAATGTATAACAATGTCATCCATATCTTTCTAGATGATACACGTGCGTTGCACGATTTTATGATAATTAAATTGTGTTTTTCTCAAATTTTGTACATAAATTAATAATTCAAATATTTTTTCAATGACATTTTATATATGTATTGGCCATTACAAACTAGGGGTAGACGTTTCAGGTTTCGGGACGGGTTCCTCGGGTTCGGGTTGGGTTCGAGTTCCTCGGATTTTAAAAAATTGATCCAAAAAAAAATCCATTTGGTTTTCGGGACGGATTTTTCGGGTTTTGGGTTGTTCGGATTCTGAAACATTGAACCCAAAAAAACCCGAATTGTATTTGGATTCGTTCGGATTCTTCGGGTTCTTCGGATTTTCAATGGGTAACTGGGGATCAATTGGCTATTACCAAGAAAACTGGTCGAAGGCTTGGAATGGGTACAAACATGTATCCTTCTTCAACATTGCTTGGACAAGACAAAGATTCTTCTATGGGAGCTCTTCCGGTGGATGAGTTGATTGAGAAAGCTGATGGATTTGCAGAAGTATTTCCAGGTATTTCAGTTAACAAATAACCATTATGATGGTTTGGTCCATTATCTGTCATCTTATAGTAGTTAATTTCATTTAGAAATCTCTAAGTCAACCTTCCTTCCATCTCAACCATAGAAGTTGCTAATGATTAAGTGATGAAAATGTTGAAAGAGTGGATATTGTTGTTCTCCTAGGTGGCTGCTGCCAAGGCAGACCTGGACTACATTGGGTTGGACGGAGAAATTGGTTGCATAGTCAATGGTGTTGGGTTAGCTATGGCTATCATGGACATCATTAAATTTCATGGTGGAACACCTGCCAATTTCCTTGATGTTGGTGGAAATGCTTCCGAAAACCAGGTAACCTAGTTTTGCTTTCGCTTCTTTAACTGACAGCGGCAGAACTTTTGAATTAACAAACATTCAGTTTCCTTCTTCGAAACTGTTTAAACTTTATTGTCTCCAATTCTGGTGTTCTTAATGATCAGGTGATTGAGGCTTTTAAGATATTGACTTCTGACAATAAAGTGAAAGCAATTTTGGTTAACATCTTTGGTGGGATAATGAAATTTAATGTGATAGCAAACGGAATTGTCAATGCTGCGAAACAGGCGAGTGGTTCAGTCATCCCCCGAGAATCTAAGGAAACTCATTCTCTCACATTTGCCTAACAAAACACATCATCTTTTACTCATTTCTCAGGTCTCCCTGAAATTGCCAGTGACTGTCCGACTGGAAGGTACAGGATCTTAAAGGTACAATTGCAAACCCGCCCTTTAAATCACAACGTTTACGTGCACTGCTACTCGGAAAAAGAAAAACCCTTTTTGAATATGGAAATCCTGCTCTAATCGAACCTTCTTTCTACAGGAAAGTGGAATGACTTTGATTACAACAGACGACCTATGATGGTTTGAATTTATCGATACTAATCGATTTATGGTGCAAAAATTGACAGAACACAAGTATGAGATTGTTATTTAGCAAAGAAAGAAAATATGTGGTATGACTGGAGATGGTGTGAATGATGCCCCGGCTCTAAAGAAAGCAGATATTGGTATCGCAGTTGCGACGGACGAAGGATGAGGGGCGAGCAACGTACGAAAGGAGGAGGGGCGACGGACGGAAGGATGAGGGCGACAGACGGACTGAGGATGAGGGGCGAGCCGACAGACACAAGGTTTGAGAATGAGAGCGAAAGAGTGAGAGTCGACGGACGACAGGTTAGGGGAGGGAAACTTAGGGTTTTTTCGGGTTCCTCGGGTTCTCCTGAACCCAACCGGACCGACCCGAACCCGTTCGGGTTCCAAATTTAGAACCCATATGTGTTTTCTACAAAACCCGTTTATCTCGCGGGTTGGGTTTTTCGGGTTGGGTTGGTCCGGGTAACCCGAAACACCCACCCCTATTACAAACGCACGGATTCCAATTTTCAATGTAAAAAGTTTGAAAATACATTTATAAGATGTAATAAAAACTAACGATCCGATTTGTTTATAATATCTTTGAAGTTTTAAAATGTAATTTATTGGAGAAAGTGATCACATTTTATGTACAATACTATACGCATGATTTTTTTCGTATCCTTGCATGATTATAAAACATTATTAAAACAATTATTGATGTATGAACATATTTTGGAAATCTTTAAAACTTACTTATATTTGAATTTCTTGATTATCTTTAGATTTTGATTGGTGTAGATGTTTGTAGAGCATAATAGTCGAAGTGTTAACAAACCTGATTGATAAATTTACAAATGATAATGACACAACGACATGAAATTGGAAAAAATATTAATTAATATAAATGTTAATTTATTTTTGTCAAATCATTGATCATTATTAGAATAACGTCCGTTACGATTATCACTATTTTATTGATAATAATTAGAGTAATATTTGAACAAAAACGCATAGCAAATCCATCCCATAGCGATATTGGACGACAAACACTCAATAGAAAGAAAAACCAGTCAAAGAAAAGTATATTTTTTTCTTCAGCCAGATTAGACGAGTAACATAAGAAATCTTAATGAAATCATGCATAACAATGCATTACTCATCATTGATACTATGGAAAATGGGAAGATTGAGTATATCTGGCATTGCTAATTACCCTAAAGACTTGGTCGATTTTATAGCTGCAATAATATGGAGATCGATCGGTATGTTCTTCATGCAAGCTTCCCTCCCTTGTGAATGCAACTCTAGCATCATCCTATCCTTTCAACAACCCAAGCTACAGTACCCAGTCAAAAGCAGATTTCAGATGCCATCACACAACCCTAAACAATAAAGAACAGCTCTTCTTTCCAAAATCAAATCAATTTACGATCAAAACATACCATAAGACGGTTCCAAGGCAAGGTGAAGGGGAGCTGATGAAAGAGCTCGGTGAGGCCAGCCGGAGTCCTTTCCATTATATCTTATAAACCTAGTCGTGTCACCACCCAGTTGTCACTGTCTCCATCGATCAGAGTCCGATCGAAATCGTAAACAACCACAATTCCTGCCATCTTATACGATGAGTTTCCGGATAATCAACCGGAAATCCTCGCCGAAGCTACTTTTCATCGGAGGTGTTGGATATCAGGAAAGCAGCTCCATCACTCCTATTGGCCAATGGCGCAATAGGGCTTTGAATTGTCCTCTTCTGTAGATATGTCAAATTGGGTTGGGTTTAGTGGGTTAACTCAACCCAACCCATTTAAAATATAAATGGGTTCTTGATAAATGAATATAAATTTATATGGGTTTAATGGGTTTAAAATCCATGTACAATCATTTTAATGGGTTTTACCCATTTACTCGATTTGTCTAAATTTTAACCCGATTTCACCCAATTTCATCGAAGTCATTCCAAATATCCGATTTTGACATCTATTTTACGCGATTTGTCTAAATTTTTACCCGATTCACCCAATTTCATCGAATTTTAAATCGTCACTCAATTTTAACTTGATTTCACCCAATTTTATCTAGATTTCACTCAATTTCGGCCGATTTCACCTAATTACTCGATTTCACCTGCTTTCAACCCTATTCACCCAATTTTAACTCGATTTCACCCAATTTTAACCCGATTTCACATAATTTTAACTCAATTTCACCGAATCTCGACCCAATTTTAAACTGATTCCACCCAATATTAGCTCCCTTTCACCGATTTTTAACCCGATTTCACCCAATTTTAACTCAATTTCATCCAATTTCACCGGATTTCAAATTTATTTCACCCAATTTTAACCCGATTTCATCCAATTTTAACTCGATTTCATCCAATTTCACCGGATTTCAAATTTGTTTCACCCAATTTAAACCTGATTTCTACTCGATTTCTTCATATTTCACTGAATTTCAACATGATTTCATCCAATTTTGACTCAATTTCACCCAATTTTAACTCGATTTCATCCAATTTCACTGGATTTCAAATTTAGCTCACCTAATTTTAACCCGATTTTAACTCGATTTCATCACATTTCACCGAATTTCAACCTGATTTCATCTAATTTGGACTAAATTTCACCAAATTTTAACTTGATTTCACCCAATTTCAACGGATTTCGAATTTATTTCATCCAATTTTAACCCAATTTTAACTCGATTTCATCACATTTTACCGAACTTCAATGATTTCATCCAATTTTGACTCAAATTCACCCAATTTTAACTCGATTTCATCAAATTTTACCGAACTTCAATGATTTCATCCAATTTTGACTCAAATTCACCCAATTTTAACTCGATTTCATCAAATTTCACCAGATTTCAAATTTATTTCATCCAATTTTAACTCAATTTTAACTCGATTTCATCATATTTCGCCGAATTTCAACGTGATTTCATCCAATTTTGACTCAATTTCACCCAATTTCACCCAAATTTAACTCGATTTCATCCAATTTTATTGAGTTTAAATTCAATGACATTGGGTGAAATCGAGCTAAAATTTGGTGACAATGAGTGAAATCGAGTTTAAATTTGGTGAAATCAGGTTAAATTGGGTGAAATCGAGTTAGAATTTGGTGAAATTGGGTTAAAATTAGATGAAATCGAGTCAAAATTAAATGAAATTGGGTTGGAATTCGGTGAAATCAGGTTAAACTTTGGAAAAATTGGATGAAATCGAGTTACAATTGAATGAAATCAGGTTAAAAATTGGTGAAGTTATATGAAATCGAGTTAAAATGAGGTGAAATCGGTTTCATAAATTATTCGTTTAAATATTGATACATTAATTGTAATATCTATTATATATAAGTATATATCATTAATGTTAAATGATAAAAATATATATACAAAATGTTAATTATATGAATAAACTCGTTTAGCTCGTTTATCCCGTTTAACCCGACCTATATAACCCATTATTAAATGGGTCGGGTTAAACCCAACCCAATTAAACTATCAAGCCCATTTAATTTTAATGGGTTGGGTATAACCCAACCCATTGACATCTCTACTCTTCTGCATTCCTATAGATCAAAAGATCAAAATAATCTTTTTAAAAATAATTTTTATATATTGATAATGGCTCTTTGGTTAATATAATAATTAATTTAGAAATAATAATCATAATTTATATATTATATTTTTAAAATATATTATTCAAATACTTTTCGGAAGTGTCAAACAAGTGTAAAACCATCACAATATTTCCCTTTAACTTCTTCCCGATCTAAACAATCTTCACGAACAACCAAGAAAACATAAGAAGATATTAAACTTTAGCATTTCTTTTAGAACTTGAGTTGGGAGAATTTTGAGAAGATACCATCGAAAAATGTATATTTATCAATTTACAATATCATTATTAAACTATAAGTGGATATCAAACATCTTTCACCCCGCATGTTTTCATCCATTTAGGTCTAACGTATGGGAAATCATAATTGGGCTGGGAATGATATGAATATTGGAGTGGAATTGCATATCATGAGATCAACTCAAATGCATTACCAAAAACTGCTAACAGGTATTTCGTCCTTTAAAATCTATACTCAAGACATGTCTGTGTTCAAGCAACATTCAGAGTTACAAGACCGATAATATCACTATGAATTTTGCAAAGTTGCAATTATGGAATAACTCAACGAAAATTTTTTCAGTTCAACAGTATGTTGTTAAGTAAATTAGAGGGGATGAATCTGAAAAAAACCCTAACCGGTGTGAAAGCAAGGCTAAAGGGGCAGTCTGAAAGTGATGTGGTGTAAACATGAGTTATAAATTTTTCTAGACCACTTCACCGCAAGTATACGGATCGTGTAGTACCAGGATCGATCTCTGGGGACTAAAGTAGCCAAAAACTAAGAATGAAACTAAACTAAGACGAATAGAGATAGATGAAGGTGTGGTCCTAAATATCTAAACTAACCTAAGTGGTGACAACGATACTAGGTTGGGGTAAACTCGGATATGACGAACACTACGGGTGTCGGGATACCGGGAATCGTATGGATGAAGCAACGACTAACCGACCGGTTAGATTCTCATTAGCCGAATTTAACCTACAACTTAACAGGTCCGGATTCATTCTTTAACCTTCCAGCAAAGTCCGAAATCCTATGTTACTGAGCGGGCAGCACTAGCGTAAGAGTGATAATGTTAAGCGTAGAACCGATAATCAAGAATAAATCAATAAATCTAAGCATTAACGCAAATCATTGTTCATCCATTACAATCCGATATCCCTACCCGTAGTTGGGACTCTACTCACTCATGGAGAATACAGAAAACGAAGATAACATAATCCTAAACATGATAGACTCTAGGAAATTTGATGCCTCGACCTTCCCTATCGTGTTACCGACGTAAGGATTGATGGTTCTCTTCTTCTCCAATGTCTCTCGAGCCTTTCCAGATGTTTTCCAAGCCTTTCCTTCCCCTGTACGTCGCCCCCTTAGCTCTAGATCTCTTATGTTCTATAAAATAGGTCGTTTGAATGCAAGATCTAGGTTGTTGCGAAATACACGACCCGCTCAGGCACCACTATTGCCCGGTCGTGCAGAGGCGCGCCCGGTCGTGTTCCTTCATAGATCCCGATCGGGCATTCAGCACCCGATTGCGTGGTTGAGCGGCCCGAGTCATGCAAAATCTCGGGGAAATTGGGATGAATAAACGCTCGAGCGGGTATACGTCTTGCGCCCGATCGGGTAAGGCCGACCGGGCACCCTTGTTGTCTTGAATATTCTCTTTTCCGCTCGTTGTTCGGGTGTTCCTTTGGGTTCTAAGGCTTGATCTCGTCTCTGAATGGATTTATATTCAAAGTACATTGTTTTGTTCATGAATCCGTCTTTTTAAGCTCATTTAGGCCTTGTCGCCTAAAAACCTGCAAACCAACAAAACGGCTGTATGTAACTCATAATCGTATCGGATATGTAAACCTATCTATAAAATATATGTGAAAATGGCACTAAAACCTATCCTAAAATTGATACTGAAATCAGAAAGCAAGGCTAAGGGAGATTTTCCCTCATACGCTGACGTGGTAGGACTAGAAGGGCGCTAAAAAAACAAAAACAAAATGGGCATATATACAAATAAAATACCAAAGTTGAGAATGAACCACTTGTAGTTGCATTTCATCGTACATGTTCAATAAGAAAGACCCATAAAGATATGAAGGTTTCACATTTCCATTGTTGCAATTTAAAGTTATGGGTAGACGTAATCATATCTACGTCATATCGAGATGTATTTCAATTTTTATCGACAATACTTCATATCTACTCCTGTGGTATGATCTGGACACTCAAAAAGAACAATATCAACTCAATAAGAGTAAGTGTGTTGGAAACATCGATAAATCAATTGACAAGAAAGTACCTTTCCGAAAACCCGAGGTTAGAAATGATAAGCATCCTCCCCAAGAACATTGGTGTAAACAGTCACCTGCCAAGCTCAGGCAGAACAATCAGATATCAAACACACGGTTCAGACTACATCAGCAAAATACAAGTATGAAATTGCAGGGTACTCATAGTTTGTTCACCGAATTCAACATTTACATGTTGTTTTGGTATCCTTTCTCGAAAATTCTAAAAATGGAGTTGTATGTGGTATCATGAATTTTGGATGCTTCCATTCCTACGCTCTCTTTTGCTCCCTTGTCGCCGGTATGAAATTGATAAAAAATAAAAATACTTATCTATCTATAAAATTGGTGAGAGTTTATTGCAAATATATTCACATAATTGGTATGATATGTATAAAAAATTTAGATCCAATCATTTTTTTGTTTATTTACTTCTCAATTGTGTTTTATATTAAAAAAGAAGAAGATAAAAACATTACGAAAATTATTGATTTTTATGTTCCAATCACAACAAAATTCTAAATATAATTCTAATAAGCTTTTTTTAAAATGTTTTTAAGACTATTATTAAATGGAATACAAAGAATGAAGATATTAAAACAATTCAAAGAATGTTTGTTTGAATGCAAAAGAGTATAGTCAAAAGAAGAAATATATCATTTAAACTTCCATGGAGGCCCGAGTTTTTATAGGTTTTAGCTTCAAACCTAAACTCTCTGGCGAGAGAAGCTCCGGCAAAATGCAAGACGAGCAGAGCGGACTCCGAGGACTCTCGCTGACATGTCACGATTGATACAGATCGCATCCTATGAAGAAGAATTCCATTGGTGTCAACATTGCGTGTGGTTGATCCTCTGTCACCATTGATCCACAAGCTTGCACCTGACCCACAACATAAAGCATCTTCGTAAATTCAATGGCTCGAGCACGACCTGACTGAAGAATGTCTTAAGCCATATTCGTAAATGCAACAATGGCTAGAGCACGATCATATTCACAAATGCAACAATGGCTAAAGCACGATCAGATTCGTAAATGCAAAAAATGGCTCGAGCACGACCTCACTGACGAATATCTCAAACCATATTCGTAAATGCAACAATGGCTAGAGCACAATCATATGCGTAAATGCAACAATGGCTCGAGCACGACCTGGATGACGAATATCTCAAACCATATTCGTAAATGCAACAATGGCTAGAGCACAATCATATGCGTAAATGCAACAATGGCTAGAGCACGATCATATTCGTAAATGCAACAATGGCTCGAGTACAATCTGACAAAAATCTCAAAGCATATTCGCAAATGCAATGGCTCGAACACGATCTGACAAATATCTCCAAAGGAAATATTTTCACATTCGTACCTCAACTAAGACACTGGATTTTTTATCCAATGATGACATCATATGAAGAACTTCAGAATAAAATGGTGACTGATCACCTACGAATATGAGAGTCTGCCATTTAAAACTTCTCAAGCCATTGGTTAGATTATGTATCCTGCAGCATACATAGAAAATAAAAAATAAGACATAGATATACAAATCCAAATAAAGATTATCATTCTATAAAGGATAATACTTTTTATTGTGATTCATAAAAATAATAAAATTATAAATAAGAATTTTAAAAAAAAAGTACATGTGTTTATTTAACTTTACTACAAAAATATTCTTATAAGATTAATATTGATTAATAGTGGAAAAATTAATGTAAAAGTTACAATTATGATTTTTCGAAAAAAATATATATGTTTTATAAAAATATATTTCATCTAGAACACCTAAAAACACTATACATTTAAATCTGCTAGATGGACATCTAGATTGCCTAGATGAACGACAATACCGCCTAGAGAAAATCTGCTTTTTAGAACGATGAATAAAAGTAATTTCTACATGTTAATTGCTTCGAGGAACAGCATAATGTTGGTAATGTGTCTTTCATCTAGTAGCTGTAGATACAAATATATGATTTTGGATTGCAACTTATCAGTAAAAGGGTGAACACACCAAGTATTATCAAGATAATAGATGGGTTAATAAGCACAAACCCTTTTTCATGCTTGTACTGTGCTTCATTCGGGAACTTCAGAACTACCATGAGCTAGCTGCGATTGTGTAAACATGATATTGGTAATGAATTTGAGTAAACATATCTTCGTCATGGAACTGCCAGAAGTTTACCTTACTGAGTACCTCTAAAGTAAAAGATCCCTTACCAATCCACACATGTCGTAATAGTATAATAAGTTTGACATTATCTGTAGAATATTTTTCAAGGTCAGTAAATTTTCTGATAAATGAATGTGTCGTTTTTTGTAGATCAAACATGGATCGCAGAAGGAAACCTTGTTATAAAACCATTTTTTCCAAGAGGGTGCTTTACATAGTGGAGAAATCAGAATCAAACCCCTAACTTTGTCTGTATATTTCACCTGCAAACAAAATAAGAATCAAACCCCTAACTTTGTCTGTATATTTCACCTGTAAACACCCGCAATGACCCACATGCACATTACTAAACCAAGACTGCAAAACATTGACGTTGAAAATACAGTCATTCAGAACCAATTCGATTGATGGAAGTAGGAAAAAAGGAAAATTTTTCTTCTATTCTTTGAAATAACTCATATTATGTAATGTCTAAGAGCTCCAAGCTTACCCAAAGAAGTTTGAAATTTCAAGGATCTGGTCTGCAAGATCTTTAACGGAAAAAGAGGGATCTTCAGAACAAACTGAAGCAGCTCCCAACTGCAAAAACTCTTGTGGAAAAGGTGGAACAGAAGCAACGTAAGTATTTTTTTCACAAGTAGATATGAAGTTGAATTGCTAAATAGTTCAGGTCAATCAATCCTCAAACCTCATGTCCTAGGGGACTAATATGGTATATGCAGAAATTATGATGCAACATGGATTCTGCTTCAGGACATAGAAACAATCCTCATGTCTTGGGAGACTAATATGGTATATGCAGAAATTATGATGCAACATGGATTCTGCTTCAGGACATAGAAACAATCCTCATGTCTTGGGAGACTAATATGGTATATGTAGAAATTATGATGCAACATGGATTCTGCTTCAGGACATAGAAACAATCCTTCGAAACATGATGTATCTGATAAAACAAAAAATTAGAATCTAAAATCAGATTACCAAATCCCTAACCATGTTTAGTTTCCATGCTTACAGTTTAGGGCTACATCTGGATATGTGATCAAGGATGGCTTCTCTTCATCTCCATAGACAACAACTGAAACAGAACCATGGTTGGTTTTCACATGATGCTCCTGAGAAAGTCAACAGTTCTCTCTGGGAAACGTCTTGACCTTTCATCTTCTTCTGCTTGAAGTATGGGCACTATTGCTCTCCTGGCAGCATTTTTCTCCTCCTTTAGCATCCTACATTATGTCAATCTTATTATAATTAGCTTCTGAGACTTTCAGCTTCATTGTGCAATAAAACTTTTTCCAGTTGAAGATAAATATAGAAACTTAACACAACAAAGATGAAGCTCAATAGCAGGAAACACGACAACATGACTGGAGAGATTGTACAGGTAATGACTACCAATCTAAGCCTAGCAAATCAGAACGGCAATACCTGATATCATCTGGAAATTCAGTTGCTTTGTTCACCATAACTTGACAATAGTCACTCCGGTCAAACCCAACTTATCTCGAATAAAATGTTTTCACAATCGTACCTAGACTAAGAGGCTGGATTTTCTATCCAACGATGACATCATATGAAGAACTTCGGAAGAAAATGGCGACTGGTCACCTATGAATATGAGAGTGTGACATTTTAAATTTCTCAAGCCATCGGTTAGATTATGTAGTATACATAACAGAGAAAGGAACAAATTTCATGGATCATGTTTGTTTGTCTCTGTCGGAAAGTTTTATTAAAGATAAAAAAGAGGAAGGAGAAACAACATTACCAAGGAACCAACTTGCTCGTATGTTTCCTTTAGGGAAAAAAGCCAATTCCCTCCTCAACTATCATGCTTTACTCAAATTCCTCCCTGAACTATCTGACACAGCCAATTCCCCCCTCATCTTACAACATTCATCCGATTCCCCCCTCAACTATATCAATTCAGCCAATTCCCCCCTCCGTTATATAAACAGTATATTGGTGTTAACCGACCCGGTTTTGACCCGATTTTGACCCAATTTTGACACAAAACAAATACCCAATTTGGACCCGTATTATAACCGATTTTTAACCCGATTTCGACAATTTTTAAACCCAATTTCACCCAAATTAACCCGATTTCATCAAATTTAATCCGATTTCCACCTAAATTTAACACGATTTTATCTAATTTTAATCCAATTTCACCCAAATTAACCCGATTATCGTCCAATTTAACCGATTTACTCACTTTTAACCCGATTTACTCTTTTTAATCGATTTAACTCGATTTTCGATTCACCTCAATTTCATCCAAAGTAATATAATTCCAACCCGATTTCACCCAATTTAATATAATTCCAACCCAATTTCACCCAAATTTTACTAGTTTTCACCGAATTTCAACCCGATTTAACCGATTCACTCATTTTTAACCCGATTTACTCACTTTAAACTTGATTAAACCGATTTACTCACTTTTAACCCGATTTATTCTTTTTTAATCGATTTAGCTCGATTTTCAATTTACCTCAATTTCATCCAAAGTAATATAATTTCAATCCGATTTTACCCAATTTAATATAATTCCAACCCGATTTCACCCAAATTTTACTAGTTTTCACCTAATTTCAACCCGATTTCACCGATTTACTCACTTTTAACCCGATTTATTCACTTTAAACTTGATTAAACCGATTTAACGCGATTTTCGATTTACCTCAATTTCATCCAAAGTAATATAATTCCAACCCGATTTCACCCAATTTAATATAATTCCAACCCAATTTCACCCAAATTTTACTAGTTTAAAGTGAGTAAATCGGGTTAAAAGTGAGTGAATCGGTTAAATCGGGTTGAAATTCGGTGAAAACTAGTAAAATTTGGGTGAAATTGGGTTGGAATTATATTAAATTGGGTGAAATCGAGTTGGAATTATATTACTTTGGATGAAATTGAGGTGAATCGAAAATCGAGTCAAATCGATTAAAAAAGAGTAAATCGGTTAAGAGTGAGTAAATCGGTTAAATTGGGCAATAATTGGGTTAATTTGGGTGAAATTGGATTAAAAATAGATAAAATCGGATTAAATTTGATGAAATCGGATTAAATTTGATGAAATCGGGTTAATTTGGGTGAAATTGGGTTAAAATTGGGTAAAATCCGGTTAAAATTGAGTGAAATTGGGTTAGAAAATTGTCAAAATCGGGTTAAAAATCGGTTATAATACGGGTCAAAATTGGGTATTTGATTTGGGTCAAAATCGGGTCAAAATTGGGTCAAAACCGGGTCGGTTAACACCAATATACTGTTTATATAACGGAGGGGTGAATTGGCTGAATTGATATAGTTGAGGGGGGAATCGGATGGATTTTGTAAGATGAGGGGGGAATTGGCTGTGTCGGATAGTTTAGGGGGAAATTTGAGTAAAGCATGATAGTTGAGGGGGAATTGACCTTTTTCCCTTTCCTTTACTTTTGGATTTTCCTTATCTTCATATCCAACCTTTAAGATCTTTTGTCCATTGACTGACCAAAATGCCCTTCTACCACCCTCCTAGAACATCAATGAAGTTCGTTTAGAGTCTCGTTAGACCTATTCCCCGCGCTGAATTGTTATCTCACAAAGGACTATATTAGCACACAGAATATGATCCAAATTTGAAGATTAGTTTTTGAATACCGAATAGTGCGCTAAACACGTAATGAATTTAAAGTAAAAGACTTTTCTCCAGAATCAAACTTTTGTATGCTTTGAATTTGGAGGGCTTGTGGAATTTTTAGAAACAAAACTAAAGTAAAAGTGAATGATTGCCAGAATAGCTTAATTATTATAACTTAGTAGACAAATGAGATGGAGAATATGTTATTACTATTATACCTGTAATGTGATAAAAATATATAGCCTCCAGTGCTTGGACACGAATCTCAGGATCGGTTACTGGTTCTCGCTCAATGGAAAGCGCACTTCCCAGTTCAAGCGGCATTTTTGAGATATCTTGTTCATTGTATATCTGGAAAGATGTAAAATTGATTCTCACAGAAGGAAAAATGAAACATTTTTACAACAGTAGTCGATTTAAATTGAAGTCTATTTTCACCTTGCTTCCAGCGACTGGTAGAAGAAGTGCTGCCAAAGAAACTCAGATATCGAAAGCAGATTTTGGAGCTGATTCTCTGCTTTAAAACAACAATTACGAATAGTCCATGATATTTGAACACCAATTTATTATCCAAACCCAACTTATCTCGTAACAAACAAACAGCGAAATGATTCAACATCCGATTCTCACCTGTGATGTTTGTTGCCCTTTCCGACCTGATATATCTCGTAAGCAAAAGCACCAAAAACAACGAGGAATATGGCAATAGCACTCAGACCCTTGTTGGGAATTCGTCGACCATATTGGATTGGTGGGAACCAACCCGGCGACGAACCATCCTGAAGCAGTGGCATATCCTTGACGCTAACCGTTCCAAGCTTCTTCTTGATCACCGCTTCCGTCATCTTCTCCGTCGTTCTTCGTTCGATCACTCGAATGTTGTAGGGATTTTGAGGGTTGAAGCGACAATTTAAGGAGGAGGCGGGGTCGTAAGTACAACGAATCCAGGAGCTTAGGAAGTCAACAGCAAGAGGAGATGAATCTGACATTAAGCAGGAGGGAGAGAGATGAAGAGGAAGAGACGTACGTACGTGATGAAGAGGAAGAGACGCAGGCGATGGAGCTAGAAACACCCAGGGCTGGGCACGGGTCGGGTGAACCCGAACCCGGACGGGTAGACATATTTCTACCCTAACCCGAACACGAGGGGCTCGGGTACCCGGGCTTCGGGTACTCGCCAAATGCATCGGGTACTCACGGGTACCCCGAACCCGAACCCGTGCCCATTGAACTTCAACAGAACCAAAATTCTTGCAAATTGTCATCAAATCAACCAAGTTTTTGTTCGTCAACGTTTTCAACCTTAATCCAATTTCGACCTAAATGAAACAAACAACAAAGAGCTCCTTCTGGAGCTTGTTTGTGCTCGGAGTTCTCTTCTGATACCAAGCACAATAGGTATCAGACATAAAAACCCTAGAAACAACAAAGAACCCTAGAAATTCAAACATAAAAGGAAATCTGAAATTGATAAGCTTTTTCTTCGAACAAAACCAAATTCGGATTCGAGAAAACCACAGACGGCAAGGAAGAAGAGAGGGTCGGCCTAGGTTAGGTTAGAGCGACGACGAGAGGGAGACGAGAGGAGGTCGGCGGTGTCGAGAAGGAAGAAGAGACGAGAGGAGGTCGACGGCGTCGGGAAGGAAGAAGAGACGAGAGGGAGACCGATGAGTGAAAAGCCTTTCTCCATGTTTTCCGGCGAGTGAGGTCTCCGGTCAGAGACGAGAGATTTGTGACGGAGATGGTGTTTTTGTTTTCTGGAAAGAAGAAGGAAACATAGATGAGAAGGAGAGGAGGAAGAAAAGAGAGAAGAAAATAGATCTAGGGTTTCGGTGGCATTTATGTAAATAATAGTAAGTATATGTCTAATTATATATATATACATACTCGGGTATCCGCGGGTACCCGATTCAATTATTTTAAAATCCGAACCCGAATCCGCGGGTAATGAGATCTCATTACCCGAACCCGAACCTCCGGATTCGAGTAATTTTTCGCGGGTTCGGGACGGGTTTCGGGTCGAGACGGGTTCTCCGGGTAATTTGCCCACCCCTACATAGAGGTGTCAAAGCAAAGGTAAGAGGATTTTTTCTCCTCAGCTGACGTGGCAGCACCAATGGGGAGGAAAAATAATTTTTTTTAAGTTTTATTGAAAAATATTATAAACCGAATAAAATTATAGATTAATAAATGACATTTTAATGATGAAGTAAAAGAAATGGAAAAAATATACAAAGGTATAATAATTGAAATGCAATATGAAAGATCTTTAGCAAATCTATCGTTTTACCTTGTATGATCCAAATCCAATTATCGATATAAAGATTTTTCAATAAAACGTGCTTCTTTTTCACGTTTTTTAGCCTTAGACTTTCTCATTGCACCGTTTTGTCCTTATTAATATGTGAATTAAAATAACCTGCATTTTAGAAAACGTTCCACTTATATTTAAAAAAATCGGCTTTTACTCACGATCTTGTAGAAATAATTCATTTTAAAATACCATATTTATTTATTATTGATAAAAACTATAACGAATTATAGGGTTTTTCGTTGGACAATAATTTTTCATACATCAATTAATACATAAAGTTTTTTTATTTATGTAAAATTTATTAAAAAACAATATTATGGGACGTTAATTATTTCGTGCAAACGTTTTATATATTTTCAATAAAGAAACATTATAATAGATTCATGGAAAACACCATATATATATTAATTTGTAAAGTAACATCATAAAAAAATCAAGATTTATGTTGAGAGACAACATTATATTTGCGGTGAAATTATATTGTGAGATTATAAAAATATCCTTAATTGGTAATAAATGTCTCATGCACATGTAATCATATTTTTTTTTGGCCTATGTAGAATTTTAAATCGTATTTTTACCAATTATTTGCAGTAATCATATTTTTTGTTGGCCCATGTAGAATTTAAAATCGGCCCAAAACAAATAGAACAAAATTTAAAACGTGAGGGAGAGAAGATAACCGGTCAGAAGGTACTCGAACAACCCAGAAGAGCTATACTCACCGATTCCAAACCCTTGATTTGTGTTTAGGGTACTGGTTTATAAGGTTTGTTTAGGGTATGATTTACAGAAACTTTCCTTTTTATTCAACACACATGTTGCTACGATTTTCTATTTATTAGATCCTTCATAATCAGCCAATTTAAAACACTAATATACTTATTTCTGTTTTCGTGCGAGGTTGATCAACGGAGATACCAGGACATCTAAAACCATAACGTGGAAAGGGCAGAAATAGGTAAATTTCTTAAACCAAGTCTGATCTAAAACCATAACTTGGTAAAATGCAGAAATTGTTAGACATAACAATCTGATCTGAAAATCGAAAATCGAAAATTGAAAATTGAAAATTTGAAAAACATGATTAAACAAACGGACAAAGTCTTAAACCAAGTCTTAACTAAAATGTTTCTCAAGATGCAAACAAACTAAGATAGGCGAATTCTCTTGGCTTTAACATCTTTTCCCTCTTCTGAAGTAGTGTTCAAATCATCAATCGTTCCATGTAGGTTGCTATTAATTGAAATAGGAGCCTGCATTTGAAAAACATAATAAGTAAAATTTAGAGTTTGGAGTATATTTAGAATGAGAATGAATGGTTGTTGAATTAAATTACCTGAGCAGCCGCATCTCCATCTAGTAGAAGGTTAGGTTTATCGGCAACGCAAGGGCTGCGCATGTTGGGTCGCATATGTTGGGTCATAGGGGTCGCAGATGTTGGGTCGTAGAGGTTAAATGGGTCACAAGGGTCAAATGGGTCAAGGGTTCGCAAAGGGTGAAAGGGTCGCAAAGGGTCAAAGGGACGTATAGGTCAAAATGGTTTGCAGGTGTAGATTTTGTAAAACAAAGATGAATCAGCGTAAGCAAGATAGAAAGATTAAGAGCGGGCGAAAGATCGAGAGAATTTGAGAGAATAAGAATAACTATTCTCTTATGCTTTTCTTTAGAACCAAAGGTACATATTTATACAAGTAGAAAGGGAGAAAAACAAGGAAAATACAAGTACAAAAGCAAGGCAAAAGATTAGATGTAACATGAAGAGCTGGAGCGGTCAACAAGGCATAGGAGACCGCGAAGGTCATAAATTGGCTTGACTAGGACGCAGGACGCAGGGCGTATGATGCAGGACACAGGATGTAACACAGAGCGGGATGCGACCTGAGCAAAGAGAGCGGTATGTGGCTGAGCGGGACGCGGTTTGAGCGAGATGCGACCTGAGCAGGACGTAGCTTAAGAAAAGAAAATGGGATGCAACTTGAGAAAAGAGAGCGGGACACGGAGGAGGGAGCGAGACGCAGGTCATGAAGAGCGGGATAAGGCCTTTCTTCTTAACATTCCCCCTCAAACTTAGGAGTTTAAAAGCAACATAAGTGAAGCCTCATTATAACTTTTTCGAGGTAAACCCAATTGGGACAAAACCCGATAAAAGAAAAAGAGTACAACAATTTATGAGCTCGAGGGACGATCCACTAAGCTTTAATGCGATGCCTGAAGATATCAACGAGGCCGATCAATAATGGAGATCTTTGCAAACTTTTTCAGTTGTGCTTTGGTGAAGGCATCGACCAACTGATGATAGAGAATGGATTATAATGTAAAATTAATAAAAATTAATAATATTACCACTAATAAGACGTTGTAAAATTAGAAGACCTTAGGAGTGGGTAGAGGAGTTATATAATTAATTGTAAATTACTGCAATTAATTAATTGTAAATTACTGTAATATAATTTTATATTAGTGGTAATATTAAATTGATTTAATTGAATAATAAATGTGATAATATAATGCAATATATAAAAGACCTATATAATATTAGTGAATGGATATTAAAGATGTATATATAGTATCATATGTATATTAATTACAGACAATGTAGATGAATATATTCTATATAAACATACGTATGTATATATGTATATGTACTACATGTAGTTAGGGATAGAGAATGGATTATAATGTAAAATTAATAAAAATTAATAATATTACCACTAATGAGACGTAAAATTAGAAGACCTTAGGATTGGGTAAGAGGAGTTATATAATTTATTGTAAATTATTGCAATTAATTAGTTGTAAATTAATGCAATTTAATTTTATATTAGTGGTAATATTAAATTGATTTAATTGATAATAAATGTGGTAATATAATGCAATATATATTAGTGGTAATTAATTGTAAATTATTGCAATTTAATTGTATATTAGTGGCAATATTAAATTAAATTAAATTAATTGAATAATAAATGTGGTAATATAATGCATTATATATTATATTTATATACAACGTATATAATATTAGTATATGGATATTACATTATATAATATGTATATGGATATTACATATATTACATAGTAATGTGGTAATATTATACTTATATAATATGTATTATATAATAAATGTATATATTATATAGTGTATGTAATGTATTGTATCCGTTTGGGGTAGTATTGTAATGTATTGGTGTATGTCGTCTTACATATTGTAATTGATTTAATTGAATATTACTGTAATGTATTGTATATAATGTATTGGTGGGGAACAATACATATATATATATATATATAAGACGTATATATTTTTCGGATATGGATATTGGTTATTTAAATGTATGTATTCATATGTATAAATATATTGCATATGAAAGCAAAAGGCAAATGAAATGAAATGATAAAAGGAGTTTTTTTAAGAATAATAAAGGCAAATGAAACGAAATGACAAAAACAAAAGGAGTTTTTTTTAAAAAAAATTAAAAGGCAAAGGAGGATGTTTTGCTGAGGTGGCAGCCTCAGGATGCAGCAAAACATCCTCCTTTTATATATATGATTTAGTTTAGAATAGTGCTTATTAGGTATTAATAATTTTGTAATAGTGATTATTAGGAATACTTACAATGTATATTAAATTTAGGTAGGGGTTATAAAGAATTTGTCACGAAGAGTAAAATTAAATTATAAATTAGAATAAAAAAATAAAAAAAAATTTAAATGTTGCTGAGGTGCAAAGAGGATGTACCATTTTATCCTTTTTTTATATATAGATTAGAAATAATTAAAGACATATATAAAAAAATTCTTTGTTATGAGATGAAAAACCTATCTTTATATAGATTTATATTTATATTTAATTAATTTATATTATAAAAAATTGATTTGTTACAACGGATATTAAATTTAGGATTAATTATAATGGTTATTAAATTTAGTTTAGTGGCTACAAAGAATTTGTAATGGAGAGTGAAATTAAATTATAAATTAAAACAAAATATAAAGAAATTTTTAAATGCCGCTGAGGTGATGTAGGGAGAATGCACCATTTTATCCTACTTTTTATATATAGATTTAAAAAATTGAATGATTTTGACAGTAGAAGTAATTTTAAAGGATTTTTTTTTTATAAACCTTTCTACCAAAACAAATAGGAGACATTTTTTTGTACTTGCAATGGAGCCTTCCTCTTTTACTGCTGTAAATAATAGTAAACATAGATATATCCCCCGAGACATCTTTCACTCAGCCATCTCTGGGTCCCTAACGTACATATTTGTTACTGAAATGGTGGTAGTTTTTTCATACATCAGATGTTTGTGAAGACAGAGGTTGAAGTTCTTGTTCTTTACCCGCGGCGTTTACAGGCTCATACGTAACGTTTTCTTCCCGTCTTTGTCTCCATAACAGTAACAGTTTGATCATCACCGAGGATATGAGCAATGAGCTTATGATTCCGACGATTACGCCTACAGAATGTTGCTTCCACCAGCTCCTGCAAGATAGGAAGTAAATATAATAAACTCAGTTGTTTCGGAGATGAAATAGAGCGTTTAAGAGGGGGGAAACGTACGTCTTCTTCTTCGTCTCGGCCTTCCATTCTACCAACTTGTAGCTTCCAAAACGCTCGGGTAAATGCAATTTGTTTTCCTTTAATAGCGATATTATGTTCTGAGATAGTAAAGCATGTCGAAATTTTAAGTGAATGATCATAGAAATCAACAACCGGTTAAGAATATTGTTTGTAAGAACAGCTTAGTTACCAATGCTGTCATATTGGAGATGTACTCAGATGATTGAGGTGGAAAGATTCCCCACTTGAGAACATACTCGTTTACTCTGGATGAAATGTTTAGCAAGCGAACCTACCAACAACGCGAGGATACGATATGATGATACTGTCAACGCGACAAATAACGATTTCATGAAGAAGAGACGATATTAGTCTAGAGTTACCTGTGAACTGTTGATGTTCAACTCATGGGCAATGAAATCGGCAAGCTCCATGAAGTTGGGTCTCATCGAGGAATTATTCACACTAATTGACACTTCAAAGGTTATAACTCCAATCCGGAATACGCCTGCGTTTCATGTTGTCGAAAGCAAGTGTCAGTGATAGCAAACACACAAAAGAATAATCAGAGAAAGCATGACTCAATTCGGCATATTTATCCAGAAAAAATTACTTTAAAGACGCAAATAAAAGGCAAGACCACCTGGAAGATCGTTTGCAGGAGACATGACTGGGGTTGGGCTCGGAGAAGTCTCGATGCTTGTATTTGGAGTAACTGATGGAGCGGGCGCAGGAGCACCCTGTGGTGCAAGTTTCCTCCATAGATCAGAACAATTCGTCTTCCAAAAGCCAATCTTGTCATGCTCACGGTCATAAGTTACAAGAGTATTGCGCACAAGGATTCCTGATCCACATGTTAAATTACCAAGTTCATAGAGCACACAATTGAGAAGAAGGGATTAATCCAAGCCATGGAAAGTCTATGTTCATCGAAACTAGGTTCCAAAGTGTGACCATGCTTTCATAGTTCATGGATATGAAAATAAGATGCACACATCGAGTCTGTTGAATCGTACCTCCTAAGAGAGTTGTTGAATCTGCATTAGCAAAGATTCCTAGGCAGTAGGCACCCCTGACCTTGGTATGCTGTAAGCATTCCCACGAAAGACAAAAAGGGAACTTTGAACTAAGTTCTAGGATGGAGAATCAAAGTGACAACTATAAAGCAAGATTTATTCAAAGGTTTGCATTTAATTTGACAAATTACCCTGAACAAGTAATTCTCTGGAGACAGTGACAATTTCTGGCCATTGCCGAATTCCATAGCAACCTCAGGAAAGGATTTGTATAGCTCAGTAACATCCCTGAATGGAATCCATAAGAAAACATCTTCAAATGATAAAAGATACACAAAAACTCAGTTTTATTTCTCGTTCAAAACAAACCTTCCAGCACCAGAGAAACAAATATCTTCATAATTTGGGTCTGGACCACGGATTCGCTTGAGAAATGGAATTTCCTTAATGACCTGCAGATAACATAAAGTCCCATAAGAATTAAATACAAAAACTGCATTAAGAGTCCTTATTACGCAACATCCTATTTGTGATTTGTTACAATAGAAATTAGCTCAACTCTGCTGGCTGGCAATACATGAATCCAGCATGACAAGTTCAGTTTACTGGTCAACTATTGGGAAAGAATTGAGGATACATGACATCTCAAGGGGTCAGAGGACATTCAATCTCACTTAGAAATCTATGGTTTTATCTTCATAGCCAGTAACTCGTTGTACCCTATTAAAAGTTTATATCGTTTCGGATTCCAGATTATCCACTGATATGCGCAACTAAGCACTATTCTGATATATGTAGCAACTTACTAAACAAATGAAGAATCATTAAAGTCTGATGGTCCGCCAAAGTAAATGCTTCTACTCTTAGATAAATAGTAATGCAAACAGGAAGATCTAGAAATCAATGCTTCATAGAGTTAAACTTTTATACTAAACAGAAACAATATATCTAAATGTCAGACAAAAAGTCGTTCAGAGATAAGAAAAGGCTTTGACTAAAGAGATCTTACAGCATTCTTAAAGGCATTAAAAGCTTCTTTTGGGAAATAAGCATATGTTGTTCCGCTGTCCAGGACTGTCCCATGCCTTCCGTTAAAGACCTTTGGGTTCAGCCTCAATGACTTGCCAGCAACATGTATTTGCTTCAGTTCAATATTATAATATGGACTGCAAGCACCCCGAAACTACAGTAGTGTGTGAGGAGCACCAAATAAATAATCATCAATAGACAATCAGAAGACTACTGCAAAGTCATAAAGTTACTCTACCTGCGGAACGGATCTGATGCAGAAAAAACCATATCAGTTGGAGGAGATATTTTACCAAGCACCATAGCCCCACCCCCCACTTCCATTCCCCCATAACACAACGAAAAAGAGTCCTCGATAACACCCTTGTCAACAAGCTGATCCACAATACTGAGCTTACCACGACCCAAACCCATGATTCCATCAGCTCGTTGACTGAAAAGATCACCTGTTTCTACGTTCTCACAACCAAATACAGCATGCTGGGGAGCAAGTAGGCTCTCATTCCCAAAAGATATCACGTCCTCACTTAGTACCCCACTACTTGAACTCATCTCTGCATAACGTCTTTCATAAACACATAGTTTTCCTTCATCATCACAGTTACAATCAGGATTGCATTTTAATGCCTGGTAGGTGCTAGACAACTCAGGTTGGAACTTTGGATCCTGAAACAGTATCGAACACCCCTCAGACAAAGACGAAACAAAACAACCATTTCCTTGCCTAATCACAAAATGTACAGATACAAATCCCAGAAAAGAAAGTTTTCGTGAAACTCAATTTTGAAAGGATAACAAACTACACTTAGAGAGACATTCACAACATATTCAGCAGAGGATTTCATAATTTTCCAGGAACGGCTGAAATTTCATTAATTCATCCTATTTCAAAATTCGCAGGTATTAGCAGAAAAGGGTCAATGCTAAAGTCTCTGCAACTAATTCATATCTACCACCTCAACAATACAACATAATGCAGAGTATTTTGCAGTTACTGATCTCCAGTACATCAATAGATGAGCATCACGAACTGAAAGACCTTACAGAACTAAGCAGAAATCAACAGCCACTAGCTTACCTGATGATTCCCGCAATGCTTACAAGTAGAACACGGTACATACGTTACGGTACTTCCCGTATCCACAATCAAAGCAAACTCTTGTGGAGGTGTGCCTATCCATAGTCGAGACCCAGTGAAGTGAACAAATCTTCTTCAATCTTAATGAGCTCATCATGGAAGGATTCACTATCTTCGGGTTGAAGATACACGAACTAAAAAATCTCAACGAACTCCAGAGAACTAGAATCACGCGCACACAATCATAAACAAACTAATTCCCAATAAATAAACAGAAAAATCCCAACCCGTTAGCAAGGAGATCGTCATAGAGTTTCATGTGAGCATTCGGAAGCTGAGACTGCTGAAGACGGCGGCGATAATCGTCGGAACGCGGCGGCAGAGATGAGAGCGGAAAAACCATCGGCGGCAGAGAATTACGCGCTTCAGAAACTAAATCGAGATAATCAGAATCCATGGCGTTGCACAAATAGAAGAAGGCGATCAAAGAGATACAGATTGTGATTAGAAGGCGCAAAGCTCGATCCATTGACGGGGGATTCATGAGATCGATTCAGATCAACAACAACGGTGAAGGATGAGGAGGAAGCTACTCCACTGTGGCTCCGCCGTATCTCTGCCGTAGCTCCGTCGTCGTTGAAAGAGCAAAGACGGAGTAAGAGAGAGAGATTAACGCCACGGACAAATGCGCATCAGATTCATTCATGTTAATTTCATTTTTAATTCTCGAGTTTATGTTACGTATTGATATCTTTTCTTGAATGCGGAATTTTCATGTGGCAAGTTTGGGGATTTTTCCTCTCTCTCTCTCTCTCTTTTCGGTTGGATAACTCTAACCCAATAGAATGATGACACGTGACAATAAGAAAGTCAACTAACGGAGTCGGTCGTTGTCTTTGCACTCATGCTGACCTTATCTCATTTTCCTTTTGTTATTTTTCACTGAATCTAAGTAACATATAAATCACATCTTAAATAAAAAATTTCAAAAATATGAAATATAGTAAATTAACTAATGGTTTTTGATGCGAAGAAAGCAATAAAAAGATAAAAAGAAAACATACTTTATGTGTGAAAGTTCAATTTAAACACAAATAGAGAAAAACGTCACCTAACATAGTGGTTATGGTGGTCTCCCACAAGAATTAAAAAAAATATAAAATTATATAGATCTATTCAATTTAAACACACACAAAAAATCCAAGTTAAACATCTTTTAACTTTCCATTTGAGTCCATTTATAAATAGTCATTTTAAATTTTACATATACAATTTTATTAATAAACATCTTAAATATAATCTATTCAAATTGTACAGATTGGATAACTTTCATAAATTTTTAGAGCAATAGATTATAAGATAATATACATAATAAATGAATCAACGTATAATAGACAAAATATTTGTAAAATATTTTGTTTATCATTTCAAAAAATCAAATCGATTTTGTCCCGAGACAATTACTTAACCACAAAATACATCAAAATTTTAAAAAATACATAAAAGTGAGTATAACAAATAAATCATAAGTTAGAAAAGAATACACGAAGGAAGAAAAAGAATTCACCTGAGCTTGGGTTTAATGAGGTCAATACCACCCATGAAAGGTCTTAGTGGCTCAGGGATCAGGACGGATCCATCCTCTTGCTGGTTATTCTCCAGCAAACACACCATCATCCTCGGCACTGCACACGCTGTTGCGTTCAGCGTGTGCACAAACTTGGTCGCCGGCACACCTGCTTTGCCTTTCTTTGTACCTGTTGCTGCCGATTCCGAAGGGCGGTATCTGATTCCTAATCTTCGGCTCTGGTAATCTGTGCAGTTCGATGCGCTCGATATCTGCTTCGAAAGCGAAACAAAAAAGTTATAAAATGTTAACGGCATTCAATTTTTTTGTTTAGCTAATGTTATCGGACTTTGAGTCGTCTCGATTTGAATATTCTAATGTTAGACCCGATTGCGATGTCCACCCACGCTTCAGGCCCAAATCTGGACACGCAACGGACTATTATATTGTAACACATCGGTTAGGACATGAATGATAGATTTCTATATATTCTATTGGGTAAGCCTAATCTGTTGACCTAGCTTTTGGATTTAGTTAAGTCAAAATTCACCCAGGTGATCCACGATTAGATGAGTTTAGGTAAGTTCACCGGAAAAGATGAAAACCTGTGATTCTTTTTACCTCGCCAAACCGTCCTAATCCAGGCATCCACGCTTCAATGTCAAACTTACGATAAGCAGGAGCACCCAGATCCGCTGTGGCCATATCCAATGTTCTACAAAGACAGGTTAACATTTTAGAGTAAATAGATTTAGGACTCCTCAAATGACAGCATTAGGTTGAACTCGGTTCTTACTTAAAGTGGAGACCCAGTGAAGTGAACAAATCTTCTTCAATCTTAATGAGCTCATCATGGAAGGATTCACTATCTTCGGGTTGGCATAAGATGAACATCTCCACCTTGCTGAATTGATGAACTCGGTATAGACCCCTACTCAAAATGGGGACAGATCATAAATTTAGTGAGAATTCTACATGTGATGAAGCCTTAGAATAGACAGATGTAATAAAGGTGAAATTTTGTTTGCTAACTTGCCTAGTAGCGGCACCTGCAGCACCAGCTTCCGTACGGAAACAGTGAGAGAATGCCGCATATTTCAAAGGCAATGCTGAATCAAGAATAATAGAATCCATGTGGATGCCTCCCACAGGAATTTCAGCGGTTCCAATGAGACATTGATCAGTTCCATCTATAGAATAAACCTACGCAGGAGAGCAGAAAAACAATCGATTGGACATCAGGTAATTAGATTTCGGGTAACAGAATTGGCGACATGAATTAATATTGACAAAAAGTAGAAGAGAAAAAGACAGGTAACCGAAAAACCTGAGTATTATCTCCACGGGGTTGGAAACCGCATTTTTCAACAACAGAAGATCTCACAATTTCGGGGGTTGTTAAGGGCGTAAAACCCTTCTTTATGACTTCTGACAATGTCCAATTGACAAGTGCCATCTCCAGCAAAACTGCCTCATTCTTCAGGTAATAAAATTTTGAACCACTCACCTGTGCGGATACAAACAACATCCAGATGCATAAAATGCAAAATCAAAAACTTGGTCATCTATCTCATGTTTGATGAAAACTGTGATCATCGACCCACTCAGTAGATTTCTACTGAAAACTATTGAAACAACTATTAAGGTGAAAATACAATGTTGAGCCAACTAATTTAGGCAAATATCAGTTGCACATATATCTCCAACCCATTAACAAAAGTAATTCATGTGTTTTATGAAGAAAATAAATTAAACTATAGCTAAAAGAATTCACATGTTATAAACAGAATTTTAGATAAAGAAATTCTTAACCTATCTAAGATTGTTGATCTAAGCAGAAGATGCTAAAAGCTAATCCAACAAATTGAAGAATTGCGTTTCATACCTCAGAGTAAACAAAAAACATACCTCTGCAGCAGCATCAAAATCAAGGAGATCTAGGTCCTTTCCAAGCTGAAGATGATCTTTGACTGGAAAACTAAATTCACGCGGGCGACCCACCTACAAAGAACACACCAATAGTTTAAAAAATCATGTCTAACCTGTCAGGCAAAACCCGACAGATAGCATGACACCTAGGGGAAGCTATGGATCTCATACCGTCTTTCTTATTACTGAAGAATCTTCTCCTCCAACAGGGACATCAGGGTGAGTCATATTTGGTATAGACTGCGCTGCATTTTGGAGCTCGTCTCTCAGTCTCACAAGGTCTTCTTCTAAAGTTGCAAGGCCCTCCTTAAGACTTTTCCCTGAATCGAAAACACTCAAGAACTTCAATAAGTATCAAAGAAATGAAGAACCACATCCTACAAAATCTAATTCAGTGAAAATTTCTCATTTCACCTTCTTCTACAAGTCTCTCACGTTCCGATTGTTCTAACTTTCCTTTCATCTTTTTGGCAACTGTGTTTCTCTCCTCACGCAGCCGATCAACTTCCTGCCATTGCAATTATTCATTAGCTAAACCGAGAGAAAATAGGTATCATTCTCTCTTAGATGTGGCAATAAAATGTATCTTTGGAACTCGATCGAGATTTTAGACAAAACTTCAGCGAGAAAGGTGATCAACATCACCGGTAAAAGGAAACTCAGTTTCGAATTGCACCATTGGACAACAGGACATGTGGAATTTCGAAACGTGACGATAAAATTATCAATTGAGTAGAAAAAAAAAAGAAAAGATAAGATAACCTTCTGGAGATTGACCATGTTCTCGTAGAGCTCGAGGACAGCTCCCAAGTTAGCACTCGCGTTCCTGTTCTTGATGTTAATGGCGACTGCTTCCTTGTTATCCCTTATCCACTTAAAATCAATGCTCGCCTTCCATTGTGGCCTCGCAACTAAACTCGCAACAAAATCGAACCAAACACATTCAAAATTCGCAAGTCGATGGTAAAAACCAAAGCGGAGGAAAAAGGAAAAATATTTTTGAATACCGCCTGAAACGGAGGCCTCAGATTCCGGAATCGATTGAACGGCGGCGGATGCGGAGAAGGCCCTAAGGAGGCGAGGAGGAGAGAGAAGTCTACGAGACTGTACATGGCGGGAGAGTAGAGTTAGGGTTAGGGTTTGGGGAATTGGATTGAGGAAGAAACGAGAAGAAGAAGATGATGAAGAGAAGGAAATTGGAAGGGCAGCTAGTTTGAAGGTGTTTAAACCCATTGCCGGAGGAGAATAAGCTCTCTGCTGAGATAGCTGAGTCCATGGCTACTAAATGAATGGCACACGAATTCTTTTGCTTATGCGGTGTGCAGTAAACGACGTCGGTTCTTTCAAAATAAATTAAGAAAAATTCGTTGCCACCAGCATTTTGGTTTTTATTTTTGTACCTTTATATTTTCGCTTATAATTTCATAATTTATTATAACTAGAAAAAGAACCCGTATTCGCAACAGAATATTAAAAATTTACAAATATATAATAAAAGTTAATCTATTAAAAATAAATCGATATATTAAAAATATCAGAAATTTTGGTTCATAACATTGTATATATATTATCTTATCGAATAATAGATAACAAATGCTAATAAAAAGTATCAGAATGTTATAACATAAAATTGATCTAGTTTAATAATAAAATTAATGGAAAAAATATATTTTTAAATAATCTTTTAATAACACATGATACTTTAAAAAATATGAAGTTAATAGAATATCAATAGGATGAAAATATATTGCATTGAACTATGATAGTGAATATTTTTGTTTAAAATATAATTGATTATTATAATATTATTTCTATATCTTAAAATCATATGAAAAAACAAAATAATTGAATCATCTGACTCATAGTTAGAGTAAAAAAATTAAAAACATTTAACATATATAATATATTATTATATGGTGATATATAGTATTTGGTATTTATTGGTTATAATTTTAATTAATTTTACAATCTTTATTTTTTTCTTCTAAAATAATATATTATTAGAATTTTTCAAATTATTTATCATATAAAACCATAATTCTTAGTATCAATACAAAAAGCTTGAACCAAGAAGAAATTTATACCGAGTAACTTTCATTATTCTACTGTCAAGCATAATGATTATATGTTCAATAGAACTTTTGTCTCTACTCTTCAAAGAGCCAAACAAACACTCTTATACTCATTTTGTCAGATTTATGTCACATCCAATCATTTTGGATAATAAACGAATGGGAATTTCTCTAAATCATGATCTGCATAAGATATGATGATGTTGTTCCATGATAAAACATTCTTTGATGTGATGTTTTATATATATATATATAAAATTTACAAAATTTACTTTATTTATATATAAAAAGTTGCAAAATCTCTTAATCCTCATGTTGACACCTCATCTTTGTTTTGTTATTTTATTTTATTTTTTCTGCAAAAATATTTCAAAATAAAATAAAATAACAAAACAATGATGATGTGGCACCATGATGATTGAGAGATTTTGCAACTTTTTATATATAGACTAGAAAAAATACCTGCGCGATACGCGGGATGATATGTTTTTATATAACTCTTTATAAACATGAAGAAATAATAAATGGTATGTTATAGTTTTAATAGATATTATAGTTCAAGTTGATGTTTTAATGTTCGTTGTATATAAATTTTAAATATTAGTATGTAAAGTATATGGTTGAATCCAATATTTAAACTTGGCGATAGCTACAGTGGTCTAAGCGAGTTCGCATATGATTTGCTTTGTTTATTTCAAAACATGAGTTTATTACAAAAGGAAAAGAATGATGGTACTTCGTAAATGAACCGTTCAACAACCCCAAAATTGAATTGAAAACCTAAAATCTTCTGATGAAAGTTAAGCAGCCCTTTAAGATTTTTGCGAGTAGACCAACATGGTGAACTCCAAAACAAACAACATAACCTAGAAAATCATCGATCTCAAAATTCCTCATTCACCATTGCTCCCCACTTATATTTGGATTATATCTTGTTTGTTTTCTCCCTCGTCTTCTTTTTCCCTTTAAATCCTGAATTTTAACGTTATTTCATGGATTTAATTAGAATTTTTTTCTTCTTATATATATATATATATATACTATGTGATAAAATCGTATATCACATTATTCATTTCATATTCCTAAATTACTCAACCTTAAATTATTATTTTTAATTATTCCAAAAATATCCTACTCAAAATTTCTCATTCACCATTACTCCCCACTCTTATATTTGGATTATCTCTTATTTGTTTTCTCTATCGTCTTCTTTTTCCTTTTAAATCCTAAACTTTATCGTTATTTCATGGATTTAGTTTTAGAATTTTTTTCCGTCTTTTATATATATATATATATATTTATATATATATATATATATACTATAAGATAAAATCGCATATCCTATTGTTCATTTCATATTCCTAAATTACTCAATCTAAATTATTATTTATAATTATTTCAAAAAAATATCCTACTCCAAATTCATAAATTTGTTAAAATTTAATTCAAAGACAACCTTTTTTTCACCAATTTGAAAAGTAAATGTGATGAATTTATTTAAATTTCATGTTACAGTGAAAATATTAATACCAATTAATAAAATTATGAAGTATTTTTGTCTCATAATTATAATTAGTGAAGCACCACCATTTGATCATTTCTTCTGTAAGTACATTAATTATGCATTTCTCAATACTTTTTTGTTTCAATTTAATTTTCATTTAATCGCCATGAAGATATTATATATACATATAAGTGTGCAATAAATAGAAGTTATAAGATTATCTATTCTATTCCATGTATTAACTATATATATATATATATTAAAAATGTACTTGCTATAAAATAATACCTACAAACAATACCTTATAATCTCAATAATTTGGTTTTCCCTATATTTATATATGTATGTATATTTCAACTTATTACATCAATTTTTACATCTCTCCTCTTTAATTTATTTTGTATCTATTTAAATAAAATGAGAAAATTTAGTCTCTCTCACATAGTATAATACCTTCTGTATCACATAATCTCTATTTTTTTCTTTTGTTTCTCCCTTTAAACGAAATTTTCTACTTTCAATAAACAACTAATCCAAGAGGAATCGCCACAAAAGAAGTTTTCACATTTTTCATATTTTCTTTTTTTCTCTTACTTTTTTAAAAAAACATATTCATTAAAAAATAGGGTTTTTTGAAAATTTTTTTACATATTATTTTTAGAGTTCTCTCTCCCTATACAATAAATCACGAATAAAATTTTGATGTCTTTTTCCTTTTTCTCTCCTTGAATTGAATCTCATCTTGCTTCTATCTTTCTCTCTCTCTCAATCTCCTTAAGATTTCACTCTCTTTCTCTCATCGCTCTTCCTTTCTTCGAAAAAAAACTAATCCAAGAGGAATCGCCACAAAAGAAGTTTTCACCTTTTTCATATTTTCTTTTTTTTCTCTTTCTTTAAAAAATAGGGTTTTTTGAATTTTTTTTACAGATTTTAATATTGTACTTTTAACAAAATTTAAAAATAGTTTATTTTTAAAGTTTTCTCTCTCTATACAATAAATCACAAATATAGTTTTGATGTTTTTTCCTTTTCTCTCCTTGAATTTACTCTCATCTTGCTTCTATCTCTCTCTCTCTCAATCTCCTTAAGATTTCACTCTCTTTCTCTCATCGCTCTTCCTTTCTCCGAAAAGCAAAAAAAAAAAACATATCTTGAAGAGTTGTTGAGACCAAATCAATATAAGTCCTCTTTTCGTAATCCATCTATATATTCATGTTTTTCTCTCTTTTTAGCTTTAAAATACATTGTGTACAAATTTTAAAAAAAAAGACTTGCTTAGGTGGCTTCACCACATGCCTCCTTTTGCAAGAACTTTTATATATAATTTTTATATAAACATATAGTTATAAATAATATATTAATACTTGATTAAGTATAATAAATTTAAAAACATTTTAAATATTTATATTTGTATAATATATATAGATTTTTCTATTTTTATGTAAATTTTTTAATAGATATTAATAAAATATTTAAAGAGATATTTAAAAATTTTAAGTCATTTAATTTAATGATCAATATAATTATATTTAATAAAAAAATTAGTTAAAAAAAGACTTGCTTAGGTGGCTTCACCACATGCCTCCTTTTGCGAGAACTTTTATATATATAATTTCATTAGTTTCTAACATGTTTTCAATATTTTTATAACTAAACATTCATGTAAATGTACTATAAATTTTTATTCATATAACTACGTAAATGTTTTATTTAATTGTAATTTAAATTTTGAAATATTTAATTTTAATTTAATTTGTATTCTATTTTTATTCAAAATTTTATAAACATTGAACCATTTAGTTTTATTTATATTTAAAATCAAATTTATAAATTAATTTATTGAAATATATTAAAATCTTTTTAAATTTTGGAATACTACACATTAATTGAAAAAAGAGCTTTTAAAAATGTCGTTAAATATGCAAAATAAATATTTTTAATTTTTATAGAAAAAATAAAATAAAATGACAAAATAAGGATGAGGTTGCACCATAAGATTGAGAGATTTTGTAACTTTTTATATAAATATTTTATTAGTTTCTAATATTTGTTATTTTTTTATAACAAAGTTTCATGAAAACATATGCTATATTTATTTATTATTCATATATATACATAAATCTGTTATATAATTAAGCATGAAATTTAAATTTTAAAATATTTTATAGAGCTCATAAATAAAAAAAACTTATATAAATTTATATAACAAATTTATATGATTATTGTTTATATTATATTTATATCTCTTTTCATTAGTTTCTAACATGTTTTCAATA
>CM071866.1:8273171-8286377 GCA_036759665.1 Gynandropsis gynandra
TGTTATTTTTTATAACAAATTTTCATGTAAACATATGCTATATTTATTTATTTATTCATATAAATACATAAACTTGTTATATAATTAATATAATTATACATGAAATTTAAATTTTGAAATATTTTGTAGAGCTCGTGAATAAAAAAATATATAAATTTGCATAACAAATTTATTTAATTATTTATTTATATTATATTTATATCTCTTTTTATTAGTTTTTAACATGTTTTAAATATTTTTATAGCTAAACATTCATGTAAATATATTATATATTTTTATTCATAGAAATACGAAAATCTTTTATTTAATTGTAATTTAAATTTTGAAATATTTAATTATAATTGAATTTTTATTTTAATTTTTATTCAAATTTTTGTAAACATTGAACCATTTAGTTTTATTTATATTTAAAGCTGAATTTATAAATTAATTTATTGAAATATATTAAAGTATTTTAAAAAATTTTAGATTACTCCACATTCTACGAAGAAAGAGGTTTTAAAAATGTCATTAAATATACAAAATAAATATATTGATTTTTGTAGAAAAAATAAAATAAAAAAATAATAATGCTTAGGTGGCAGCATGAGAAGCCAAGGATTTTGCTACTTTTTATATATAGATTTATAACGTCTGATTTTATTTTGATTCTAATCAATATAAATGTTTTTGTGATAAAATTCGAACTGAAAAACGGTATATTATAACAACAACAAGAGAGTACTACGAAGTCAAAGTACGAAGTCAAAGCACATTGATATTAAATATTTTGTTATTCGTGAGAGAATACAGAAAGAGATCATTTCGATAGAATATATAGGTTCAAACTCTATGGTTGCAGATCCGTTGATTATGGATGTTATACCTAAAGTTTTTTATGAGAACATTGCTCGTATGGTATTGTTATTGCTCGTATGGTATTGTTTTGTGATGATATTTCGTTTTAGTGGGAGTCTTGTATCTATTCTATTTTGCTCTTGGATTGTAGTGATTACGTTTATTCAGTTTCAGTATTATGTTCCGGAACTATTCAGTTGAATTTTAAGTTATCCACTTTGTACGATTCTGTTTAAGTTGATCTCGATAAGGTAGGACCAGCCGGACATATGCACGTATCGATCACTTTATGTGAAACCTTCATGTTATGCATCCATATTTAGATCTATGTCATTCTTCTATATTTGCGTTAGTAATCAGATGTGGACCTAATTATGCTAAAATGTGGTTAAATCCCTTTGGTTCTACGTTGATATGGTTGATGGACGAGATTAGTGTCAATATCTGTTTGATGATAACAATTAATGAACGCTCTTAAGGTTATTCCATAGTTTTTATGGTCATGTATATGGTCCAAGTGGGAGATTATAAGATTGTATGGTTAATCTTATAATGTGGACCCATATATGTGAATAATTAAGGTATAAGTGTTGTCATTTGGTTTAGTCTAAAATAAATAGGATCAAATTTAAGTTTAACTAATTGAACTTCGGTATTTAATTAAATGTGAAAGGTTATATGTGTAGCGACTTTTGGTTATATCATTATGGGCGAATTAAACGATACAAATAGGATTCGGATAATTAATGGGTTAATTCTCGATTTGTGATATCTGGTTCGCGTGTATATATATATATATATATGAGATTTATTTTTTTAGAAGATTTATTTCTAAGACATAAAAATATTTCAGAAATCTCATTATTCTTCACGAATAGCATCCGTTTACACAGAACCAAAAGATCAATTCTGTTGCATTACGTATTCTATGGATATATATATATATTTATCACGATCTTCTATTCAATTTTGATTTGTTCAATTTTTATCTAATTTATAATAGAAAATTAAGATTTAGAATTCATATAAAATTAAAATGAATTCTTACAAAACTAGCAATTGACAAACAATTGACTATAATGTTATAGACAAAATAAAAAAATATTGCATACCATTAACATAAAATTTTTTAATTCATAACTAGTAACATAATTTTTCACTTAGAATTTTTTTAATATAATGAATCCTTTCTAATTTTTTGTTTTGTTCTAAAGACTAGCTTTAACATAGAAATTACCTTAACAAGCAGTTAAAACCTTCGCCAACATTTCTTATTTCAAAGGGTATTTAATTGGTAAAGCCAACATTTGTATGCATTAGACGATTGAATTGAGCAAAACCTTATTGTAACATTCCAAAAGATTACAGACATGATCTTTAGTCATCAAGTTCAAGAATGCTTCACTCAATCTCTTAAGACCTATGAGCAGGAAAACAACCAAGTTAGAACCTTTACTTTAAACTCAAATTCACAGACTTAAGTGTTGAACTAAAAGTCTCTTCACTTCATATTTATATAGACATTAATCCTTCTCTTTCGAGACGCCCTTATCCGGAATCTTCGAATCTATTTCCTTTGGTTTTACGACCTCAGATGCCCTGAAAACGACACAACACAAATTTTAAAGCGGAGGCAGACAAAACTCGACTTATGTGGCTAGAGCCTTATGTCTAAACAAAAATGTAGCCACCGCGAGGCTGTGTGACAAGTCCTAAGTCACAACATTAGATCTATGTTCTAGCATACCACAACATTCAATCTATGTTTTTGCATACCAAATCCTCTTAAAGTATGTTCGAATCAACACTTGAAATCAACCGACATCACGAGAAACTGATTTAGGAGATTTTAGAAGTATTTTATTTCACCAAACCATCTTAGAACTCTGAAAACCAAGTATCAATGATCAATCACCAACCATCAAACCAACAGACCACATAGTACATGCTATAGAATCATGATTCACATTTGAACAATCAAACTCCAAAACAAGTGAATGACGGAAACAGAAGAAATTGAAGGAACCTGAAACAGGAACATAAACTCGGAGTGACACAACACCGAAACAGAGAAGATAATACACATCGCCTCGAATCAAATGGAAACCACAAAATCGATGTCATCATCGAAGCGAATTCTTCTGAATATGCTAAAAAATTAAGAGCAAGAGAGAGAGAGATAGAACTTACTTGGAAGCTGCAGAAGATTCTTCTTCGAGCCAGTTGCGCAGGTGCTTCACATTGCGGCGGAAAATGGAGGCGGATTGCTTGACGTCGCTCCTCAGCAGAATCACCACCGCGCTTACTCCAGCCACCGTCAGTATGAAATTCGTCAAACCCATTTCTGGACAGTCGATCCGTGGATTCAGTTACCGAGGAACCCCGCCAATTTTTCACTGGGTCTTCTTATTGGTACCTCTCGCTAGGGTTTAAAAGAGGGTTTTTGTTTCTAGGCTCGAAAATCAATTCGCCATCCGTCCGGATTCGAGCCGACCCGAACCGTGGTATCATGGGTATCCGACTCAAAAAACATTTAAAGAAGTAAAATATTGAAAATTTTATTTCATGAAAAAAAATCAAATGATTAAAATGTAAAAAACAACTTTAACACTAAACCATAAATTAAATTATATAACAAAACAAATGGTTAAAAAAGATTATTAAAAAACAACAAACTTTTATTTATAGTTATTTTATGTAATGCGATTTTATTAAATTCTAATTAAAAAGATTTATAATAAGAAGATATCTAGTCCAAATTCATGATATGAGTAACTACGTTAAGATATTATTTGTAATTTTCGGTTATGTGATTGTTTTCATTTCTTTTTTCTGCCATTATTCAAATGTATAGATCGGAGAAATTTAAAAAAAAAAACATATTGATTAAATTTCAATAATCAGAATTATCCGACTTTATCATAGTTTAATCCACATATTGTAACACCCTCGTTTTGTAACCACCTCGAGATAAATAGTGTCCACCATCATTTCTAAGAGTTGGTTATATATATCTCGCAAGAATCCACCATCAACTCTAAGAGTTGGTTATATATTTCGTTCAAACGTATCTATAGAATAAAATAAGTATTTTTATTTTACATCGAAATGGTTCGAACCATAGCAGAAGAAAACATATAAAATTGTAATCGAAATAGATACGAAATGCATAATAAAATTTGTTGAAATCTTTTACACCCTTCATATGATATGTTAGGGTTCCGCTACTACTCAACCTTATTGATTATGTTCCTCGCTATTACATGCTCATCCACGACAATCCACAAATGGATGAATACGAAGACGTACTCAGTGAGATCAATACATACACACAATCCATATCATGTATTCTCCCACTCTCGAATGCATAGCATAAAATAAACATTTATCACACTAGAGATACAAAAATAACTCTACCCAATCCGACTGAGTATCCTAAGTTTAAGACTAGTACCACACCGGATCATAACTCACCGAGTCCACAAGACTCTAGCTCGGACATACGCTCCCAAAGTTCAAAAGATTTCAGCACATTGACGATCTCGTAAGGTCACTACATACCACAATCATCAGTACAAACACTGTTTCGTCGCTCGAAAGGTTATCACAACCCCAACACGATACGACGTCAACAGATCCATTGATCTGACTAAATACAATGCTTCGTCACTCTAAAGGTTATCACAACCTCAACACGGTATGACATTGGCAGTTCCACTAATCTGACTAAATACAACGGTACATCGCTTGAAAGGTTATCACAATCCCAGCACGGTACGACATCGGGCCCTAATCTAAGTGTCGTAGTATTAACGTCTTCGAACCGATACTCTTCACATGATAACTCTCACCGACACACTCGCGCACGCCTTCTTTTGAAGGTTCGAGTGAGTAATCACTCGATCGAGCACACTAGACAAGATGTTCACTCACGTTCAGCATCGAACCCAAAATATTGACGTTCTCTAACCTCGTCACTTAGTCGAGCATCAATTTTCCAAATCATTTATTATTGTTTTAGTTTCACCAAAACCAACTCATATACATGACATCAATCATCCTACTATGATTTTAGGTTTTGGTTCAATCTTCATTCACACGTCTCAATTCCCTTTTATGAATTTCCTAAAATTCCGACTGTTATCATGCATCATTTAAAACCTAATAATTTCTCCATAAATCAACCTCAAAACCAAATTTTGATGGAAAAAAATCATCATCTTAATTTTCCACGATGACTTGATGATTCATGGTGATATTACCAGCAACAACACGAATCGGTTTTTCCCTATTACAGATCCATTCACTTAATCAATATCCATAATATAAATATTCAAATTGAGGAAATAATCACAAGAATATGTTTAGAGATTTACCATAATATCGATTAGAATTAATCCACGAATAGAACACGGTGAAAAATTGGTGAATCCTTCTTCAATATTAGAATTGAACCACAGAAAGAACACAACAAAACATTGGCGAATCCTTGCTTTTTTTGCTTTTTTTCTTCCTTTCTTCTCTTCTTCTTCTTCAAGCGAATATAGATAGCCGCTTCCCTTTTGTGTTCCTTCCTCTCTTTTACTTAATCTAATCCTACGTTATAATCATATATATATACACACTAATCATTAGGCCTTATGGGCCTCACAATTCTCCCACGTTACAATAGAATTCGTCAACGAATTCTATGTCTCTGATTCTTACGGTAATATTTATATTAATGAATAGAAGAACTATCCTATTCATCTTCAAACAACTCGTAATACTCAAGCCTTATCTTCTCCTCTAATTCCAATGTTGCTCCTTCCACACCATGATTTTTCCACATAATCTGTATCATCGGAATTGGCTTACGCCTTAACTACTTCACTTGTGGTCCATGGATGTGTACTGGATGCTCTTTATATGTTAAGTCTTTCTTCAAAGTTGTTGGTGGATCTACAGTTTTTTTTCTCTGGTACTGAGAAGCACTGACACAACAAAGATACAAGAAACATGTCATGTCTCCCTTCTAATGATGATGCTAACTCCAGATGATAGACGACACTCTGATCCGATTTATCACCTTAATTGGACTTATGAACCATGGCAACAACTTGTTTACCTAGGTCCTACCATGTATCCATTTCCTCACTTGAACCCATAGAGATACCATATCTCTTGCATTAAACTCAAGATATTTTCTTTTCAGATCAGAATAAATTTTTTGACAATCCTAAGTCATCTTCGTTTTCATTTTAACAATTCTCAACTTTTCTATAGTTTCCTCTACACTATCACCAATAAATATGGATTTCTCCCACCTTAGTCCAACGCAAGGGTGTACAACACGTCGCCCATATATAGCTTTATAAGGCGGCATCTCAATGCTAGCTTGATTACTATAATTGTACACGAACTCAACAATGAAAATTGGTCCTCCTAACTACCAGACCACTCCAGCGCATATGCTCGTAGAATGCCCTTTAGTGTCCTCATCATTCTCTTAATAGTACATGATGCTAATGTGCAATTTGGTCCACATATCTTTATGAAATTCCTTCCAAAGATGTGGGGTGAATCTTCCATCCCGATATGGCATAAAGCTAGATGGAACCCCATAAACTTAATAATCCGCACAACATAAAATCTAGATAGATCGCTCACACCAAAAGTCTCTTTAATCAAAATTAAATGAATCAATTTCTTTAGTATCCACAACCATAAAAATGACATCCCTCGCCACTATGTATTCTTGAAAGACTCATTATCAAATCCATGCTGATGTAATCCCACTTCTATTTGTGAATCGACAAACTTTGCAATTTTAAATGTGGTACTTGTTGCTTCGCTTTTATTAGTTAACACATCAGAAACTTTTCTAGCTATCTAGCGATTTCCTTCCCTGTATCTACCCAATAAAAATGACAAGTGTCCTAATACAACTTTTTCGACCCCAAATTATATTATTGAGCATTGCTCGGAATCTCATAACTAATTTTTACATCCTTTTCCACATATACTCTTTAACACTAATCATTATCATACCATCTTCTATGATCTAGTGCAACTTTTACTTTGTGTTCTGCTAATTATTATGAATATATCATCATATAGTTCTATTACTTGAATTTTATTCGGTAGAGTTGCTTGGTTTACCACATAAAAGTCCACATTCTATAACTCAGTGTTCATTATCACTATTCGTAAAGCAATTATTTGATAAATAAAATTGCTAAAATCATGCATGTTTGCAACTTCGGCTATCTTGCAACTTTATGTATCCATAACCAAGTTCGCTTTTCCTGATGAATATGATATCCGCCTCATAAACTCAACTTTCTTTCTAACATTGGAGACTAGTTTAGCTTCTCCTTTATGACCATAAATACCTCATTCATTGAGCAGATCTCCGGAATTAGCAGTTGATTCATTAACCATCGATGGTTTCATGAAACTATGCGGCACTCCGTTGTAACATGAGTAGATAAACCTCCTGTAATAATTGATTGGATGGCACGTTAAGCTTCCGCTTCTTGGTCATTGTAATTTTTCGTGATATTTTTTCTAGATGCATTCTTTGCAAACATGTGTTAACCTGCAAAGTCTCATATGTCCATAATTTCATTCCAAATCAAGATAGTTCCAATAAATCTCATTTTATTGAGCAACTGTATAATCATCATGCGTAAGCTTAGAAACACTAATACCATCACTCCTAAGGAGTGTGCGACATATGTTTCAGCTCAAAAGGTTGTTGAACTTAACATAGAGAAATAAATGCTCTGGACATTCCTTTGAATCTCAACTCACCAGAAAATTCTTTCATCTACCAAAGAGCGAACACAATATCCACTTAACCATCAACATCTTGATAATTGAAAGTTCCCTCCAAGTCGAATGTTTATTCATCTGCCCTTATGAGAGGTATCACACCTCTACGGAATATCTTTGTACCAAATCTAGTCATGTGATCCACGACATAGAAGTAAACTGAGATCTCCACTTGCTTCTAATTCATCGGAGTAGGTGGAAACAATGTCTTTAATGGTGATAATAGTATCCCCAAACTCTCTTTTGTCCATGTCGTCAACCCTTTACTAGTATCTCTCTTGAGACTTCTCTTATTACATCTTTATACATCTCATTCTATGACCTTCATAATAACTCTAGAGTGTTTGTCCGCTCCATGGCAAAGAATTTAGTACCATCTTCCTCGATACTATCCACAAAACATGGCCATTTAGCTTTCTACAAGTTAGAATCCCAACTTGACAGTTCAAGTCATGCATACTACGATCTCATGGTTTTATTAAAAAATTCTGTAAAACACTTGAAATCCCATAAAAATGATAAAATACGAAAACGACAATCAGAGGTATGATACCAATTTGTAACACCTCCATCTCGGAACAACCTCGAGAGTAGGAATGTCTACCATCACCTCCAAGAGATGGCTACATGTGTCATCTCTCAAACACATAAGTAATTTTATTTCAAATAGATTGATTCGAACCATATAGAGCAAGAAAAAAAAATATGTTTATATTTGAAATATATACGAAATACATAATAAAATTTGTCGAGACCTGCTACACGCCTTCATATGATATATTGGGGTTCTGCTACTACTCAGCCTCATTACTTATGTTCCTCGCTAGAACATGCCCATCCATGACAACCCACAAAGGGGTGAGTATGAAGACATACTCAGTGCGATCAATACATGCACGCACTGCTTACCACGTATTGTCCCACTCTAGAATGTTTAATATAAGATAAACATTAATCACATTATAAACACATAAAGAACTCTACCTAACCTGACTCTGTATCCTAAGTCTAAGAGTAGTACCACACCAGATCATAACTCACCGAGTCCAAAAGACTCTAGCTCGGGCATACGCTCGTAAAGCTCAAAGGATTCTAGCAAACTGACGATCCTGCAAGGTCACAAATGTACCCCCATCAATCACTACAAATAACATTTCGTCGCTCAAAAGGTTACCACAACCCTAACATGATACGATGCTGGCAGATCCACTAATCTAACTAACTGTAACGCTTCGTCGCTCGAAACTTTACCACAACCCCAACACGATACTACTCAGATCCATTGATCTGACTAAATATGGTGTTCAGTCGCTCGAAAGGTTATCACAACCTCAACACAATACGACGTAGACAGATCCACTGATCTGACTAAATATAGCGCTATATCGCTCGAAAAGTTATCATAACCTTAACATGGTACGATTCTGGTAGATCCACTGATTTGACTAAATACGACGCTTCGTCGCTCAAAAGGTTATCAAAACCCAACTACGATACAACGCCAGCCCCTAATCCAAGTGTCGCAGTATCAACATCGTCAACCCAATACTCCTCACGTGACAATTCTCACTAACACGCTCGCACACACATTCTTCCTAAGGTTTGAATGTGAATCACTCGATCGAGCACACTACACAAGATATTCACTCGACTTTATCACCGAACCCAAAATATTGAGGTTCTCTAACCCCGTCACTTGGTCGAGCGTCAGTTTTCCAAGTCATCTAAAATCAGTTTTATTTCACCAAAACCTACTCATATACATGTCATCAATTATCATACGATGATTCTAGGCTTTGGTTCAATCTTTGCTCACACGTCTCAATTACCTTTTATGATTTTCCTAAAATTCCCACTGTTATAGTACATCATTTTAAACCTCAGAATTTCTCTATAAGTTAACCTCAAACCAAATTTTGATGGAGAAAGATCATCATCTTAATTTTTCATAGTGACTTGACGATTCATGGTGATATTACCAACAACAACACGAATCGATTTTCCCCTATTATAAATCCATTCAATTAATCATATCTAAATATAAATCTTCAAATTGAGGAAATAATCACAAGAAAATGTTTAGAGATTTACCCAATCTGGATTAGAATTAATCCACAATAGAACACAACGAAAAATCGGTGAATTCTTCTTCAATTTCTTTTATTTCCTTTTTTTCTTCCTTTCTTATCTTCTTCTTTGGCTGAATATATTCTGTTGCTTCTTTTTGTTTTCCTTCCTCTATTTTACTTAATCTAATCCTACGTTATAATTAGGGATGGTCAATCCGGGTTTCGATCTGTGTTCCTCGGGTTTTGATCTGGGTTTGGATTTTTCGGGTTTACGAAAACTGAACCTGAATTAAACCTAAATGTTCTTCGGTCTGGGTTTTTCGGGTTTCGATTCGGGTTCGGGTTATTCGAGTTCTAAAGTAGTGAACCCTAAATAACCAAATTAAATTCGGGTATCATGGGTTTTTTAGATTTTTCGGATTTTTCGGGTTTGGGTAATTCGGGTTTGGATGGGTTTGGAACCAAATGTTTCTGCCTCTCAATGCAAAAGACAAAAGCTTTTCGGTTAGAATCTCGAAGGAGGTTAGTGTTTCAATCATTCTTCCATTTCTTCACAATTTTCCCCATCATTCACTTGGTCGCCGCATTAACAATGATTTGATTACGTATATTCGTCAGCCCGATGATGTTGTTTAAGAATGCAGAAAAACAAAAAGAGTAATTGTAACAAAAATATGATGTACTTGGCTTTATATTGGGTATAAACTCATTAGGAATCATTCTGGGTTTGTGTTTATACAGATCTACCAATCGCAAGACGAAAGTGACTTCAAAGGTTTCTGGAGAAGCGCAAGGAGACGTCTGGCGGATGAGGGAGACACGACGGATGAGGGAGACGCGACGGGTTAGGGGAGAAGAGTGGATTCTTTGGTCGGGCGACGAGATGAGGTGAGGGAGAAGCAAATGGAGAGAGAGTGTGTGTAGGTGGCGGCAGATTGACTGCAGAACACTAAAAAAAACCTAATTTAATTTGGATTGTTTAGGTTCCTCGGTTTAAAACGAATCTGGATTGGATTGTTCAGGTTCCTCGGGTTTAAAACGAATCCGGATTGAATTGTTCAGGTTCCTTGGGTTGGACCCATATGAATTTTTAGGATAATCCATTTTGTAAATGATCCAGGTTTTTCGAGTCGATGCAGGTAACCCGGATTGGCCACCCCTAATTATAATCATATATATGTACTTACTAATCATTGGTTCTTATGGGCATCACATATATTTTGTCCAGTGCTACCAAATAATCTATCATAGTTTAAAAAATTTCATGTATATATTTTTTCTCCTTTAACAACTAGTATAACATTTCAAATGAAACAAATCTGGAAAACAAGATTAGTTTTTTGGTAAATGCACAAACTAGAGAATATTATTTAGTTATATCTTTTATGATCAGGAAATCTACAATTAATAGTTTGATGTTTATATCTAAAATTTAAATTTAAACGGTATAAAATTATATAAAATTATAAAAAATTATAAAGATATTCAAACCCATTAAATAAATATAGAACTGAAAGTTTAAACTCACAACTTCCCTGTTAAGGTTCACCAATTATGTTATGCCACGTGGAATATTGCATAGAGATTTAATCTTTTCACCACAATTTTTTTAAAATAATAATAAAACAAGCACTAAAATTTCCTTTAAATAATTGTTTATGTCCAATTATGAGCATTGAATAAAAATGGTAAAAAAATCGAAATACGATTGAATGAATTTACGTTTTTTTTTGTTGGTCACTCAAGAACCAGAATAATTGCCCAAAATTTTATATTCGGTTCATTCTTATAATCCACCGCAGCTCTAGATGTTTAGAATCCTCTGAAATCGAAAGCATGACGGGTGACAAGTGGTAGCAAGTAGCATGAGGATGACGAAGGCAGCTAAACCGGTGAGTGGCGACGAGCAATGTCGAGCGACACTAAGTACTATGGTTTTCGAGCGACACGACAATATTTTGTTTTGACGATTATGCGTCGGGTTTGTGATAAGGCACAATGGTGAATCATCTAGGGTTACGGATTCCAGAATATAGTTCTTTCATATATTCCCTTTTGTTTTTTTATCATATGTTCATAAATTCCTTAATTCCTAAAGAGAGATGAGAATCTGATTTCTTCTCTTCTCCTTCATTCTTTTGAATATTACATTTTTATGTAATGGTTTAAGGTATCGAAGATGGTTTGGGCGGTGATGATGGTGGTGGCGATAGGGTTTGTGAATGCAATAAAAAATAGGATTGCAGTTTAAATTGTTATTTCAGGAAGTTGAGATATTTAAGGCGCATGAATTCAAATCGAGGTGGACTGGAGGAAGTCAACGAGAAGACTAAAGAGAAGAAGGAAGAGTCAAAGTGAATCGAGCGGATTCAATGCTGAAGAGAGATCAGCATGACGGCGCGGCTGAAGAACCGGGAGTGGTTGCTGAGCCGAGCGGAAGACAGATAAGTTGACCTGGAAAACAAAAAGAGGGTTAACAATTCTGAGAAGTATCATTGGAGTACACGAAACAGAGAAAGAGAGAGTTCTAAGGTTTTAGGTGTACTTAATTGGATATTGTACTGAGCGAAGAAACAGTTGAGGTTGTATTTACGTCTAACTCAGGGGGAGTTATCTGTGGAGGTCTTTAGTACATTGTAAAAACTGACAAGTGTACTTAAAGATTGACAAGTAAATAAACGAATACTGTTTGATTTCTGATCTCTTTGATTATTGGTTCAATAGTCATCTTCTACAAGTTTTCAATTGGTATTAGAGCTGGTAACCATTATTTAGAGAAAATCTAAAATCTGGTTGGAGATCCAAGAAGACGACTAAAATGGAAGGACTAAGAGACATGTATTCGTTTGAAAAACCTGTCATGTTAGACTCATCTAACTATGGATAGTGGAAAGTTAAGATGAGAGCGAGCATACGTGGAATTGACGAAGATGCTTGGAGTGCAGTTAAGAACGGATGGACACCACCAACTGTTATCGACGAAAATGGAAAAGAAAAGGAAAATCCATCAGATCAGTGGACACCTAGTGAAAAAAGGAGTTCAACGTTCAAGGCAAAGGCCCTGACAGCTATTTTTTCATCAGTAGATATAAATGAATTTAAACAGATTCAAGGGTGTGAATCTGCTAAGGAGGCAAGGGATACACTTGAAACTATCCATGAAGGCACAACGAATGTTAAAAGAACACGCCTAGATATATTGGAACACCAATTTGAGAAGCTGGAGATGGGAGAATATGAAAGTGTGAAAAAATTCAGTGGTCGGATGAATGCAATCGCAAACGAGGTAAGTGTACTTGGACAGAACTTGGATGATAAGAAACTTGTCAAAAAGCTACTGAGATGTCTTCCGAAGAAATTTCATGCACAGAAGGTTGCTATGAATATGTCACTAAACACGGATACAACTAGTTTCAAAGAAATAGTTGGAATCCTGGCAGCATATGAACTGGAACTGCAACTGGAGCAAGGGGATATTGCCAAA
>CM071866.1:8289611-8313456 GCA_036759665.1 Gynandropsis gynandra
TCTTTCTCGGAAACAATTTAGTTTCATGGCACAACAAAAAGCAAAATTCGACATCTCTTTCTACTGCTGAGGCTGAATACATTGCCTTGGGAAGTTGTTGCACTCAGCTGGTATGGATGAACCAAATGCTTATGGACTACGGTATGAAATCCAGAACTTTTACTGCATGGTGTGATAATACTAGTGCTATAGACATTTCAAAAAATCCTGTTCAACATTCTAGAACGAAACATATAGAAATAAGACATCATTCTCTGAGAAAAAGTTGAGCAAAAACAAATGAAAGTGAAATATGTGCCTACGGAACGTCAGCTCGCGGATATTTTTACAAAACCCCTGGATTTAAATCGATTTATTTCTCTGAGAAAATCACTTGGTGTTTGTGAGCTTTGATCGGTTCTTGCATATTACATTGGTGAAATTGTGTTTTGGACTATTTGATGATCTTACAAAGAAGAAGGAAATTACTGCAATGTCTGCTTGATTTAAGTACACTTAAATGATCCTTGTTCTGTGTCTAAATACTGTTTCTATATCTGAAAGCTACAGTTCTTTTATCTGATGATCTAAGTGCACTTAAAACTCTACTTACTCCTCTGACAACTTTTATGCGCATTCATATGCAAAAATAAGATGTGTTTGTCATGAGTATATGCTCGGGTCTAAGTTGGAAGATATTCAGTTTCAGCTATAACGTCCTATGACACAAAGCCAAAATTTGTGTTTAATACTCCTCTATGTATGCATAAGAGTGTACCTAAAAAAGGTAGTCAAGGAGCTTGTTATATGAACAATAGGATATCTAAACAATGTCCTAGAAGCTGTAAATGAGTGGTTTGAATAAATTAAAAAAAAGGAGAAAAAGAAACAATGATAAAAAGAAATGCATTAGAACAGATTGATTTTAAGTGGAGAACAATTCTCAATAAGTGTACTTAAATAATCAGCCGTTTACAGTTTTTGACTAATTCGTAACGGTCTGATTCTGCTTTAATTCCTTTTATCATGTTTTATGTTAAGAAGTTCACATTGATCTGACGAGTAATAATAGCACTTGAGTGTTTTTCTCTATCAAATTGACCGACGGTTTTCTTTTTAATGAGATAGGATGTTTTTGTGGGCTGATGTGACTACGACAGTTAATTCAATTTTTTTCAAAATTCCTAAATTTTATTTGCAACTGCACTTAACTTCTCTTAAACTGCTCCATTTCATATTGTGCTTCCATTTCTGAAACCCTAACCCTCTTTCTCTCGAGAAAAAGAGTAACAATTTCTCCATTTGCAGATTTTCCTTTCACACAAAAATGCAGACTCGTAGCACAAATTTCGGCCTCAGTGCAGACGACATTCTCCTGGTTGATGACCAGGAAGTAAGGATGGGGGATTTGGTATTCACACGAAATCCTTCTCATGTAAATGGTCGTCGTTACAAGGTGATGGCGACGAAATTCTTTGCACCAAACAAACGCGAGAATCTGAGGCCAGGCGCATCTTCCATGGTCCACCTTCGTACATATCCTGATAGCGACATCAGGGTCCCCTCCACCTCGACCCCACAGAATGACCCACATCCCCATTCCACTGAGCCAAGGGATACGTCTACTTCAACACCACCACATGATACCCATACTACCTCGGTTCCTCCACTGAGTGCTGCTCTGTCAACTAGGGGTGGAAGCTCCGATGGAGGATGAAGGAAGTGAAGCACGTTTGTGGTGTTATATTTTTTTTGTTTTTTCTTTTGGGGTCCCCCCACTGAGTGCTGCTCTGTCAACTGGGGGTGGGCCCCCGCGGGTACCCGCGAGATTCTCGCTACCCGCACCCGTACCCGTCCCGCACTGGTAACTGGTTTTAGTACCCGTACTCGTACCCGCAGGATGCGGGTACCCGCTGTTTGGGTACCCGCAAAAACCCGTCAAAACTTTTGAAACCCACGGGTACCCGCGACGCAAAAAAGTATGGACTTGTTCTCAACCGAAAGGAGCTCGCTTCAGACTCCTCTTCTCGAGCAATCGAATGAGGATGCCTCATGAGAACACTCCCGTGTCCTATCTCAACTGAAACCATCTGTGTTTCACTCCCGAAAAGCAGATCTTCCTCAGATGAACCGGAGAAACACGATGATTGCTGCTCTTGTAGAATACTGTAGAGGTCTTACAAGGAACAGATGTGTCCCACACATCGGACCGCGCTGGACCTGCAAAAAAGGGCATATGGGCACCGGGGAACCACTTTAAAGACCTTGTGTATCAATAGCAGACATGAGGAGAGCGGCGATGGTTTATCGAGAGGGGAGGCTATCGAGAGGCTGGAGGACACTACAAGAAAAACAGGTTTTAGGAACCGACAAATCGGTTCCCAATCCGTTCCAAAACTAGTTTAGAAACGGATTAGAGACGACCAGTGGTAGTATCCAATCGCGCGACTCCAATTTTTTCCAGTCTCCAATCCGTGCCTAATTAGGGACGGAAATTGTAGTCCCCAATCCGTCCCTAATTAGGGACTGGAAAAGTAGTCCCCAATCGGTCTTCAAATTTGGAAACGGCCATTGCCGTCTCCAAATTGGAAACGGCCTTGCCGTCTCCAAATTGGAAACGGCCTTGCCGTCTCCAAATTGGAAACGGCTCGTGCCGTCTCCAAATTGGAAACGGCAGGTGCCGTGTCCAAATTGGACACGGAAATTTTGGAGACGGACATGTCATCCGTTTCCAATTCTGGAGACGGCGGACCATCCGTTTCCAATTTTGGAGACGGATGGTTTGCCGTGTCTAATCGGTTCCCATTTAGAAACGGATTAGACACGACTCCTCGGTACCCAAATTTGGGAACGGACTAGTGACGGATTTCATCGTTCGTCCCTAATCCGTGTCTAATCCGTTTCTAAATTTAGAAACGGAAATGTCGGTTCCTAAATTCCGGAGGGAGGCGCGAGGCGGGTGGGAGCCGGTCGGAGAGGGAGGCGGGAGGAGGGTGAGCAAGAGAGGAAGAGAGCAAGAGCAATAGGTGGGAGGCGCCGTGAGAGGGTGAGCAAGAGAGGAAGAGCATCTGAAAAATTAAAATTAGGGTTAGAGGGGTATTTAGGTAATATAAAGTAATATTAAGGGCATTTATGTAATTTTTGCGGGTACCCGTTTGTGAAATAAAAAAACCCGCCCCGAACCCGAACCCGCACCCGCGGGTACGAGTAATTTTTTGTGGGTTCGGGACGGGTTTCGGGACGGGACGGGTAGTGCGGGTTTTTTGCCCACCCCTACTGTCAACCATTACATCACCACCAGAGTCTACTGGGAGACCTGTCCGGCATCTGGTGCACAATCCTCTACGTCTTCAAGACGAGGTACCCCTCTCTCTGTTTTGCAAGCCTATTCGCACAAAATGTACAAGGAATCATATCTGAGTAGGCTTAGAACACTTAAGGAAAGTGAGATTTTCTCTAAGAGAGGACTTAGCGTGCATCAATTTCAGCATCTATCTGTGTGGGACTTACTGGTCACCAGGAAGCTGACAAACACAGTCACCACGGTGACTCCTGTTTGTAAGGAACTCATCTATGAGTTCTATGCGAATCTCGTTCCTGAGATTGAAGAGCCAGACTCTGCTCTGTTTGGCACCACGTATGTTCGTGGTCATGTATTCAAGTTTAGTGTAGAGGTAATAAACGAATTTCTTGGGATTCCGCATATTCCGGTTACTCGGGCCAAGGAACTTCAGCTGGACCTAGATATGGATGATGTCACAAAGGAGCTGACAGAGGGTAGGTTAAGTTCCTGGCCAGGGCAGATTCCAAATTCCAAACTTCAATGGGAGTATACGTTGCTGAACAAAATTTCCCGCACGAACTGGGTGCCGAACAAGAAATCCGACGCAATAAGGCAGGATACAACAATTTTTCTCTACTGCTTGAAGAATGATATTCCCATCAATTTTGGGAAAGTATTTTTGGATTCGATCGTTGGATTGGGGTTATCTAACTCCACAAAGTTCAGTCTTCCATTCCCCTGTCTGATTCAGAATATTTTGGTTCAACAAGCGTCCGATATAGTTGGGAAAGATGAGGTTCGAGAGAATACTCCACCGTGGATTATCTTGGAAAAGCGTTATATGGCGAAGATGCCATCTGCTTCAACAGCTGGAACTTCCAAGAATAGCACAGTTCAGGCGCTTACTGAACTGAGACAAACTTTAAGTGCAACATTAAGTGCAGTGCTCCGAACCATCGATGGACTGATCTTGCTAAATACGCGTAAAAACCTGTAAGAACATGAAAAGCACGAAAGCAAGTAAAACGGATACGAAATCATACGTAAAACATCACATATGTATCAAAAACGTCTCCTAAATCGTGCAAAAAATACGTATGAAAACGAGATGATCAGTATGTTTCTTTGATAAGAATTCAAAGGGGGAGATTGTGAATGCAATAAAAAATAGGATTGCAGTTTAAAATTGTTATTTCAGGAAGTTGAGATATTTAAGGCGCATGAATTTAAATCAAGGTGGACTGGAGGAAGTCAACGAGAAGACTAAGGAGAAGAAATAGGAGTCAAAGTGTATCGAGCGGATTCAATGTTAAAGAGAGATCAGCATGACGGCACGGCTGAAAAACCGGGAGTGGTTGCTGAGCCGAGCGGAAGACAGATAAGTTGACCTGGAAAACAAAAAGAGGGTTAACAATTCTGAGAAGTATCATTGGAGTAAACGAAAAAGAGAAAGAAAGAGTTCTAAGGTTTTAGGTGTACTTAATTGGATACTGTACTTAGCGAAGAAACAGTTGAGGTTGTAATTACGTCTAACTCAGGGGGAGTTATCCGTGGAGGTCTTTAGTAGATTGTAAAAACTAGTAAGTGTACTTAAAGATTGACAAGTAAATAAACGAATATTGTTTGATATTTTCTGATCTCTTTGATTATTGGTTCAATAGTCATCTTCTACGAGTTTTCAGGGTTGGTGGTCGATGTGTTTATAGTTATTGCGATGATGACAATGGTGGTATTTGCAGCAGTTACGATAGTGGTGTTTCTGGTCACCGTGGATTTGGTATGGAATTGCATTGGGGAAAAAAAGGGTTGATGGGTTTTGTTTGGAGGTACTATAATAGTAGCTTGAAGAATGCATTTGGCTAGTTATTTTGGTTATTAAGTCATTGTTTCCTCGAGATGTTTCTTATTTGCAACCTTATTATGTACTGTGTGCCTTCATGTTTACAAGTTTATGTGAACGAGATCTTGGATCTTCCACAAGTTGCATGAAGACAAACAACGAGAGACAATGCAAAATAGCTTTAAGATGTGTTCGTTCGGGGACACACGATGGGAGCAAGGCAAAAAAGTTTCGAGACATGTTTGCACAATTGGACATAAAAAGATTTTCTAAAGACCACACGAGAACAACCAATAACACTTAGAAAAGATTACAAGAAGTCTCTACAAGGAGAGGAGGATGAAAGGATCAAGAAACATGAGCATTAGACAATGTTCGACCAATGCAGATTTTTGCTCGGCCAAGATGCTGTGCCAGAGTAAGAAACGCTCGACCTGAGCATTTAATATGTTCCATTTTTTTAGGATTAAAAATTATGTGGCACTCGACTGAGCCATCCGACCGCTCAACCAAACAATTTTACTGAGTTTTTAAGTTAGCTTATTTTAATACATTTTCTATTACTGTTTGGTCCCTATAAATAAATGACCCTTTGTATAACATTATTAACCTATTTTTTATTAATAAATTTGTCTTTTTTTCCTTGTTAATCCTAGAGATTTAGCTACCAACTCTTGAAGAGATTTCGAGTTGGTTTTTACTTCAACATTGGATCACTAGTGTTGTAGTGTCATTCGCGGCGTTTGAGGTTCTTTAGTCTAGTTTAGTCTAGATTTTTAGGAAATCTTTTATTCGGAAAGAAAAGTTCTAGGTTCAACTACCGGATTACTAGTGTGTTTCATTCTAATCCAATCTCCTAACAATAGAACGTCGTCGATCCATATCAAGTGGTATGAGAGCTTCGTTTTTTTGTTACCCTTTCCAGTTTAATTTTTATTCTAGTTATATTTTATTTTCTTTAATTTGATTTAGTTTAGATTATTTTAGTTTAATTTTTTCGTTTCACAAAAAAACACAAAAAAGGGAACACATAAAAAAGAGGAAAACAAAGAAAATCACCAAAAAAACACCAAAAAAGAAGAAAGAGAAAAGGAAAATGACAAAAAAATGAAGAAAATAGAAGAGGGAGAATAGTTCTTAGGTAGATATAGAAGCATAGTAGTTTAGAAATTATTAAATTGTTCACTTGGACGTCTAGATCTATTTGATATTGTCGAAAATTTACTTTGAGTCTTTCTTGATTTCTAAACTAAATCGAAGAGGAGAAGATGAGGAAAAGACAATCAAGTGAGTGAGATAAATTGAGCGAAAGAATTTTCTGAGAGATTGTGAGGTTCATTCATTTTCTTTTCTTTCATTTTTTTCTTTAACTTTTGAATGTTTAGTTCGGGAGTAACCACGACAAACCCACTTACAGTGAGGGAACCATCTCGATGTAGTTTCTGATGAACGGATTCAGGCGTATAAGGCAAGCTTTCAGTTAACAGTTAGGTTTGATGGAGGAAGCAAACTATGGGCATCGGCCAGAGCAGTCACGTAGAAGGCCACCTTTAGCTCATAATGCATATCCTCTAGACATGGATGAAGAGGAGTATGTCGAGGTGTTTGATGAGTTTTATGACCATATGAAAAGGAACCACCAACGTGCAGGAGCTCAACTCGATGATGATATTAGCAGCATCAAGATGGAGATTCCTACGTTCATCGGAATGAATGATTCTAAAGTCTACTCGGAATGGGAACATAAGATAGAGTTATTTTTCAAATTACATTGTAATCCTTTGATTTCTTTTTAGATGATTGTAATATGAGGTAACACTGTATGGATTGACATGCAAGAATATGGTGGTTAAGCTGGAAATATACAAAAAGTTCACAAATGATTTAACAGTTGTTGTTTCAGAAGATGTTTTGATTGCATCTTCTTTATTTAAAAACTTTTCAAAGCTTTTTGTTAATACGAATATAAACTTAGATAGTGTGCATTGATATTAGATCAATAGCTCCAATCCATGTCATGAAATGCCAATACAAGTGAAACATGATATGTGTTATGCCCATGTTGTTGATTGAAACTCCATGCTTGATGTTTTTGTCATTTTAAGTCCTAAAACTTGCGAGGATAAAGAAGTATCATCATTTAACGCAAATGAGCAGAGTTCGAGGATACAAACATTGATATCCACCTACATTTTATTCTTAGTAATAATCAGAAGCTGGAGCAGTATTACAAACAAAAATAAAGCCAAATTGTTCCCCATGTTTGAAAAGAACCAAAACCAAGTTTGAAGAACGATTTGGCTCACACAAGCAACGACTCGTGTTCTATCATACACATCATTTCAGGCTACAGTTCGATTCAAAAACTTAATCCTAAAATAGAATGCTAGAGATAAGGCAAAGACAAAGATATGGTTGCAGTGACTTTACAGTGGAGACCATGTGGCAATGATGCAGTGGAGACAATGCAGTGGAGACGGTGCAACACGATGAAGTGGAGACGATGTGACAATGATGCAATAAAGATAATGTCACAAAGATTCCGTAGATACGATGCCACAAAAATGTAGCAAAGACAGTGCCACGAAGATACAATGTATACAGTTCGACAACGATGCAATGCCCGTTTTAGGAAAGGAAAAAAAAGGGAAAGAAATAAGAAGAAAAGAGGAGGGTGGGAGCACAATTGGGAGAGTAGAAAGAAAGAAAAGAAGGAAAAAGATAGACATTGGTTATATTTATGTTAATTATATAGTCTTTATAATTTCGTAATTATATTTATTATTAAAATTTATATTTAAATTGGGGTAGCTTCAAAAATACACTTGAACTGCTATTAGAACTTCAATCCTGTCATTCCCTAAAAATATGTCAACTTCAACTTTACCCTTATAATATTGATAACCCCATATTACTCTTGTCATTTAATCGACGGTTTTCTCTCTCCTCCAAAGCACCTCGATTTTTCTCTCTCCTCTAGGGCAAAAATTTTGCTTCTCCCACATTCGATTCGTCACGATTAGCTTCAAATTGGCATTAGATTCACCGTGATTAGGTTGAAATCGTTTGTTTTCAACAAAGAAGCTTGAAGTTAGTTACGTTTCGCAGAAAAACCTGGTATATATAGTGAGGTTTGCTCTTGGATTAGAGTTTATTTTTAATTTGAGTAGATTAATTATATTTATGGGGAGATAATGGTGTTTTTTGTGTTTCTTTTGTGAATTTGATATCTAAAAGCAAAATTTGAATAACATGAGCGAGTAGTAATATGTATAGATTCAATTCTCTCTTTCTCAAAATGAGCCTTATAGTGTTGTAGTCAAACGAGTCACTGAGTCAAATGGAGTGAGTCAAATGGTCGCAGTGAGTCACAGGGTCACATTAGGTCATGCAGTCCCGTTGGTTCACAAAGTCTCATCGAGTCATACGGTCGCACTGGATCATAGAGTCATATTGAAACACATGGTTGCAGTAGGTCATAGAGTCGCATTGGATCATAAAGGTTCATCGAGTCGCACAATCACACTGGGTCACAAGTCATATTGAAATACATGTTCGAGTGGCTCACAGAGTCGCATTGGGTCATAAAATCTCATTGAATCGCACGATTGCACTGGGTTACAAAGTCATATTCAAACACATGGTCGTAGTGGGTCATAGAGTCGCATTGGGTCACAAAGTCTCATCGAGTCACACAGTTACACTGGGTCACAAAGTCATATTGAAACACATGGTCGCAGTGGATCACAGAATATCATATAAGAATTTACCCAATTTTTATGTTTTTTCTAACGGTGTAATGGATTCAATGGATGAAAAAAATCACACTGATTTATTTTTCGTATGATGGTAAATGGGAAAAACATAAATGGAGAATTTCAATGGTTGGAAGAGTTCAGAAAAACTAGAGAGTATTTTTCTATTGTTCTCCAATTAGTTAGACATACCAGCAACATATTGATGAGTTATGCGCAGAGATGATGGTGGGGAAAATACAACGAAGTTAAAGTAAGATTTTTGCCCTATTTTTATCAAAATAGGAAGCCGACATGGGTAATGAATGATAAGCATCTTATTTTTATATGTTCGATTGAATAAGAGGAATTCAACCTCGCCTTTATGTGGAAATAGAATCGGCAAATGTGGAGTATGAAAAAAATTAAGAGGAAAGTTGAACCTCTAATTCTTGCTTTTGGAAGCATTGCTAGAGGAGGTTAGAATGGAGGTGTTTTAGATTATGAGGATTGTATTATAGTAGGTTGGAATAACAAAAATAGAGTTGGGAGCAATCCGACAGAAACAATAAAGAATTCAGATTCGAATAATTATGATCATGAACATACTAGTGGGTTAAGAGAATATGGTGGTTGTGCCATGAATATGGTCATTCATGAAGTTATGTTTGTGGAAATAATGAAGGTGATAGTGATGTGCCAATAGAGCATAAGGATGGTGATTTTAGAATAACTAGGAAATAGTAGTTTACTAGAAGCCAAACAATCGAAATTCAGTTTTCGAGTTTGGAGATGGATTACAACATAAAATTAGGCAAGTGTTTGATAGCAAGAAGGATGTACATGCATTTCTAACGAAGGGTTCACTTGAAGCTTATGTTAGATATGCAACATTGAGTTCTAATTCGAAGTTGTGGGAAGTACGATGCAAGTTTGCCGAAAGTGGTTGTAATTGGAAATTATGTGTGACAACAATCCCGAATTCCAAATTGTTTAGTGTGAAAACACACCATCCTATTCATAAGGGTTAACCTATATCTAAATCGACAGAATCTATAAAACGTACAACGCAATTGGTTAAAATTATTTGAATGAGGAATATGCCAGGAAATATGAAACACCTCCACCAAAAGAATGTATGGCTCGTATAAAAGCAAAGTACGATGCCAATATCATATTTGATGGCATTAAGAGGCAAATGCAATGCTCGAAATGAGATTATTGGTAATGAATTTAATCATTATAGGAGGTTTCTACAGTGGTTGCACATGTTTACAGAAAGAAATCCACAATTTTTCGTAAATCTTCAGCGGATGGTGATGGGAAAAACTTCAAATACCTTTTTATGGTTGTGGGAGCGACTATAAGAGGATGAAAATACATGTGTAAAGTGGTTCATGTGGATGTAATATTTCTGACAAGAGTGTACAAGGAAGCATCGATCGTGGCAACCGCGAAAGATGGTGAACATTACCAATATCCTCTAGCTTGGAGAATAATCGACAAAGAGAAGGAAGAATCATGGACATTGTTTATGTCAATGTTGAAAGAGGTGATGCCAGATAGACATGATGTCGTTGTGATAACAGATCACCATAAAAGCTTGATAAAAGATTTCAAACAAGTTTACAAAGAAGCTGATCATGGTTTTTGTGCACGAGATATATCCTAAAACATAAAGAGTTGCATCAGTAAAGGTCAAGATAGAAAGAATTCAAAGGGTGATACTATGGCAGAAATGTTCTTCAAATGTGCAGCAGCATACACGGTGAACGAAATTGAAGAGCTATTTAATTATTTGAAGGCTAGGTACAAATATGACCATTGTGACCTTTTTTACCATTGTGACCTCTATGACCTTTGTTGTTGTTGTGACTTTTGTGTAGGTCTCCTAATGTGGCAAAGTATTTGAAGAAAGAGGAACTTGATCCCATTTAGTGGACGGGATGCAAATTTATAGGTGAAATGTACAATTTATTAACCACTAATGGGGACAGGTACAAATAAGAATTTTGTGACTAATGAGGCCACGTTGAAGATGTCAAAAAAAATTTTGGTGCTAGCGTTTTTAGATATTTATTTGGGAAAGAAAGCGGAATGATTTAATAGGTATAAGTTAGAAATAGCTAATGGTTATTATTTTCAAAAGTTAACACCCTATGTTGAAAAAACATCAAACATCCAAATCTGAGGTTATTGAACTGAACAGACTGAGTGATGAATATGAGGTGAGAAATGAGAAGGATAGAAGATTCGTAGTGAGTCTTTAAAAAAAAGACGTGTGATTGTAAAATGTTTTATATGGATAAATATCGATGTAGTCACGTAATTGTTGATGCACATAAGATAGATAAAGGTCGCAAAATACCAAAACTATGTTCAACATACTACATGATGAAGATATGGTGTTTGCTTACCAAGAAACTGTGTATCTGGTTCTCGATTGCAATGATTGGAACATTCCTCCTTAATATTGTGAAATGACGGTTCTATGTCCTATGTTAGCTAAGCAAAGGTAAAGTGGGTGGCCTAAAGAGAATAGTTATCTGGACCCGGAGAGGTTCGAAGAAAAACCCCATCTTCGTCGAGACAAACGGGTCCAATGCCAACATCACTGAGAGTGTTTAGAACGTGACAACCCAGTCAACGCCAACATAAAAAAAGAATAGACTACTCTGACATTTGTGACCTTGTGACCCATTCGACATCTCTTTTGAAATATCATTCACAAATTTTTTTAATTGTAGATATTTAATTTAGGGGTGGGCAATCCAGGTTTCGGTCTGGGTTCCTCGGTTTTCGGTTTGGTTCGGGTTCCTCAGGTTTTGAAAAAATGGACCCGAGTTGAACCCGAATGTTTTCGATCCAGATTTGGTTCGTGTTCGGGTTCAAAAGAATTTGACCGGAAATAACCCGAATTACATTTGCATATTTGGATTCTTTGGGTAGTTTGGTTTATTCAGGTTGTTCGGGTTAGGGTTTTTTCGGGTATTATACATAATTTGGGTTATTTAGGTTAAAATTCTTTGGATAATTCTTTTTTTAATATAAAAAAATATCACATTTAACACACACATATATATATATATATAATACCAGATGTTTTTAGTGTTTATATATTTTTTAAAAATTTTAAATTGTATTTTTTATTTTATTTTTTAAATTGGGTTGTTTGGGTTCCTCGGGTTTTACCTGAATCCGAACTAGATCGACCCGAACCCAAACGGATTCTGAAATTTGAACCAATATGGGTTTCTAGGATAACCCATATTCTAAACGATTCGGGTTGTTCGGATCGGTTCGGATCGGTTCGGGTAACTCGAATTGCCCACTCCTAGTTAAATAGGAATCAATATAGACAATCATATTAATAATGTCGAAATTTAACGAAATATCAAATGTATTTTTTTCTAAAATTTACTCAAATTCATCCAACGAGTTCGAGTTCGTAAAACACTATTATTTGAAACACATTTATCTGTTCTACACTTCTTGTGACACATGGAAAAAATTCATTTTAACTATTATTTGACGTTGTAAAATATCTGATTTAACATGATTTGCATTCCTAAATGCATCGAACGCATAACTTAAATGCATCGAAAACACAATTAACATGATTTGCGTTTCTAAGAGAATATCCTTGCTATTTCCCATTTAAATTTTTATATATAATTATTCATAGATCTAATAAATTAACTATTTAGTTTATTCTCATATTAATAATTAGGTAATTGGTTTTATTACTAAAATTTTTATTTGACGAATATTCGATTTAAAGTATTTATATATCTATATATATTATGATTTAAATATTTATAACTATTTTAATAACAAAAAATTATATTGTATTTCAGAATTATTCAACATTTTTCATAGAACTTAGAAACAAACAAAATCTTGAAAATAATTACAATTTTATTAACCATTTATTTAATTATAAAATAATATTTTTATTTCAAATAAATATTAACATAAAAATATACTAATATTCGTATATTTATATATTCCTTTCATCATATTCACTGTTCAATACGGTATTACTTTCTTTTAGAAATATATGCAACTATATAACTCTAATTTTTAACATGGCGCGGATTGTTTTGCTAATAACAATAATAAAAGAAAAAAATCTTCCACCTTCATACTAGACTTTTAACGGGAATTAAATTTATCCAACTTGAGAACATATTGAGCTTCTCCAATACATTTTGTTTAACTTATTCAACCTTATTAGTTATTTCTTCTCCGTCATGTGAATCATCAATAAATTTTATATATTTTATCCTTAAAGATTTTGAATTAAATCAAACGACATGTATATATATATACAACACTACAAAAATACAAAAATATTAATGTAAATTTGCATTAGAAAATAAGTTTTTAACTCTAGAAGTTTGCTAGAGCATCGTTGTTAAAGGCTAAACATTGGGTTTACGTTAGAAATAGAAATACTAATTCTATGCTAAATTGTGTTATATGTAACAACACCAACTCAATGCACTTGTGTTACCATTGTCAACACAACAAGATTTGACAACATCAAAAGTTTACTAGAATATGTGTTTGTCGTTGTATCACAATGTAAAACTACGTTGTGTTAGATTAGGTTGCGCAAATCTAATGCAACCTACATTGTACAAGCCAATGCGAAAGAAATGTATAGCTTTACATTAGTATATCTAAAATATTTTTTACACATGATTGCGTTAGTATATTTTTACAAAATATAAAATTTTAACTAAAAATTATTGTTCTTCTAAACATTGTTCTAATCTCACAATATTGATCTAGGAGATAAAAATGTGAGGGTGAGTGAAGGCTGGTCGAAATGCATTGTCGATGGACGAAAGAATTATATTATTGATCGGAGATCGGCGAACATTGCTTTGAGTGTCTTGATATTTTCCTTTTTTCACGAAAACTGCAAAAATGAGTATCGATGTATATCAATACCCGTTGCTCAAATCTACTGCAACCTACATTGTACAAGCCAATGCGAAAGAAATGTATAGCTTTGCGTTAGTATATCTAAAATATTTTTTACACATGATTGCATTAGTATATTTTTTACAAAATATAAAATATTAACTAAAAATTATTGTTCTTTTAAACATTGTTCTAATCTCACAATATCAATCTAGGGGATAAAAAGGTGAGGATATGCTTGCAAGTGAAGGCTAGTCGAAATGCATTTTCCATGGACAAAAAAATTATATTATTGATCGGAGATCAACCAACATTGTTTTGAGTGTCTAATTTTTTTCTTTTTTCACGACAACTGCAAAATGAGTATCGATGTATCGATACCCCATCGCTTGAAGTATCGGTGATATGGAACTTCGTCAATCTTAAATTAAAGATCTTTCCGAAACAGTTAGGCCACATCGATATACAAAATAAAAATATTATTATTAGAAGACTATTATACTATGAAAAAACAATAATAAATACGTACCTATATGTATAGTTCATCGAACATGCCTTTATAATCTAAGGAAGTCTTAATCCTCTCCTTACTAGATAATTTCTCCTAAGATTGTGTTCGGTTTTACCATTATAAAACAATTAGTTAGAATTTAGAAATATATATATATATAAATATATATATATATATATATTATAATAAGTATATATTCTTCTTGATCTCTTCGGTTATTTCTTTAGTCTTCTCGTGTACCTACGATTTGTTTTATTTTTATATGTCTTCCGCATGAACTCCAAAACAATTAGACTTCGATCTAACTCTTATTGCTAAAAAAATATATATTAATGAAAATTAGAGTTTGTTCTAACTCTTATTGATAAAATAAAAATATTAATATGTATATTATATAACGAAAATATAAATATTTACTAACAGAGTTGTAACATACGTTTTGGGAACAAAGTTGCAATATACGTTTTGGGAAGGATTTCATACCAAACGTAGAGATAAATGGAATCAAATCTGGTGTGATAAGGGTCCTCTAACTTCTATTTACTTTCTCTCTCCGCTCAAGAAACTCTTGACTTGATCGATTCGCGACAAGTGCCTTTTAGATCTCTGAAGTGGTGAAAACAGGATGGAACTTGTCAAAATATGGATCAATGACCCAATTATCTTTTGGCTTGTAATCAATGAATTCATTCGCTTTGTCACAAGATCTTTTTATCGATCATATACTAAGTTGTGGTTGTGATTCCCAATATCATTCTTGTTAAAATAATTTTTAAAAAAATTAGTAAAATCACATTTATAAATAAATTATTAATTTACCACAAAAACAAATCACCTATAGTGTTTGGTATGATGATGAGTAGACATCAACTCGTATGCGGGTCGAAATAATTGGTTTTGGTACATCGTATTATATTGTAGATCATATTATAAAATCTATATCGAACTTAAAAAATAAAAACAAATAGCTTAATATAATCATATTTCTTAAAGATATAGTTTAAAAACTTGTCAATATGTTGGTTCACCATATGGGTTGGCACTTTTTTCATATGTAACCATCGCATAGATGTGCATAAAGCTCATCAACGTTAGAAATTACCGAGATACATGATCATTCTTGGTATCATGTTGAAACTGTGAGAATAACTATGTCGATTTTCATTGTTATGATGCCAAGGAGCATAGGTTTAAATGATACCAATGGTAAACTGCGAGGTTGTGATTCACTAGTAGTGTTCGGATTATCCAAAATAACATTTGTAAGATTGGCGAGATATAGTACAACACGAAAAAACATTAACATATAAAAAACCAACTTAATACCAACTCTAAGCCAACCCCAATACCAAACCAAATCTAAACCAAACTAAACTCATCTAAATGATCTAAACCAACTAGAAACCAACCATTAAACCAGTTCATTCTATAATTAAATCTAACCAAACCAAAACCTAAGTGAACTTAACCAAACCAAGACCGTTCTAACCGCTCGTTAATCAAACCTAAGTGAATGATCCAATCTAAACAAATCTAAATATTCATAATCCATAAAATTTCGTAACTAAAAACTAGTAAATTCATAGTAATGAAACTAAATCAAACTTCAGTTGCATCTAAGTCATTCAAAATAACATATATCTGAAAACCATAACTTAACTAAACAAAAAGTAACCAAATTTTTGAAATATAACTTATGATAATAACGAATTTGGTGAGAAACACAAATAAATAGAGAAACAAATCAGAAATGGCGAGAGAGAGAAACATTGAGTGTGGCGATTTACAAAAAAGGAATGAGAAAGAATGAACCATTGGTTCACGTTTAAGAACATGAAAATACAATTGTGTTGCCTCGACCATAGAACATTTAAACCAATTGCATTGCTAACACATCTCAATCAGGACACGATACCACATCACGCTAGCTAATGCCAATATGATGCAATAGCGTTAGAATTGCCAAGATCATTATGTTACCTCTCTCGAAATCCATATTTTGCGTTGACACTTTGAACGATAGTTAAGTGATGAGTATGAGGTGAGAATGAGAAGGATAGAAGATTCATAACGAGTCTTTAAAAAAGAACATGCATTGCAAAATGTTTGATGTGGATAAGTATCTATGCAGTCACGCAATTGCAATTGCACATAAGGTTAATAAAGGTCATAAGATACCAGAACTATGTTCAACTTACTACCTACAGGAGACATGGAATTTGGTTTACCAAGAATGGAAAGCAAGCCATCATAATCTACCACCATCTTTGACATGGATCTCGAGGTATATGTACTTTCCAAATAGTCTTTAAGAACATCCGGAAATTCTTCCATGTCTTCATCCATCCGCATCTTGTGCGACTACATGAACAGAATATCACAAACGTAGTAATTCTTTAACCCATATTCAATTGGATATTTTCGGATGCAGTTATACAGCTCCAATAACGCCTCATCCAATTGCTACAAAAAATTGATATTCATGAATACATATGACCCAAAATAACATTTGTGACCTTTGTGAGCTTTGTTGGCTTTGCAACCTTTGTATAATTTGTGATCTTTGTTAACTTTTTCACCTCTGTGACCTTTATGACTTTTGTGACTAAGGGTTAAAAAAGTTTACGTACGTCATCCTTTAGTATTATCTCCCAAAATTCTGACTCACGAGATAGCCTATTTATGATTTCCACCAATGCTCTTGGCAAGGTTTTGTCATAAATTTATATAGACTAATCAACTGGAAACTACTATCATCAATGAACGAAAGAGTTCAGATATCTTTCCTTGTACCAATCCCTTGGGCTTCCACACAAAATTCCTACTCCCTTCAGCATCTATTGGTTCTTGAACCACCTTTTCTGCGAGTTATTCTTGAACAACCTCTTCTGCAGCAATAGCTTTATCTACACTTCTCCATCACCCTCACTCTCACCCTCGCCCTTTTCCTCCCCCTTCCTCTCGTTGCCCTTGTTGTTGGCCCCCCCGTAGTTTTTGTTCTCCAAGTGTTTTTGATCTTTTTGCTGGTGTCTTAGCAATGGACCAACATATGCATAAAAATCACTTCATACATTAGACTCATCCTTTGTGACATTTGTGACCTTTGTGAGCATCGTGAGCTTTGTGATCATTATGACCTTTGTGACCCTTGCGATCGTTGTGACCCTTCTGACCCGTGTGACCTTTGTGATCATTGTGCCTTCGTGACCATTATGACTCAAGTGATCTTTGTGACTCGATAGGAACAACTGCATCAAACCTCTTCGACTAAAACTTTTGGAGTTATCTCAACATCAATATCAATGGTAACCTTTTCGACAAGAACCACTAGAGTATCCTCTGCAGGAACCTCGTCAAGAACACCTACGCCAGCATCAGGAGCAACCATTGGAGGAACCTCGCCATGAATGTATTCAAGTAGAGGAATGCTAGACTGAAGCCCACTTCAAAAATTAGCGGCAGGTGTAATCTTTTCAATTAATGTTGAAATGTTTGGCATCCCCTATTCTAAGTCATCTCGAGTGTCATTTTCAGCCTCTAACTCCATCGGCTTTTCTTTTTGCTCTTCTTTGGGTTCTTCTCTTGACACTAGATATGGACGGTGTTGGAATCCAAATTCATAATATCTCCGGTGCTCGTATCTTTCTAGGCATCTTTTGATTTTGTCGTCTTTCGGCCTTTAGTTTTTTCTGTCTTGTCAGCACCTTTGAGATTTATTGCCTTTGATTTTGGGTTAGACAAATCAAACCCGACGTCCCTTAGAAAGTCTTTTACGGCGTTGATAATTATTTTCTCTGATTTTTTTATTTCTTTCATTAATTTATGCTCCAGTGTTAAAGAGACTGTCGCTTCTTCTCCTTCAGTTTCAGCCTCTTCTTCAGCTTCAGCTTCAACATCACCTTCTTCTTCAGCCTCTACAAATCCTTCATCTTCATCAACTTCAGATATGGGTGGAAGATCTACAACCTTTATTTCTTTTCCCCCTTGCTTTTCTTTCTCTTACTCCCTTTCTCTTTCTTTTTTTGTTTTTCATCAAGAACTGTTTTTTGCATCAACAGTTTGAGCTTACAGATGTCCTCCCAAGAAATACCCTTTGGATTTCTTTGTAGATGTTCCATCCATTCTGAATATCAGTGTCGTTGCATCCCTCATAATACTACAAATCATAAACTAAATCTTTCTTATCGTCTTCAGCATGAATACTTCGAATATCCTGCAAAAACAACAAATAATCAGTGTGACCCTTGTGAATTTTTTCACCCTTATGATCCTTGTATAATTGTTACCTTGGAAACTCTAGTATGCTTGATCACGTCAACATACTTTGGGTTCAAATTAGATTTAACCCGCTTCTTGCACATCCTTCAGCATGATGGATCGGCATCCATAACATCAATGTACCAAACGTTTTCGCCAAACTATGGATGGCTTCCAATGGAAGTAACTGAAACATTTAAACAAAATGCTAATAACACAAAAGTACGAAAACATTCATGTTATTCTAATAATATATACAACTTACAATGAGTGAAATCATGAAACCGCCACAAAACAATTTTGGTTTTGGTGATTTCCCGTTAACATATTTGTGGCAAGTATCCACAAGCTTTTCAAATGTGTAAAGCCCTCATGGAAAACCTTTACAAAATTCCAAGTCATCAACCATATTAGTCAAATCATGGCTGATAGAATTGTCTGATGAAGGCTTGTGATCCAGAACTTGCCACAACACCATCAATATTGCCAACCTCTTCCGGTCGGTGGAATTCTTCGTCTTCACAAGTTTTTCACTTACTTGAGTGACGGTCATCTTTCCACGACCAAAATTCTTCAGCTTCAATGTATCATACCGTTTCGACTCTCATCCTCCGAGATAGAGTCTAAAGTTCAATCCGATAATTAGTACATATTCCACTATAGAGTATCGGATGAAAATATTGTTTACAACAAACCATATCTCCTTATTATCTGTACAATCACTGAGGGACTTAATATAAAAAACATTTGAATGTTTATCGGGTGAAGTTACATTGATAATAGAACATATGTCATATATGTCTAGGAGGTCATCATTAATATTTTGACCTTCCACCATCTCTCCATCGGTGAACCCATAGCTTAACATTCCTAATGTGTTAAAAGGGTTCGCTCTCACTATTGAAATCAAACCGAACTAAATAATATTTGACTCTTAATTTTTTGAAAATAATATATCTAAGCTCAACCAAACCCAAATACCGTAATGCACAACAGAACTTCAAGGAAATGAAGAACATGATTGAATCATAAAATAAACCATATCCTAGTCATGAATCATTTTCTTTCTTTTTTTCCCAACGAAGTAATATAATTAAATTTTGGTCGGACTATAAATGCTTGTTTTTCCTTAAAAAAAGATATATTCCATTTAATTAAATCGCTTGGAACCATATGCCTGAAAAGCACGAGTCCTTATCCGTCCAAATCGCTTCTACGCAAAGCTCACTCAGAACCTCCGTTCGCCGGCGGTAGAATTTTCCGTTTACCTCGGACGGAATTTCTTTTTTCGGACAAAACATGCTCCCTCCGACGAAGAACGAGGACGACGGCGACGTCAACGTCGGAGAGAAAGAGTTGGAATCCGATCGCCTTCTCCCGCCCCAAACACTCCCCTCGAGCTCCTCATCTTCATCGTCTTCCTCCTCCGAAAACTCCGATGACGAAGAAACCGATGTAGCTTTTGAATCCAGGGAGAAGATCGTCATAGTCGACTTCGGATCTCCCGATTCCGCCGCCGGTGACGCCGCTACGCCGCCGTTCTCGTGGCGGAAGCTGTGGTTATTCACCGGGCCTGGGTTCCTGATGAGCATAGCGTTCTTAGATCCGGGTAATCTCGAGGGAGATCTGCAAGCCGGAGCGATCGCAGGTTACTCCCTGCTATGGCTGTTGATGTGGGCCACCGCAATGGGACTGCTGATCCAGATGTTGTCGGCTCGGATCGGCGTCGCAACCGGCCGACATCTAGCGGAGCTCTGTCGGGAGGAGTACCCAACATGGGCAAGGTATGTGCTTTGGTCTATGGCGGAGCTTGCCCTGATCGGAGCTGACATTCAGGAGGTCATCGGCAGTGCCATCGCTATTCAGATTCTCAGCCGTGGTGTACTGCCGCTATGGGCCGGTGTTGTTATTACGGCATCTGACTGGTGAGTCCCTCGGATTCAACTAGATGTGTATAAGTTGAATGTCTCTGGTTCTAGATCTGTCAATTTCATGGGTTAATTTGAAGCTCGCGTTTCTGGGTTTAAGCTTTGGTGGAACTGTCAATCCTGAGCGATCAATCCTCAGAGTTGAAATCAAATTTTGGGTAGAATAATTGTCTTGAACATAATCTGGGTCTTGATCGTGCATCTAATTTCCAGTACTTTCTTGGCACTGTGAATGCTAATTGATTGTTTATATCTTGCAAACAGTTTTGTATTTTTGTTTTTAGAGAATTATGGTGTAAGGAAGTTAGAAGCTGTTTTCGCAGTTTTGATTGCAACAATGGCGATGTCCTTCGCTTGGATGTTCGGCGAGACCAAGCCGAGCGGAAAAGAACTTCTGATAGGTGAAACATTTTTATCTTCATACTTGCAATCAGCTTTCTGTATTTGATGGTTAGGAAGACTTATTTTTCGTGTGTTGTGTACTCCGTGTGATAGGAATATTACTTCCACGACTTAGCTCGAGAACAATTAAGCAAGCCGTAGGCGTTGTAGGCTGTGTCATAATGCCTCACAACGTATTTTTGCATTCGGCTCTAGTGCAGTCAAGGAAAGTTGATCCAAAGAAGAAAGGCCGGGTTCAAGAGGCACTAAATTACTATATGATTGAGTCTTCGGTTGCCCTTTTTGTCTCGTTCATGATTAACTTGTTTGTGACGACCGTCTTTGCAAAAGGGTTTTACGGCACTGAACAAGCTAACAGGATAGGACTAGTAAATGCTGGACAGTATCTCGAGGAGAAGTTCGGAGGTGGACTTCTCCCTATTCTTTATATATGGGGAATCGGATTGTTAGCTGCGGGGCAAAGTAGTACAATAACTGGTACATATGCGGGACAATTTATCATGGGTGGCTTTCTAAACCTACGGCTTAAGAAATGGCTGAGGGCAGTGATAACACGGAGCTGCGCCATTGTCCCAACCATGATCGTGGCGATTGTGTTCAATACTTCTGAAGCTTCTTTGGATGTCTTGAATGAATGGCTTAATGTGCTTCAGTCCATACAAATTCCCTTTGCTCTTCTTCCTCTTCTAACCTTGGTAGCCAAAGAGGAGATAATGGGAGTCTTCAAGATTGGACCTATTCTGGAGGTAAAATTTCGACATGTATTGACATTTGAGCATCTGATTTCTCTGTTAGTGTCTTGTACTAATCACAAATCATACCAATTGTTACCATTTGCATATGCTTGAGCTTCAAAGTTAATCAATCAACTCAATTTCTCGATCTATCTTGCAGAGACTAGCATGGACAGTGGCTGCCCTCGTAATAATCATCAATGGGTATCTTCTGTTTGATTTCTTCATGTCTGAAGTGGAAGGGTTTCTATTTGGAGCTGCGGTTAGCGTCTGCACTGCGGCCTACGTTGCCTTCATAATATACCTCATCTCACACAGCAGCACCGTCCCATCATCTTGGTCCTCCATAGAGCTCCCCAAAAGAATATCTATGCCGCCCAGCTAAGAATATCAGGGAATCAAATCATCACATCTCAAGCAATAACACAGAAGCATACGGCGACTCAAAGGCAACAATTTCATTGTCTTGGACACTGTCAATACTCATTGAAACTCCAAGCATAGATTCCACTGATACAGTGGCAGTTCTTCTACTACCCTTTTTTTTGTCTTAAAGCAGAAGTATAACTCAAGTGTATTCCTTATTCTTTCTATCATGTAAGTAGCAAAGGAGTTAAATTAACAGAGCTTTTATCTTTTCTTTAACCTTCATAGAAAGTGAAAAACTACTTTTATCAAAACTTTATGCAAAACAAACAAGAGGTGAGATGGTAAATCTCAAGCTCTAAAGTAAACCTCTCTACAGTTACATTTCTACATTCCATTGGTGCAGGAACAAGATAGGTGAGATCTAACACTTGCCCATCTAATGAAGTCAGTTTCCTTTGTCGTTTTCGACATCTCGGATTGTAATGTAATGTTCTTGAAAAGGATGTCTCGTGAAACAGGCATGGAACTTACTGTCAGAAAGTATAAGACTTGGTTTCTGACAGTAAGAACAAATGTCCAGTTCTATTTGTCTTTTCATGTTATGTTACTTCCTCTTTCACTGCTCTTACAGGACCTCTCCTTCTGCTTGGATACAAGTTTTTACCCCAAAGATGTTAAAGAGATTGCTGAAGCAGCGCCCAACTGAGACAGACGGATCTCCACGTGACAACTCAAAATTTGGTAAGATACAAATAAGTTGAGATCTGAAAAGCGATTCCATATAAATTGGTATCTTCCTGTCAGCAAGAAAACCATAAGGAATGAGATGATAAGCCATATAAGCATAACTGTTAAGCAGCAATTGAGTTGAGCATATCAGGTTCTATCGATCCTATAATTTCATAGATTAATCGATTTGATTTGTTGATCCATTGAGTCTTCTATCAAAGTAATTGCAGAGAAGAATCCAATATGAACAAAGGGTTTGCATCATATGAACAAATCAATCAACCTCATACATTTCAAAGTGTTTAACATGAACTATCAATTACACTCAGGAAATGAATACAAACAAATTCAGATCTTAAGTTGTACTGATAAGTATATACAATCCAAAACTCCACCTAAGCACAAGAAGCTTAGATATCAATGACCCTCCATTTTGTTTTCACTACAAGATCAATGATCTGTTTCCCCTCCATTTGCCTTAGTTCTCTATCGTGTTTAAAGAGGTTTCTTTCTTGGCGTTAGGAGACAAAAACTTCTAAATCTCTACAGCAACTTTCAACAAGTAACATCCTCATAAAACGCTAGCGGTACCTCTGGCGAGATAGGCATTGTGGCCACACACTTGAACTGCACCAATAGAACAAGATCATGATTAGGTCATTGTGGTTCCAGCAACTTCAAAGCATGATTCAAGTCATGTATAATTACCTTATGTCGCTTGTACTTCTCTCTCACTGCTTGTAGAGCACTTCCTCTTCTGCTCAGATACAAGTCATGTATGATGCCCACAGATTCTTTCAGATCAGCCGGTTTGTACTTCGTGTACTTTTGTAACATAAGATTCTGTTGCATCATCATTGGGTTTTGGAATGTTATTCAAAGTTTAACAAAAGGGTTCATCATCAGTGCAGTCACAAAGCTAAATTCTAACCCAGGGATGTTGTTTTGGACGGAGAATGAATCTGGCAAGAAAGATAGCCGATGCCGCCAACATAGATGGAAGAAACTTCACACAGTTGTAGTCTAACAAGCTTAACTCTGAAAGATAGCTGCAAAGGAACTCCAACTGCAAATGCGATATCTGAGGAAATAAGACATGAAAAAAGGTTTATAATTAGCTAATCATGTGCAAATTTCTCTCTTTCCC
>CM071866.1:8313461-8343789 GCA_036759665.1 Gynandropsis gynandra
CTTTAAAGAAAAGGAGATCAAGTTTTCACTTACTTTGAAATCTTCTAGAGCGACTCGAGTGAACCGTCTGTACAACCAAAAAGATAAAAGGAATGAGATGCTAACCAAACTTATAACATTTTAGTGGCAAATGCTGAATCTCATATTCTAACCTTAGAAATGTTTGGGTGGTTGGTCTTCCTAATTCAAACTGCAGGGCAAGAAGTATATCAGTTTCCATCTTCACAACTTCCTGTTTCGTATAAGTGTTGTCTGTGATGTAAACAAAATCTTCCACGTTTGGAGGGCTTATTTCTTCATATTTCCTACTTATTACAACCAAAAGATGGAATATAATAAGCTAAAATCAAGCAAATAGCTGAAACAACAAAGATAGAACATCAAGATTAAACATGAAGAGGATTCAGATGCTCACGACGCAATAAGCATTGCAGAAACTCCAATAAGCTGAAGCTTCTGCCGAGGAACATTCTTCACAGATAAGAATCTGTCTATGTAAGAGACAGTGATATAGAGCGTATCAGATACAAGTTTGTATTCTTCGACAACCTCTACTAACCAATCCACCAAAACCCCTCTCATATTTGGATTTACTTCTGTCTGAACCTTCTCGATGTAATCAGGCAAAGGTCGTTGTTTTGGATTCACCTGAATTTCATTGTTCAAGGTACAGAATCCACATTAATATTTCATTTCCATAGTGAATATCAGAATAATATTATCCATAGTTGCTAAGGCAACCACGATTCAGCTATGATGAAAAATCCCAGAAATTCTCAGATCGAACTTGCAACATGAGCTGACCCAGATTTGCAATATTCTATAGGATTCAGTTTGATGCAAAACTACAAAAGACAATCGAAAATTCGAGAAACTAGAGACATACCTCCATTTGACGAAGATACTCGTAGATGTCTGAGACATAAGGGCCACACATATGCGGCTCATTAGTTCGCGCATCAATGTCGACGCTGGGTTCGACAGCCGCAGTCGAATCTTCGGCCGTCTCGGCGACCGAAGTGAGCTTCCTCTGATTCGTAGATGCCTTACGAGTCCTTTTTCGCTTCTGGGTCTGTTTAGTATTCACAGCAACGGGGACATTAGACACATTCGGAAGCTCTCCGAGCACCACCCTCTTCTTGCTCGCTCGCTCTTCGTCAGTCGCAGCTGCCATGGTTGCCCTTCTCTTGGCAGCTGCTCTGGTCATCCTCTCGTTATTCTCCTTCTCCGCCATGGTCGATAGGAAGAGAGAGAGAGAGGCAGAGGGGAAAGGGTGAGATCGAGATCCGATGGAAGAAGAGAGGGTGGGACATAAGCCGAAGAAAAAGGGGCAAGACAAGCGCCATTTTTTTTCGGAATTTCGATTAAACCTCAAAGAAATGGCGGTGAAGAGACTGGGATTTCGAAATTTTTATTTTCCGATTCATAGAAAGCTTTGAGCTTTCGAAAATCAGATGGCGGGTTCTTGTCTGATTTTGATTTCATTTTCCCTTCCGAAAATTAACCCGCTACTTTTGAACACTTTTCACATGTTCCTCCAAAAGGTAAGAGAATAATAATATTTCGCTAAAAAAATTCCTAAACTTTTGATTTTCAATATTTTTATTTCTTATCTATGCTCATTATTTGGTTCCAATGCAGAAAAAAAAAACACATTTTGACAACAAATTTATAAATTTCTCAATTTAAAAATCAATTGATCTACTTAACACTAGCTAACAAAATACAGTTATACCTACAAATTATAAAAAATAGGGAACAAAAGGACACAAAATATGTGTGTGTTTTTTTTGGAACAACAAGATTAATATAATAGTTTTATAAATTTCTCAATTGAAAATCAATGGATATATTTAACAGTAGCTAAAAAAATTAGAGTTACAATTAAAATATATATAAACATAAGGAAGACTAAAAAGCATACAAAATGAAAAATAAGCAAATATATATACGTTGGATTTCTTTCCTTAAAATGTGACATATATTAAATAAAAGTTTATAAACAAATTTATGATTTAATAAATGTATTTAAAATTATTCATTTAATTAGTAACATCATCAAACAAAAAAGGTTTCAAATACGATGAATGTTTAAATATCATCGTAAAAGGGTTCATACCCTCTATTCGAATATTGTAAAATATACAATGTGATTCATCAGCAACCCATCAATATGCGTTTGAAGAGAATCCATTGTTGATGGTTCATGGCGATCTCGATGTTTCATTTTCCACGACAAGTATACACTACTGTTTGAAGAAATAGTCGAAAAAAAAAGACTAATTCTAAAAGTTTGTATGAACTCAATTTACCACAAAAAATAAATGGCAGTAATCTTCTACACACGGCACAAAAGTGAAACTGATTTGTTTATGTTGTTATAGATTCAACTACAAATATTTCTCATCCAAGTATGTTTGAACCCGTCCGAAATACACTCGCGATCCTGAATTATTTCAAGACCGCATTCAACCGTAAACCTCACAGTTCACTTTTCCTTAGTTCATAAACCCCACGTGTATGAACCTTACAGATGAATATCACTCACCAATCCAACACACTTAATTGTATCGAATTTATGAACACACGTCAGGCTCAACTCATTTACTTTTATGTGAATAAATGTACTTAGCTTTTCTTGCTCTCTCTCACAAGTTGTACATTTGCTGATTTGCATGCCTCCTTTAAATAGGCATTCCATCGGATATAAATTGTTGTTTGATGCCTTATTTTTTGGAAGTTGTTCTTTGACTTGCTAGATTTTAGGCCAAGATTGTTATCTTTGTTGAATTATTCTATAATCCTTGTGATTACTTGATTAATCATTATGATTCATGACTTGTTCTTTGCATTCTAACAATCTACATTTTTTTACTCTATGTTCAAACACAACAGTCAAAGCAACACTTAGCATGAGCACAAGAGGTTCAAAACACACAATAAAAGTCAACATAAGTAAAACTAGTCAACATAACAATTTGAACCATAACTCAGATGTCATTTTCGTTTACCTTTACCCTTTTCTCTCCATGTTTTGTTAAGATAAATTAAAAACATGAAAGCACAAGATCGCTCAAGATAAGATAGGGAAGAGAAAACACTACGATGAAGGGCCTTGATATGCACTTTAACATGCTCTTGCAGTTTGTTGAGCTATTCCTTACGCCGAGTTTGAGATTTTCTTTTCATTTTGCTACTAGAGTTCAATAGAAAGTAGAAGTGTTTTTCTTCTCTTCAAGAGCAGTTAGGTTAGCGAAAATAAGATATTCTTTATTATTTCAACACTTCTCGTCCCTTAAATAAGATCTTTTGTTCTCAAGAATTATCAAACTGACACCTTAACCTGACCACTTCTTTAAAAATCAGATAAATTAGAAACAATCAAGAGAAAACTTATACATTACTGCGCATACTTAATCAAATTTTAGCAAATTCCTTTTTTATATGTTACTCTAAGAGCTCAACAATCATTAGAATAATTTTTTTAAGAACAAAGATCATCATTTCAACTGTAATTGATTGAATATATTCAGAGATTCAACTAACTATTCAATTGTATCTCAACCTCTTGATAGTACAATTGCTCTTCTTTGTAAAATGAGTCCTTTTCACCTTATTCACTTTTTTTTTAGTATCATCATTTTTTGTTGTTAGTATTCCATACTTCTAGGACATTACAATTTTTTATTAACTCATGTCCATAGCTAATCCCACCACTTAGACCGAGGTTACCTCATTGGGTATACTCATATGATGTATATTACAATGGAGTAGACATGTTATCATGTACCTTTAGGACATCGAAGTTGATTAGTTGTCCCACCACTTAGACCCGAGTATACATTCATGTCAACAAAAATATAAATTCAAGACTTTCATTTTTAGATTGACAGCAGAGTGTAGGAATACTTTCTATTTTTTAGTTATTTTCCTAATTTTTTTCACCTTATGCATTTTGAACTGCACTTAAAATTTGTCAGGTGTACTAAAAAGAGAGTCAAACACACTTAAAGATTAGAAGTTCATCCAGAATATTTCATCCTTATTTCGATGTGTTTGGTTCTAGAGTGTCACAAAAGATTCTTTTACAAGTTTATCGCACTAGTATTATCACAATGAGCCACAAAGGTACCTATACTTAACCCGTAATCGGCCAACATTTGTTTCATCACCATTCCATATATAACAATTGTTTCCACCTCTTATTCCTGTCAAAACACATTTTTCGTTAATATAAAAAACATGACAATTTTCTTTCGAAAAATTTACATGAAAACTACTATCACACAATTGGCAGATGCTGATAAGATTTACTTTCAGTCCTTCTACAAAGTAGACATCTTCCAGTTGTGGTTTTCCTTTGGCATTAAGTATTCATTTTTCCTATGGTTTTCCCTTTTCCACCTGATAACGTCTATTTTGTTATAGTATTTTAGTTTATTTTCGTAGTTAGTTTACCGAGCATTATGCATCATTTAGTATTCTTTCATCATTTTCTCGTGTTATTGCAGTAAATGAAGATATCGAACACAAACGTGAGCAAATACGAGCAAATGCCTTACACCACCAACCTGCACGACTAGGCACATATATAAGATGGAGTGCCCGACCGATCTCACCCCATCAGCACGACCGAGTACATATGGAAGATGGAGTGCCCGACCGTGCACATGTGGAAGATGGAGTGCTCGACCGTGCAGCATTAGAAGCCCGACGGGCTCATGAAACAACAAGTAAAATCGAACGTGCAACACGAACCAGGCAGAGGTGAAGCCCGGCCGAGCTATAATTTGAGGATGTTCCCGATCGAGCTTACTCTTGTGCCCGGTTGGGCATGTTGAACCTGCACGTGCTGATCAAGAAAAGGAAAGCCTCAGCCGTGTAAACAATCTAGGAAACTCACAAGAAAGAATGGAAATACTTAGCCAAAGAGGAAAAAAGAAGAAAATGAAAGAAAAGAACGAGGAAAGGAGAAGAAAAGGGGAAAGAAGAAAAGATTCATTTGGACAGAAACGCAGAGACACACGCAGACGCAACAGAGCAAAAAGAGAGAATAAAGAGAGAGCAAAACGTAAAACAAGGATAGAGACGAGGCGACGAAGTAGAATTGCGGAGGAGCTATTGAAGACATCGGTAATAGAATAAGGAGGCATCTCGTTCTTTATTCATGTTGAATATAGTTATCTTTCGTATTTTTTTCTAAGTCCATGTCTAAGTAGATCCATAGCCACGGGTTAGAGAGCTTTATCGTTATATAATGAAGTTTTTTCCTTAATGTTTGGTTATAATATTTGTTCATTTCGGATTGATTGGTTGTTCGTAATGCTTTTATTCTTGTTGGTAACTTGAATGAATGTTTATAAAAATCGAATTGCATTGGAAGATGAATTGGATTTTGGAACGTAGCCATGATATGAATTTTCAATTGATTTAGAACTTTGGTCGGTCGGTTAATTGAACTTATGAATTAGGGTAGTGATCTTAATGAATCTAGTAGGTGAAATTACGCAATTGGGAGATTGGTAGTACGCATGCTGATAGCGGGTTTAGGCATCGAGAGAGTCATTCCCTAGAAAAGAGCTTGAATTCCCGAATACGTAATGATATCTATAACCATGATCTTGTTAGAACTTCATTGCATCATCATGCATCTCTCGAAACCTGTGGTCTTTAGTTAATTGAATATAACCAATTGATTACTTAATTAGTTTCATTCGCATTCAGAATACTATTTGATTTTAATCGTCCTATTCATTAGTTTACTAGCTTTAGAGTTGCATCGATTCCTCGTGTTCGACCCTGGTACTATACGATCCGTATACTTGCGGAAACGTTAGTCTAGGTATTATTACTTAAGATTAATCTCATCAAGTTTTTGGCGTCGTTGCCGGAAAATTGATTATGGCTTTAGAGTTAGGATAATTTTGGATTAGAACATAGTCCTTTCCGGAGTCTTATTTATTTTTTTCGTATTTTGTTTTATTTTCTTTTTCTTGAGTCAATTTTTTTACCTCTCGAAACCTAACCGATTCTTATATTTTTATTGTGTTAGGTACTCTATTGTGCGAGATCGAAGAAGAACAAATGGCAGAACATCGCATCCTAAACGCACCACCAATGCAAGCTGCATTAACCTATGGATCATATACAGCTCCTAGGCACACACAACTCTTATCTTGCATCACTAGGAGGGACACACACGTCGCATTACAACCAGCATTCATCCAAATGCTCAGTAACGCAGCGTTCAGAGGGAGACCCGCCGAGGATCCGAACCAGTATCCTAGAGACTTCAAGATGCTTTGTAGAACAACCAAAATCAGAGAAGGAGTCTCGGATGAGGACGTCATGCTTGTTGTCTTCCCATTCTCAGTGAAGGATAAAGCGCAAGACTGGTTGTCTTCCCAACCGGCGAATTCCATATGATCGTGGGAACAACTAGAGGAGAAATTCATGACGTGATTCTTCCCTCAAAGTAAAGCTTAGCTCGCCAAGAATCAAATCAACATGTTCGTCCAAAGAGCAGCTGAAAGTCTATACGAAACGTGGGAACGATTTAAAAGATATCAACGCCTTTGCCCACATCACGACATGGATCAAAGTTACTTCATACACAATTTTCTGCAAGGACTTATGGACAACACGAGGATCTTGATCATAGCCGCTGTTGGAGGTTCCTTGAGTAACCTCACGTTTCCGCAAATCAAAGATTTGATAGATTGAATGGCCGACGAAGGAAGCAACGCTGCTGAAGGATACAGCCGCAACACTCCAGCAAAAGAAGCCTATGTGAATGAGACACACTCTTTTTATACCGAGATAGCTGAAGTAAAAGATCAAGTTGCAGTCATTTACAATATGATGTCCGATGTGCGTCGTTCGTAATACTTAGAGCAACCGGGAGAACAAGGAATTCAAGGGTATGAAGAGGTGAATTATGTGAGCAACAATCAGCCTCTAGGTAACACTTATAACCCTGGACGGAGAAATCACCCCAACCTTTCTTATAAAATCTCCGGCGGTGCATTTAACGTGCAACAACTATCGTGGAATTTCTAACAGCGGGCGCTGCAACAAAATCAAAACTTTCAGCCAAGGACGCAGCCCTAAATTCAGAACTATCAGCCACATGCGTCCCTGCCCCAGCAAACCCAATCCGAAGCAGCCCCCAACATCAACGCCATGTTCGTCCGTCTCCTCCAAGTCCAACAAAATCAAAGTAACTTGCTATCGGAAGTGCAAAAAAATCAAAATAATTTGTTGAAAGAAGTGAAAGCAGATCAAGAGAGCACCAAGAAGCATATGGATGGCTTTTAAACTCACCTTAGACACTTGGAGATGCAAGTTGCACAATTGGCACAAGGAGCAGCATGTCTATAAGGAGTTCTACCGGGAAGACTGGAAGCGAATCCCCGTGAACATGTCAACTTCATATACCTAAGGAGTGGTAAGGCGGTGGATCAGCCCACTCCTATGATATTTGAAAAGGGTGAATCATCTAGCACAACGGTGGAAAAATACAGCAACGTTGAAGAGCACAAGAAGAAAACCGAGGAGGAAGAAAAGCCAAAATATGTAAAACCCGAACCAAGACTGCCTCCTTTGCCATTTCCACAACGGCAACGCAAGAAACTTATAGATCAGCCTACTCCTTCAACTTTTGATAAAGGTGAAACGTCTAGTACAGAAATGGAAAAGGCAACAACGTTGAAGAGCATAAAAAGACATCCGAAGAGGAGGAGCCAAAATACGTAAAATCCGATCCAAGACCGCCTTCTTTGTCGTGTCCCCAACATCAATGAAAAAATAACGAGGATGCTCAATTTGCTAAGTTTGCTGCGATGTTGAAAAAGTTGCACATCACCATTCCATTTGATGAAGCATTGAAGAAGATGCCTACATACGTCAAGTTCCTCAAAGACGTACGTGCAAACAAGCGAGATGTGGAGACGAAAATCGTGATGGTAACAAATTCGATGCTGCAACCAAACCTATCCAAGAAGAGGCCTGATCCAGGTATATTCGTGATCCTTTGTAAAATAGGTGATTATGAAATTAACCGTGCACTAATTGATGCCGGAGCAAGCGTGAGCATGCTAACATTGTCGCTATACGAAAAATTGGATCTTAGGGGTAGGATGGAACTTCAACTTACACGAATGGCGCTCACCATGGTTGATCAAAGTGTTAAGATACCTGAGGTCATGCTGGAAGACGTGCCATTACAAGTTGCGAAGCTCTTCGTCCCGGTCGACTTCTTCGTCTTGGATATGGAGGAGGACAAGAAAATCTCAATTATTCTCGGTAGGCTGTTTCTCAATACGACAAAGATGATCATACACTGTGCTGAAAGTACACTCACGCTTAAATTCAGAGATGAAGAAGTGGAGTTCAATCTGAACGACACACTCAAGCAACCTTGTATGGTGGATTCGGCATTTTACGTCGACGTCCTTGAGAAACTAGCTGAAGAAGCCTTTGAAGAGTTCGAGAATATCGATTTCCTTGAGATGACTCTCTTAGCAGCCGAAAAAGAAGTGTATAAGGACCCAAATGAAGCGACATGATATACTAAGATGCTGAATAAATAAGAGATGAAGGAGATCCCGAACACCAAGCTAGACGCACTCCGAGCAGATTTCTGTGCGATCCGAGCATAGCAGGTCGTAACTCAAGCTAAAGGTAGAATTTCGGACAATCCTTATCAAGAAGAGTTCTCAACTGACAAACACATAATCATGGCTTGATTAGACATCAATTCAGGTCAAGAAAATGTCATAAATCAGTGCACAAACCTCCGCGCGCCCAAGACAGATTCCAGCGCATATCAAGCAGCATGCAGCCCAAGTTCAACCACTCCTGAGATGGCTAACAGACACGCCAAACGTCTAGCGCCTAATTGGGGCATTGATAAGCCAACCAAGGTGAAGATGAAGCCTTCAACACAAGGGCTCACGCACCAAAAAATTCTAGAGACGTTGAAGGAAACGAGAGACAAACGTCTAACCGGTTTCATGGAGTGCATAACCAGACTTATGGACAGCTCAACCAATTTCTTTGGACATCACGATCTAGCCCCCAATATAGGGTACTAAACGATCGAGCTTAAGGAGGACATGACCAATCGTGGAAGGAACCCAATTGATTTGTGCGCTATACCCAATCGAGCACACTATGCACGCGAGATGCTACACACATAACGACGTCGAGGACATCCACCTAATGAGTAGCACGTCTTGGTCAGGCTCGTGACCTTAAACAAGCGCTCCTCGGGAGGCAACCTGAGCCCCATATCCTTTTAGTTATTTCGTTTATTTTCAAAATTCAATTCTTATCCTTTTTACATGCATGCACACTACTAGGACTTTGATGTATCGTTCTCTCTTTTTTCGGATTATGTGACTTTTGTTACATGTTTTCCATTCCGTTATCATACACAATAAAGGAGAGACACATATCCCCAGCTGCATCAACTCGAGACAGCAAGCACACATCCGGTGCACACATTCCTATCTCCTTTATTTTTCCCCCGAGTTTTTTCATGCTAGTCCTTCTCTTAGGTTTTGAACACCGGGACAGTGTTCCGTTCAAGTCGGGTACTCTTCGAGTGTCATGATTGTGATTAGGATTAGATGCTGAGTTCTTTGTTTTATTTTAGCTTTTACGTTAGTTAGGATCAAGACGGAAGGATATCTAGTACGAAAAATTTCGAACTTTAGCCATCGTTATGCAACATCGTAAAATCGAGAACAAAATTCTAGGTTTTCTGAAAAATACCTTTAGATATCGATTAGTTAGTGGTCGTGCACGAATACATAGCCTATGGATGTATTCCGCCATTAGGTTTCAATCCCAAATATTTATATCTCCGAGTATACCGTTCATTCTTTGTTTTGTTTCGGTTGCTCTATTTCCACGTACTTACACTCTGATATCAATAGAATAAGTTCTTTCACTATTTCAGCCTTGTATTGACATGAGTGCATCGATATTGATGGTTCGGGTCTTAGTGGTGCGTCGAGGCTGTTTTTTTCTACGTTATAAGGGTTAGAGTCGATTTGCAATCATAATAGTTTAATCAAAAGAAAAAAACTGCAATGACGCAATCTCTTCACTCCACTAAGGTTATAAGACCTTATGAGTGTACCAATCGGAAACCTGGATCTAAGTAGAAGGCTGTCCTTTTCAACTATGATGTCCTAGAAATTGAGTGCAAATTGCAGAGAAAAACGAGTAGAAACCGAAAAGAAGAAAAAGAGAATCGAAAATGAAAAATAGATGGTATCGCATGTAAGCGTATTAGAATAGGTGTGGAGATCGCTTGGATGTTGGCTAGGGGTTAGTGAAATGAACTTAGGATATGTGTAGGATTGCACGGTTAGTGGCTTTCGGTATTTAAAGGTCTAAATTTGGTGCGCTTAGATCTATATTCGTGTGATGCATTGTTGTGCAGAATGGCTGACTTTTCGAGTTGTTTGTGCTTGTATCCGGTTGTTGTCTAAGTCCTCTCATGCTTAGTTCTAGTCTTGCTCGAGGACAAGCAAAGGTTCAAGTCTGGGGGGGTTTGATTATGTCTATTTTGTTATTGTATTTTAGTTCATTTCGTAGTTAATTTACTGAGCATTAAGCATCATTTAGTCATCTTTCATCGTTTTCTCGTGTTATTGCAGTAAATAAAGACATCGAAGACAAACACGAACAAATGCCTTACACCACCAACATGCATGACCAGGCACATATGGAAGATGGAGTGCCCGACCGTGAAGCACTACCAGCTCGATGGGGCTCATGAGATAGAAGAAACACTTGACCGCACAGCACTACCAGCACGACCGGGCTCATGAAATAGAAAGTACAGCCGAACATGCAACACGACCCGGGCAGAGGTGAAGCCCGAGGGCTATAATTTGAGGATGTGCCTGAACGAGCTCACTCTTGTGCCCGTCCGAGCATATTGAACCTGCATGTGTTGATAAAGAAAAGGAAAGCTTCAGCCGCGTAACCAATCCAGGAAAATGAGAAAGAATGGAAATACTCAGCCAAAGAGGAAAGAAGAATAAAAGGAAAGAAAAGAAAGAGGGCAAATAATAAGAGATTCATTCGAACAGAAACACAGAGACACATGCAGACACAATAGAGAATAGAAAGAGTAAAGAGAGAGCAGAACATAAAACAAGGATAGAGACGGGGCAACAAAGTAGGATTGTGGAGGAGCTGTTGAAGACGTCGGAGGGATCTCGTTCTTTATCCATGTTGAATATAGTTATCTTTTGTGTTTTGTTTTCTAAGTCCATGTACGAGTAGATCCATAGCCATGGGTTAGAGAGTTTTGCCGATATGTAATGAAGTTTTGTTCTTAATGCTTGGTTATAATATTTGTTCGTTTCGGATTGATTGGTTGTTTGTAATGCTTTTATTCTTGTTGGTAGTTTGAATGAATGTTTAGAAAAATCTAATTGCATTGGGAGATTAATTGGATTTTGGAACGTAGCCATGATATGAAGTTTCAATTGATTTAGAACCTTGGTTGGTCGGTTAATTGAACTTAGGAATTAGGATAGCGATCTTAATGCATCTAGTAGGTGAGATTAAGCAATTGGGAAATTGGTAGTACGCATGCTAGATAGTAGGTTTAGGCATGAGGAGAGCCATTCCCTAGAAAAGAGCTTGAATTCCCCGAATACGTAATGATATCTATAACCATGATCATGTTAGAACTTTATTGCATCATTGTGCATCTCTCAAAACCTTTGGTATTTAGTTAATCGAATTTAACCAGTTGATTACTTAGTTTAGTTTCATTCGCATTCAAAATACTATTTGATTTTAACCGTACTATTCATTAGTTTACTAGCTTTAAATTTGCATCGATTCCTCGTGTTCGACCCTGGTACTATATGATCCATATTCTTGCGGAAACGTTCTTACTTGAGATTAACCACATCACCACCATCTGCGAATGTCACGTGTCTACTTATTGTTTTCAATGTATTTAGATGGAAGATCTTTTATTCTTGTCATATGTCTTGAACAACCAGCGTAGAAGTACCATATGGTATTTGCGGTTGTTGTGAACCGAAGTATAGGAAACTTGACACTTCAAATCAGATTTCTTAATCCGAACTTGTTTGGTTTTGTTCGGCTTCTAATATACATCTGATTTTTCATCCAAACTTTTCTTATCCTTTTGGGTTTCCAATATCTTCCTATTAATTGTCTCTTATAATAAGGACACCATCTCCAAAAATCACTACAAGAAATTTATGATTTTGGGACTGAAGAATTGTCCATAATCCGTCCCTAAAAATAGAAATTTATGATTTAGGAACGGATTACTGACGACAAAGAGTGGTCCGTAAATGCGCTTCGCAAAAATAAAAATGTCCGTAATCTGTCGCAAATACGGATGGAAAAATAAGTCTGTAATTCGTCCGTAATTACGAACTGCAAGGCCATCTGCAACGGGATGAGAAATGCGACCAGGTTACGTATGGGGAAACACCGCGAATTTATGGATGGGTCGCGTCCCATCCGTAAAGTTTAAGAACGGGTATCGGTCATCCTTATACTGCGGACGAGATGCAACCCGACCGAAAAGTTTGCGGAGGATACTGTTGCCATCCGCAAATTTTACGGACGAACTCCGTAATTATTTAGTGTTTTTATATCATTAACGTATATTTACAGATTTGTTGGTGGTACTTCCGAATTATTATTGTTAGAATCATTGTTTCTGCACACATCATAGTTGATATTAGGCATTTGTTCCTTCATCATTTTCATCCACTGTTGGCATTCCCTTTGTGATCGTTCACGTTCTCATTGTAATTGTGAACGTTCTTTTTTCCATTCTTGTTGTATTCTAGATACGGTATTTCGAAGTTCGTTTATCGTTGCTTTTGCCTTGCCTTTGGAGGAACTTGCATGTTGTGATGCCATTCCTCCAAGACCAAATATGTGACCTTTGTACGATGTTACTTGCTGTAAAAGAAATATCAAAATTTAATTAAGATCATAAATAAAAAAATTATTTTAAATTTTAGTGAATTTACCTCGAATTACATCTTGTTGTATTCTTTCTGACTTAGAGAAGGTTATGTCTTGTCTTCTCTCGACGGAATTAGGGACACTCGTTCCGATGCCATGTTCTGAACGTCGTCGTGAACATGTTTCGCTCTGGCATCTACCCACAAATCGTCGGATTTTTTAGTGTGTGTACGCTTTAGGAATTCTACGTTCTATGGTTCAGATATGTTCTCTTTCGTCTAAAAAAATTTTGAAATATTTGTCCTTAATAGTAAGAAAATGTCAATCGTATAAAATCCGAAAAAAATAAAAATGATACCAAATCTTCGTAAACTTTCGCGAAGGAACGAGAACCAACAGTATGTGCATTCATCCCGTATCCTTCTTATCGGAATGACGGGATTGACTTGTGCGCTCGCTTCTCTCATTAAAACTGGGATCATCCCAGTAAGCGCACATCTTTTCTAGACATGATTTTTTTTAAGAAAAAGGCCGTGTCCTGCTCTTAATGACCCGCGTCCCACTCCCTTATCCGCATCCTAAGGCGCGTCTCGCTCTTCATGACCCGTATCTCGAGTCACGTCCCGCTTTCTGCACTCAGATCACATCCCGATTTCTGTGCTCAGGTCGCGTCCCGCTTTCTGCCCTCAGGTAGCGTCCCGCTTTCTGCGTTCAGGACGCGTCCCGCGTCCCGGGTTGCGTCCCGTGTCCCAGGTCACGTCGCGCGACCTGTGACCTGGTCAAGCCAATTTATGACCTCTGTGGTCTCCTATGCCTTGTTGAACATTCTGGCTCATCATGTTATATCTAAACTTGTATAAATATGTATCTTTAGCTCTAAAGAAAATCATAAGAGAATAGTTATTCTTGTTCTCTCTAATTCTCTCGATCTTTCACTCACTCTTAATCTTTCTATCTTGCTTCCGCTGATTCATCTTTATTTTACAAAATCTACATGGTATCAGAGTGGTGAGCGAATTATCTGAAACTGTTTTGATCGATTTTGTTTCTTTTGAAATCTATTCTCTTTCAAAAGTTATTTTTCGGTCAAACCTTTTTAATTTTTGTTATTTTGTTTCCCTTTATTTACTTAGATCTCTCGTCATGGACTTGACCAAAAGCATCTCAATCTCGTTCAATGGAAACAATTATTCTATTTGGATGAAGATTGCTAAGGCCAATATTGGCATGCGAGGTCTTTGGGATTTCGTGATAGGGTCGTATGTGAAACCGGTAGATTCAAGTACCATATCAGAAAAATGGGAACAAAATAAACTCACTGCCTTGGTTATTTTACAAAATTCCCTCGAATCTCATATACTTTGTACATATGGGCACATAGGGTCTCCTAAGGAGCTTTGGGACGAGCTAAAACAAGTTTTTGGCAATGAATCCAATCGCAGCCGCATGTATGAGATAAAGAAAGGCCTTAATAATCTAAGGCAAGAGGGAAAACCTTTTAACCAGGCTTTGGGTGATTTTAAAGAATTATTGTCAAAACTCGATACTTTAAGGCCTCATACTGCGGACCCTGTGGAAATAGCTCAAAGAGCAAACCAGGATCAAGCCTTTAGCCTTTTATTCTCCCTTGATGACAATTACAACGACCTTATTCGTTACATATGTTGCCAAAACGATTTTCCCTCGTTAACGAAGTTTGTATGATGATTAAAAGGGAGGAAGGGGGAAACCGTCTCTTTAAAGGAATGACCGAGGAAACTAATGTCTCCAAAAGTACCACTGGACAAGCCACTATGATCAAGCCTTTCAAAAAGTAGTTCTCTTTTTGGTATTGCAAAAAGAAAGATCATACAAAGGATCGTTGTTGGATTCTTCACCCCCATTTGAAGAACAAAAGCTATGGCAGTCAAGGTAAGGCTAATATGGCCTCTGAGTCTGAATTTATCTCCAAGGCAGGCCTCGAGGGGTTTTTCCAAATGATTCTGGCCGGGAATCAAACAAACAAAGCTGATGAAGAAGGAGGTAAAGTTATCTTTGCTTTCTTTGCTTTTCGAAACCATATTATAATATATTCTAGAGCTACAAATCATATGATTAAAAATCATGACTTGCTTAAAGATATAAAATCTCATTGTGGCTCTGTTTCTATTGCGAATGGGGAGAATTTTCCAATTAAAGGAACATGGAAGCTTATGTATCTCGGTCATGATACAAGGGCTCTCTTCGTTCCAAATTTTCTAATAATCTTATCTTTGTACAAAAGCTTGCAAAAGACCTTAATTATCATGTTTGTTTCGATTCTAACTCTTTTTGGATACATGATATTGAAAGCAAACAAGTAATCGGCAAAGAAAAGCTCCTCAATGGTCTTTATGTTCTCGAGTCTATGTATTGTGATCTTGAGTCTGTGTTTCTATCAAATTCAAATATTGATAAAGTTTCTATATGGCATGCGAGAATTGGACACCTTCATAGCAAAGTTCTAAGTATCATTTTTCCCGATCTTATAGATAAACATGAAGAATGTGAAGCTCGCATCTTAGAAAAGCACGTAAAACAAGTTTTTCCAAACTCTATTTCGGTTTATAAAACTGTTTTGAACTAATCCATTTGATGTTTGGACATCTCCATGTGTTTCTCGTGATCAAAATAAATATTTTATAACCTTCATCGATGAAAAATCAAAGTTTACATGGCTTTATACTCTCTCGTCTAAGAGCTGTGTTTATGATGTGTTTGTAAAATTTGATAAGCATGTTTTAACTCAAAATATGATGCTAAAATAAAATTTCTAAGGACTGACAATGGTGGAGAGTATACTAGTCTTCAGTTTCGCAGGTACCTTGAAGAACAATGAATTACACACCAAACCTCGTGTCTCTATACCCCGCAACAAAACGAAGTGGCCGAGAGGAAGAACTTGCACCTAATGGAAGTCTTGAGAACTATCATGTTCAATCGCGATGTTCCTAAAAGGCTTTGGTCCGATACGGTTATGACCGCATGTCACATCATTAATAGAATACCAACGAAGGTTCTAAAGGAAAAAGCACATTATGAGGTATTAGACTCTACAAAACCTTATCTTGAGTACTTTAGAACTTTCGGTTGTGTGTGTTTTATTCTTGTTCCCGACTCACAACGAAACAAGTTGGAATCAAGGAGCAATAAAGTCATGTTCATCGGATACTCAGTAAATCAAAAAGGCTACAAGTGTTTCGATCCAAAGACACATCATGTAATGGTGTCTCGAGATATTATGTTCCTCGAGGACAAGATCTTTCATGATAAAATCTCCTAGGAAGAGATTAATGGAATCTCGGAACTAAATGATAAAGGTTTGTCCCTTAAAAATTAGTAAATTGAATTTTGGAAACTAACAATGAAACAAGTCCCTGCCAAGTGTACATGAGTGTAATGAAGACCAAAATGATCAAGAAATCTCAGAAAATGAAGAACAAGAAATCCATGATGAGATCATACCTTTTGAGCAAAATCATGAGGATGAAAATAGGGCCTCAAATCATGAGAACAATGAACAAAGCCATGATCATAACCAAAATGAGGATCATGACGTCGATGAAGTGGAAGGAAGGATACTAAATGAGATAGTGCCTCGGAGAAGCACTAGAATAAGGCGACCAATCTCGGATTGGATTCACAATCCTATTCAATGGCATGGCAACCAAACACCATATCCAAAACTTTTGCTCTTTAGCATTTATATCTACTGATCAAAAAGCTTTTCTTAGTAAATTTGACAGGGATATCGAGCCACAATCCTATAGAAAATCCGAAGGAAGCCAGAATGGGAGGAAGCCATGGCCGGGGAGCTAGTAGCCTTAGAAAACAATAAAACATGGGACCTTGTCCCTCTTCCTAAATAAAAGAAGCCCATAGGAAGTAAATGGATATACAAAATCAAAGACAAGAGTAATTGTGAGGTGGAAGGTTACAAGGCTTGCCTTGTAAAGCAAGGGTATAATAAGAAATAGATGTTAAAAATGCTTTCCTTCAAGGGAAAATAAAGGAAGATATCTATATGAAACCTCCCCGGGCCTCCAAACTGAAAAAGGAATCGTAAGCAAACTAAACGGAGCTCTCTATGGACTTAAATAGTCCCCACGAGCTTGGTACACTAGGCTCTATGATGCTATTCGAAAGTATGGTTTTAAGAGGAGTAAGGCTGATCATTCCATGTTCATTATTCGAAAAAATCTGGTATCATCTTTCTCTTAGTTTATGTTGATGATATAATCATAACAGGTGCTGATAATAAAGGAATAGAAAGTGTTAAACTCTTCTAAAATAAACTTTTGATATAAAGGATCTAGGTGAACTTAAGTACTTTCTTGAAACTGAAGTAACTAGATCTAATGATAATCTTTTTGTTTCTCAACGAACATATGCTTTAGATCTTTTGAATGAAATAAGTAAACTCGGGTCTAAATCGTTCAAGACCCCTATCGAAGAAAAATTCAAATATTTGTGTGAGGGGGAACCATTTCATAATATATAGAACAATTTAGAAACCTCATTGGTAAGCTAATATACCTCACAAAAACAAGACCTAACCTGTGTCATGCTGCGAATCAGGTCAGCCAGCTTATGCATGCTCCAAAGGAACAATATTAGAAAATGGTGGACCTAATCCTCCGACACATCAAGAATGCTCCAGGTAAAGGTATACTAATGTGTAAAAACAATGACACTAGACTAATTGGGTACTATAATGCAGATTGGGCCGGTGGCCGCAAAGATTGGAAATCAACGACGAGGTTTTAAACCTTTTTCGAAGGGGGAACCTCGTCACTTGGAGAAGCAAAAAACAAATGATGGTCTCTCGTTCCAGTGCTGAGGCCGAGTACCGAGCTATGGAAAATACAACATGTGAGCTCGTTTTGATCTAGGCTCTCCTCAAAGATCTTGGCATCGAACCCTCGTAGGCCACGATGCTCCATTGTGACAATCAGGCGATAATTCCCATTGCCTCCAACTCGGTGTTCCACGAAAGAACAAAACATATTGAAGTTGATTGTAATTTTATCCGTGTGAAGCTCGAAGCTGGTGTCATTGAATTCACTTACACAAGAAGCTCACATCAGTTGGTCGATGTCTTCACCACTACCACAAGTGAAAAAGTATGCAAAAAGCTCCATAGTCGGATTGGCCTCGTAGATATCTTCAGTCCCAAGGCATCGAATTTAAGCTTAGTCGATCGCCCTTCATAAGTGGTTGTACTCTTTTTTCCTTTGTCAGGTTTTTTGGTCCCATTGGGTTTCTCCGAAAAGGTTTTAATGAGGCTCCACTTATGTTGCTCTTGAACGCCTAAGCTTGAGGGGCAATATTAAAAAAATATGTGTTTTCTTCTTCTTCTTCTTCACATTTGGCCACGTCCTGTGTCCTGCTCTTCGTGTTCCGCTCTCCACGTCCCGCGTCCCGTGTCCCTCTCTCCCGCGTCCCGCTCTCCGCGTCCTAATCTCTTCGCTCAAGTAATCCGATCAAAGCCAAATTTATGAGACCCGCGCTCTTCTATGCCTAGTTGACCACTCCAACTCATGCATGGTACATTTAAACTTGTACCCGCTCTCAATGTCTCGATCTTTTCTCAATGTTTCTAAACTTGCTTTCGCTGAATCATCTTTAGTTTACAAAATCTAGATATAACATGTATTTTAACATATTTTATTTTAAAATTCACAATTAGAAAACATAAAAGGTCATGATAATATAATACATACTTTATATTTATTAATATGATCGTTGTTTCGGCGTCATCTTAGAAATTTTCATGCCAATGGAACATACTGAAATAAGAAATATATGCCAACAAGAGAGGAGTATAGTCACGTGCACATAAACATTTTATTAAATTGTCAATAGGTATTACCATTTAAAAGATACAATTAATCATTTCCATATATATAATCACAATTATACTCACATTGTTTGTTATATTTGTATTTATGATATGATATTTGACGAAGAAGTAATAGGTACGTATCCTTACTTAAATGTAGATGTTATTGTTATATGTTCAAGGTAGCGACAACATAAATCTTACGTAGTTGCGAGATTTATCTTACGGTTTTGCAAAAATATATCGTGTTAATCAATTATTTTCACTCTTGGAAACAAATTTTACACATATAACATATAAAATATAGAAACATATACAATTACGATGTTCACATTAATGATGGGTTGTTGTAAAGATCAACCCATGTAGAACTGAAGACATATAAGAAAAGAAAGATCTATTGTTAACTAAAATCTCTGAATCAATACAGTTAATTCAATTCCAAGATCATGGAGAGATGTTTATAAGGACCAATATAAAAGGTGAATATATTGATTTTGATATAGACATTCAAAAATGATGCCAAATATGTACAAGAAGTCGAATTCAAAACACCATAAAAAGAATATTCACCGATTGAACATAAGAAAATCGTAAATTATGTAACTAAAATATTGTCACATTACTTAGTAAACAAAAATTTATAACATAGTTTTGTGTAGTTAATTGATATTATCAACATATCACTCTTAATTATAAAAATATTTTAGTTTTAAACTTCATGATTTGTTTTTATTTGAGGAATATAAACTAATATCTGTTGATAATTTCAGTTAATTATTTTAGTTTTAAACAATATTTTAATATCGAAATTAAGTCTATCAACAAGCATCCATTGATTTTATATATATATATATATATACAGATACTTTTGATTAATTTTCATTTAATTACTTAGAAAAAGTTTGACATCGAAATTCATCAATTTTAGGTTATCAACAAACATTCGTTGAAAATTGTTAACACATGCTTCTCTATATGTTGATTTAACCACTTAGTAAAATTTTAACATAAAAATCATCAATTTATGCCTATCGATAGGCATTACTGACAACTTCCAATGGAATCAGTTTCATAAATGCATTTATTAGTGATGTCATAGGTATAATCGTTTTTGTACTTATTAATGGAAATTATCTGAAATTTTCAACGTATGACCATTTTAAATATAGTGTTGATGAGATGGTTTCATGATGGTTTCATGATGAGTCCATATACAAAGCGAGAAAGTATGTCAATCTTGCAACATATGATAGAGATGGTTTCATGATGAGTCCATATACAACTGGATTTTGTTCGATTATTGCAATGTACAAACAACTGGTACACATAATTATTTAAAAGACTTTTTGAATTTATATTAAACATTTATACCTTTTTCATAACTTATTTAAAACTACTTTGTTATAACTCATAAAAAATGGATGGTTTCTTGGTCCATGCCAAAGATAAGCAAGTACATGATATATATATATATATATATATATTAATTTTTAAAATCTTCACACCAAATAAAGATCAAATATTCGGCTTTAGAGAAATTCCGACTTAATTTGCTGCAAACACTAGAGGCGAGTTGACAAAAAATATAAGAAAAAAATGAATAGTTAGAAAAAATCTAAATAAAATCAAAAGAGAATTTTCAAACACAAAGGCAAATTGACAAAAACTAAAGACGAATTAGTGCAAACAAATTTAGAACATAGTCGACTAATGATGATTTCGAAATTAAGTACGCCTGCGATTTGATTGTAACAGACGATATGACAATGAAGGACATTCACTACAATCGCCTTCTAATTATATTTCGTTTATATTGTAATTGTAACAATTTATTTTGTAATATAATATATGTTTTATATTAATTATTATTTTAAAAATATTTTATATATATTTGGTTTTAGCTTTTTATCATATTTTCCTCTATCGTTTTCTAACAGAATTTCCTATAGCTTTCCCGACATATATTTCGATGGATTTTCTGAGAAATTTTCTCATTGAGTCTTGACAACATTTTCTGAATAATTTTCGACGAAAAATGTATGGATTTCAAAATGAATTTAAGGATCAAACATCATTGGCAATTTTGAATGAATTGAAATCTAGCGTCATTTACGGATGGATCCGATCCGTCCACAATAGACGTGTTCTAGTAGAAATCTACAAATTATGGTATGAGAGGAATACTCGTATACATTTTAAATCTTTATATAATCTTTCAAAAAATAGGCAATTACATTCGAATACTATTGCAGGATTTGACTAACCAAACTAGATTTACGAACTTTAAAGTGCATTTATGATTTGGGACGACGACATCAAAATTTTATCTAAACTTTAATATTTTATCTCTAATCAAAATTTTAGTTGTAGTTAAGGATTTATTTAATTCTTTAACTCTTTTTTTTTTTATTTTTTAGTTCCTGAGATAGTGATCACCTCCATGAAACAGAATAATCCACTAAACTAATGTAAATTAGAGGCTAATAACCCAATGATTTGTTGCACCGTATACATATTAAAATGGGGAAATTGAATTATGAAAAATATGGAAAGAAAAAAACAACATAGTGGAAAGGATTTTTTTTGTTTACATATATTGTGTAGCTACATAACTATATGATAGGTTTACTTCTCTAGTTTGAATAAAAAATAAAAAAAAAATTCTTAATGTAAAAGGTGAGATTCAAGATATTATTATTTCTTATTTTTTTAATTATCAAATGTTATCATAATTGACCCTTTGACGCGACTGATTTTTTGGTAAGTCATGGTTAACCCTAAATTGTTTGATGTTAATTAGTTTTCTTTAAAGCAAAATATTTTGACCCGATTAATTCTTTACATTTTATATCTTATTTAGATTTTCTTTAGATTTGAATATTATTTATAGTACGTTTAAGTAAATTACTTAGTCAAAATATGTATTTTTGTAAACGAAATCTTATGGTGAGTGAATCATTAAGTAAAATATCGGATTTTACGATTAATTAATAAAAAAATTATTATTTGTGATTTATTGTTTAGTTTCTTCCTTTTTCTCCTATAAAATAGAATGTTTACATTCATTTCAATAACACAAATATTGAGAAAGGGTTAAGCATGAGAAGCACGTATATCAATTTTTCTTTGATTTCTAATTATTCCATATTATATTTGTCTACCATAAATGATAAAAAAATATAATACATATAAACAAAAGATTGAGATGAAGAACATTGGCGACGGTGGAAAAGATAAAATTCTCACATTTTCGAAACCATGATGAAGGAATTTTAAAAGGTAAACATCTTATTATGTATTTAAATTTAGAATTTTCAAAATTTATTTATCTATACGGTATATACATATATATGAGAATCTCGTCGAAATAACTCGATTTATATAAAACCGACATGCAAAATATTAATTACACACATATTCAAATCGTTAAAAAGAAAAATAGAAAGATTTTCACGTGATAATAGAAATGTAATGGATAATAGGTCCCTATTCCACTCTTAAGATTTTATCCCAACTCGAGTAAAATAGTTGATAAATGGATGAACCATAACCTAAAGGTTTTATATAGAGGTGTAACTCAGATTTTGTTTTGGCTTTTAAAGAAGGTAATCGAATTGCAAAAAGAAAAAATCGATCCGAATCAATTTCGAATTCCATTCAAATTCAAAAAATTCGGGTATACATCTATTAAAAATGAAATAAACCCAAATTTAATTCTGATTCGGGTAACTCGGGGTTTAATTTGAATTACTCTTTTTTTGTTTATATAGTTTGGATGATTAAAAAATATAACTAAATTCTAAGTGTAAAAAAATAAAATAAAACACAAAATCGATTTACTAATTTCAATTAAAATTTATATTTTTTTATTCGGACCATTTGGATTTTCTCGAAATGGAACAATCACGTTGAATCTTTTCGGTATTGAGTTTTTGGATCAAAAAGATTATAAAAATTATTCCTAACGAATATAATTCGAGTTGTTAATGTCAAGTTTCGGTTCGAATTAATTTAATTATAATATTTATCAAATGTGCCTACATACTTGTTAGATAAAAGGTGTGTTAATGGTCCCTAACTCCAACATTACAAATAGTGTTTTTTAATGTCGGGTTAGACTGGACATCAAATTTTAGTTATCATAAAATTAAGATAACGTATGTAATGTTTACGTGTTTTTTCATCAAATCTGTAATCATTAGATTGGGTTATAGAATAAGCCCATCTATCAACAAGATAGGCTAACAAGAGAAATAATAATGGTCCAAAACTGGGTACTCTTATTCTCCTTTTCATAATTATCTTTTATTTATTTGTTCATTATATTTTTGCTAGCTATGTAAATTTATTACCGATAAAATTTTTATGGAAATGAATTTAGTATTGCAAACAATTTCACAAGAATGATGAAAAAATTTTCTTTGACCACTATAGATTACCAATTTCGAAAACAAATACGAAGACCAATATAACAATAATAAATATTTGACTATATATTCCCATCATATGTCATATATTCCACCTTATAAATAGATATAATATGATTCTATTTGCATTCATAACCAATAAAGAATTAAAAATTTAATTTCTTTTGAGCAATTTTTTTCCTAACTTTTCAGTCATTTTTTTTTCTATTTGTTCCCTTTAAACTCTTCTCTGAAATGGCTGGAAAAAAGACCAAGGGCAAGCAAAAGATCGCCATAAAAACTATAGAGAACATGGAAGATAGACTAAGCACGTTCTCTAAACGTCGTGTGGGGATATACAAGAAAATCAATGACTTGATCTTCACTTGTGATGCTGAAGTTGGACTCTTGATGTTCACCAAATCCGACGTAACCTATACCTTTGGACACCCTTCGATTGAAATGGTGATCGACAAGTTGACGAATCCATTTTATCAACATGCAAAGAGGAGTAGCACTGACTCTCTTCTTGATGCAAACAAGAGAGAAAGTATGGAGCATATATTCGAAGAATACGAGAAGCTCCTTGACGCGCTTGAGGATGAGAAGGAGCGGAGAGAACTGCTTGAGAAAGTGACGAAAGAGAAGAACCTTGATAATTATTGGTGGAAGGCTAAATGTGAGAATCTAGAAGAGCGTGATATACAAAAGATGCATGATGCATTTTTTGAGTTACATGAAGCCTTATGCGATGAACTCATTAAACGCATGCTTGAAAATGGTGGAGGGACTTCGTCTAATCAACAAAAACCAAGTCACTAAGAAGTTATCGTTGCTTTTCTATAGATTTCTGTTATATTTTCTTGTTTAGTTTTTCTATAAGATTCTTGATGTAAATTCAATATATTTCAAATAAACATCGACTTTTTAATTTATATTTATACAAAAAATGATTTCATATATTAATCTCAAGATGTATCACATTGTAATAAATTTTGGAATGGATAAAATTTTAATGATGTAAAAAAATAGAAAAAACGTATAACAAATAACAACAATTAAATCAATTTGGTATTTTCCCATCTATGTGTAATTTCGCATCTCAAACTTAAATGATTATAAATATTGGATTATATAAAGATTTATTATTTCTCTAGAATATGCATTTTCTGGTCCACACACAGATAAGAATATCAATGATTGTGTTGTAATGATTGAGTTGTAATCAATAGGAATATATTTTTTTAGAATACAGGAATTCAATAGGATTATATATTTTATGTTTAGTTTGGTTCTATCGGTTTCAAATTCTTTTTGGGAGAAAAACCAACCCAATTGAATTCGGTTCGGATAGTTTCATTAGTTATATTGGGTTTATTGGTCTTTATTGGCATGTATTTTCCGTTTAGAATGAATCATATCCACAAAAATCAAAATTTATGTAAATAACACAACCAGAATCCTTGAAATGTCCATACATTATTTTTTTGGGTTTTTATTTTTTTATACTATTATTTATTTATTTATTTTATAGAAAATGGACTTTTAATGTAACCATGACAATGGTATGAGAAAATATTTATTAATTGTGGAGAAAGAAGCATAATAACATATAATTGAATATCAGATTAGTTAACTCCTTATACGAAATTAAAATTCTTGCATTTCTATTGTTTGAACAAAAGTTATTCAAAGATGTAATCTAATTTTGGAAGGTTAGATAATAAACTATGCTATGATGAATAGTCAAAATATATTTATTGTGAACTCGAACTTATGGTAACATGACTTATATACATATGTATGTATATTTATTATTTTCATACATACATATGTATATATCTCTAATATATATAAAACACAAGGCCAAGTGAACAGTGTCACTGGTCATGTGTCACTTTCTAATTGGCATATTATATATACATATATGATATAACAGTGTCTTATGACACGTACACCCACTAGTATATATATATATATATATATGAAGACCAACATAAAGGTAACAATACAAGTATTTTAAAGGAAAAGAAAACAAACAATGCACCTGATTTTCATTATTCGATTACCTCCAATTTTTTCTCTTATAAATAGATATTCCTACGAGTACGAGGAATTTTATATATTTCTAAAAAGGCTTTGGTCCGATACGATTATGACCGCATGTCACATCATTAATAGAATGTCAACAAAGGTTCTAAAGTAAAAATAACATTATAAGGTATTAAACTCTATAAAACCTGATCTTTGAGTACTTTAGAACTTTCGGTTGTGTGTGTTTTATTCTTGTTCCTGACTCACAACGAAACAAGTTGGAACCAAGGAGCACTAAAGCCATGTTCGTCGGATACTCAGTAAATCAAAAATGCTACAAGTGTTTCGATCCAAAAACACAGCATGTAATGGTGTCTCGAGATGTTATGTTCCTTGAAGACAAGAGCTTTCATGATAAAAACTCATGGGAAGAGATTAAAGGAATCTCAGAACCAAATGATATAGATTTGTCCCTTAAAAACCTAGTAAATACTATTTCGATAACTAATAATGAAACAGGTCCCCTGTCCGAGTGTACATGTTTATCAGGAAGACCAAAATGATCAAGAAATATGAGAAAAATGAAGAACAAGAAAACCATGATGAGATCATATATTTTAAGCAAAATCATGAGGAGGAAACTAGGGCCTCAACTCATGAGAATTAAGATCAAAGTCATGATCATAACCAAAATGAGGATCAAGACGTCGATGAAGTTGAAGGAAGGATTCTAAATGAAATAGTACCTCGGAGAAGCACTAGAATAAGGCGACCAATCTCGGAATGGATTCACAATCCTATTCAATGGCGTGGCAACCAAACACCCTATTTCAATGGTGTGGCAACCGAACATCCTATTCAAAACTTTTTCTCTTTGGAATTTATTTCTACATATCATAAAATTTTTCTTAATAAAATTGACATGGATATCGAGCCATAAACATATAGAGAAGTTGAAGAGCCATGGTTGAGGAGCTAAAGGCTTTTGAAAAGATTAAAACATGGGACCTTGTCCCTCGTCATAAAGAAAAGAAGCCCATTGGAAGCAAATGAGTATATAAAATCAAATATAAACGTAATGGTAAGGTAGAACGTTACAAGGGTTGCCTTTAAGCGCAAGGGTATAATCAGAAGTATGTGGAAGATTATATTGAGACTTTTGCTCATGTTGCTAAACTTCATTCTGTTCGCATTATCTTTTCTATTGCTAATAACCTTAATTGGAGTTTGTGACAGATGGATGTTAAAAACGTTTTCCTTCAGGGGGGAAATAAAGGAAGAGATCTATATGAAACCTCCCCCGGGCCTCCAAACCAAAAAAGGAATTGTATGCAATCTAAAGCAAGCTCTCTATGGACTTAGACAGTCCCCACGAGCTTAGTACACTGGACTTAGACAGTCCCCACGAGCTTGGTACACTAGGCTCTATGATGTTGTTCAAAAGTATGATTTTAAGAGGAGTGAGGCTGATCATTTCATGTTCATCATTCGAAACAATTGTGGTATCGTTGTTCTCTTAGTTTATGTTGATGATATCATCATAACAGGTGATGATAATAAAGGAATAGAAAGTGTTAAATGTTTTCTAAAAGACACATTTGATATAAAGGATCTAAGTGAATTTAAGTACTTTCTTAGAATTGAAGTAACTAGATCTAATGATTATTTATTTCTTTCTCAAAGAAAATATGCTTTAGACATTTTGAATGAAACAGGTAAACTCAGATCTAAGTCGGCCAAGACCCTCATCGAAGAAAAATACAAAGACTTGCGTGAGGGGAACCATTTCATGATATAGAACAATACATGCGCCTTGTCGGTAAGCTAATATACCTTTTGATAACAAGACATGACTTGTGTTATGCTGTGAATCAGGTCAACCAACATATGCATGCTCTAAAGGAACAGCATTGGAAAATGGTGGACGGAATCCTCCGATACATCAAGAACGCTCCAGGAAAAGGTGTACTAATGTGTAAAACAAAGACACTAGTCTAATTGGATGTTGTGATGCAGATTGGTCCGGTGACCACAAAGACCGGAAATCAACGACGAGGTTTCGTACCTTTGTCGGGGGAACCTTGTTACTTGGATAAGCAAAAAGCAATCGGTGGTCTCTCGTTCCAGCGTTGAGGCCGAGTACCGAGCTATGGCAAATACAACATATGAGCTCATTTGGATCCGAGCTCTTCTCAAAGATCTTGGCCTCGAACTTTGCATGCCACAGTGTTTCATTGTGACAATCAGGCGAAAATTCACATTGTATCCAACTCATTGTTAAACGAATGAACAAAACATATTGAAGTTGACTGTCATTTTGTTCGAGAGAAGCTCGAAGATGGCATCATTGAATTCATATACACAAGAAGCGCAGTCGTAAGACATCACATTCGAGCTTAGTCAATCGTCCTTCGAGCTCATAAGTTGTTGTAGTCTTTTTCTTTGTCGGGTTTTTTTTGTCCCAATTGTGATTTCCCTAAAAAGGTTTTAAAGAGGCTTCACTTATGTTGCTTTTGAATGCCTAAGCTTGAGGGGGAATGTTAAGAAGAAAGGCCGCATCTCGCTTTTCATGACCCGCGTCCCACTCCCTTCTCCATGTCTCGGGTCGCATCCCGCTCTCTGCTCTCAGGTCGAATCCCGCTCTCTATGTTCAGGTTACATCCTGCTCTCTGTGCTCAGGTCGCATCCCCCGACCTGTGACCTACGTCCCGTGGCCTACGACCTGGTCAAGCCAATTTATGACCTCCACGGTCTCCTATGCCTTGTTGACCGCTCCAGCTCATGCATCTTACATCTACACTCGTGTCTTGCATTTGTACTTGTATTTTTCTTGTTTTCACCCTTCCTACTTGTATAAATATGTATCTTTAGTTCTAAAGAAATGCATAAGATAATAGTTATTTTTATTCTCTCTAATTCTCTCGATCTTTCGCTCGTTCTTAATATTTCTATCTTGTAATCATTTTTTAGAGCTTTGAGTCGAACTCCCGCAACCCGTTCAAATCCAGACTTTACTAGTCCGCTAATCTCAGGGTTCCAATAAAAGTTTGCTGAAAATAATGAAACAATTATTTCATTAAACTATCATTTAAATTTTTATTAAAATAAATATTACTAAAAAACGTACCACGAAAGTATTCCACCACCATTCCATGATATCGGGATCGGTCCCTGTACAGTTATAACATGGGCGATCATAATCAACTTTCATCATCTTTGTTATATGATTAGAAATTTGATCGTAGCCAAACCTGTAAGTCAAAATTAAGGTAAATTAACACTTAATTAACTAACTATTTACAAAGTTACATTTAAATTTAATGTTACGTACCACTGTGTGCCGTCTTCACGACTTTGATTTAAACGAGGAAGTTTACGTCTTTCCTCATCCATCGCTAAAAGTTCTTCCACCGTTGGTTTGTGATGCATCTGAGACTCGTGATGCATCATGGACTCGATCGGTGGTAGCATTTGCTTCAACAGTAACTTCATCAATAATAACAATCTCGGTGGTTTGTTGTTGCATGGCCAATTGTTGTTCATATGCGTGGTCGATAAATTTACCCCTTGGAAGTATCTTTATTGTGAAACGACAACCTAAAGATCGTCTCATATGTGGATAGGAAACGTAACAAACTTGATTGACTTGTGACGCAAGAATAAAAGACTCGTATTTTGCATATCTTCGTGTAGAGTTAACTTCTACAACACCTAATTTCTTTGTTCTTGTTCTGCGACCGCTTATTGGATCAAACTAATCACATCGAAATAACATCACTCTTAAGCCAATGTAACCTACAAAAAATGACAAATATAATTCAATATATTCTAAAATATTATATTGGATCAGGAATTGTTTGGATTAGTAATGATACCCAGATATTCCAATTGAAAAATTTCTTTCAAACTCCCATAAAAATCTGGTTCTTCGGTCGATTCACATTAGCTTTCACCTTTCACACATACACCATAGTTCATAGTTGACAATCGGTCATTTAAAAAGATCTCATAGCCACAATGGGTGATTGTCGATCTCAATCTACATTATAGAGGAAACAATCGTCGACAAAGTGTCACGATATTATATAAAAGTAATTTATTAATATTTAATCTATCATTTACTTACATATTGTCTTATCCATGTGTAGAAATCTCTTTCTTTAAGTTTCTGGAGTTGAGATTCATCAATATTCACATATGTATTCTTCAATATATCATCAAATATCCTGTAAAATGTTAGAAAATTCTGTAAATATCACAAATAAAATACATATACGAAATTGAATCCATATTTACAGTATGTTACCTTTCAAATGACCGTAGATATTCATAGTTGAGTAAAACATACGTATATGCGATGTGTAGATCTCATTGTGATAGCTATAGATCTTTTGCCTTACCAGCAGTTCGACCAATTCCATAAAATATAACTGAAACATCTATTACTGGATATGAAAATGTCGCACAACCATCAAAACATCTGTCTAGATTTCTACTTCACATTTGAACATGTGGCTCGAAGTAGTAAGAAGTGAAGAACAATATCTCCTCATTCACGTATTGTTCCACAATTGAAACTTCCGGACGAGCTTCTTGTTCGACTTTTTTCTTTAGATAAAACATAAATCTCTCGAATGGATACATCCAACGAAATTGAATTGGACCTCCTAATGGGGCTTTGTGTGGTAGATGAACTGTCAGATGCTCCATAAAATCGAATAATGATGGTAGAAAAATCTTCTCCAAGTTACATAGTACAATAACTATGCTACTTTTACGTCTACGAACCGCATCCACACTCAAATTTTTCGCACATAAATCTCAAAAAAATATCCCTATACCTGAAAATTAAAGTATTAATTATTTTATTTAAAAATTAATATCTGTAAATTATTAATCATTATACTATTAAAAAATGAATGATACCTCCAATTGCTTTGTGTGCATATTTGTCCATCAATTCAGAAAAACATATGGGAAGTAGTCTTTGCATGAATACATGACAATCGTGACTTTTCATCCCTGATAACTTTCCTCC
>CM071866.1:8343797-8414741 GCA_036759665.1 Gynandropsis gynandra
GCTCTTTCCGATGTTAGATGCATCACTATTAGGTAATTTCACGTCGTTCTTCAACCATTTCAACAATTTATATTTCTCATCATTTGACAATCTGAATATCGGAACTGGAGCTTTACCGTCGTCACTGATATGTAACTCCTCCAGTGAGCAATACTCTTCTATATCCTTCCGTGATTTAATGTTATCTTTCGTTTTTCCTATGATATTCAGTACCGTGTTGATGATATTTTAAAAAAAATTTCTCTATGTGCATGACATTAAGATTGTGTGAAAGCTTCAGATTTTTTTCAATACGAAAGATCCCAAAATATGCTCTTCTTGTACCAATTATGAGTACCTTCATAACCACCAATTCTCGGATAATTGTTCCATCTCCAATCTATAATCCTAGAAATACCCAAAGCAATAAGTCGTTCATACAAAATCTCTTCGCCGGTCAAAACTGGAGGAGGAGATTTCTTTACAACTATATTCCTTTTGAAATTTCTCTTGTTGCGCCAAATGTATCATCAACATGAAGAAAACGACGATGACAATCAAACCAACTCGTCTTTCATCCATATTTAAATCGAAAAGCATTTGTTTCCCTCATACAATATAGACAAGCAAATTGATCTTCCATCCAAATAGCATACCATAAGCTGAGAAATCACTTATTGTCCACATAAGAGCACCTTGTAATATAAAATTCCGTTGTCTTGAAACATCATACGTTGGAACTCCCTTCCACAATTCTTTCAAGTCTTCAATCAGTGGTTAAAGAAATATATCTAAACTTCTTTTCGGATGATTAGACCTAGGAATCAATATTGTTAAGAACCAAAACTCACGCATCATGCACATATCTAGTGGTAAATTGTATGGTGTCATAATAACTGGCCACAACGAATAATTTCTCCCACACATCCCAAATGGATTAAAACCATCAGTGTAAAGGCCTAAATAAAAGTTTCGACTCTCAGGTGCAAAATCAGGATATACCTTGTTAAAGTGTTTCCACACCTCACCATCTAAGGGATGACACATTACTCCGTCACAACTTGAATGCTCAGCATGCCATCTCATGTCGCTTGTGGTCTTCTCAGATTGATACAATATTTTTATCCTATCTGTAATTGGTAAATACCACATACGAAGATACAATACCGATTTTCCATTCCTTGTCAAATAAAACCGATCTTTTTGACAAAATCGACAATTGCTCAAATCCGACGTTTCTTTCCAAATAATCATACAGTTGTATTGGCAAACATCAATCTTTTAATATGAAAATAAAACCAATGATCTCATCATCTTCTTTGTTTCATAATATGACTCAACTGTATTATTATCTTCAGGCAAATAATCTCTTACTAACTGCGATATAGAATCCATGCAATTCGCAAAAAGATTATTTTCAGTCTTCAAATTCATCAAACGTACAGATAGAGACAACTACGAAAGACACTTCTACAACCATCATAAAGTGTATGCCTATCACTTTCTAAGATTTAAAAAAAAACTTGCCTGATCTTCTTCAATATTTTCACATTGGTTTCTTTCAAAGAATACATTTTGCACCATTTCCACATAAGGGTTCATTTCTACATCTTGAGAAGTCTCAAACACTTCATGTTGTACAATACCCATACTAAACTTTTCCACAATATTATTAGGACATGGTGCAAAATTCTCTCCATGAGATAACCAAATGAAATAATTCGGAGTAAACCCTCTTAAATAAACATGATTCCAAACGGTTCTCTCATTAACGAACTTTTCATTTTTGCATTTAACGCATGGGCAAACCAACTTACCGGTTTCTTTATAAACTTGTTGATTTGTCGCCATCGTCATAAACTATGTAACACCTTCTATAAACTCCTTTGATACACCGTGAGTTTCTAGATCAATTCTTCTATACATCCACTGTCTAAAAATGGAAATATTCAATCTCGACGATGATGCCATTATAATCAGAAACAATAACAAGATATGTAGAGAACTGTGTGTGAGAAACAGATGGAATGAAGAAGGGTTAAATAGATAATTTTTGGACTGATTAAGGACGGATTACAGACCAAGACAAATATTTCCCGAAGAACCAAGTAAATTGTCCTTATAATTTGCGGACATGCACTGTCGCCGTCCTTAACATTTGCAGACAAATGCTCTTCCCATCTGTAATTTACGGATGGACTTTGTTTTCGTCCGCAAATTTGCGGACAAACACTGCTGTGTTCAACAAATTTACGGATGGCCTATTTTCGTCCGCAAATTTGTGGAGGGAGACTATTACCGTCTGTAAATTGCGGATGTCCTTGGACGCGGTCTCTAATCTGAAACATCTCCCGACTCCATCTCAAATCCATCCGCAATCACGGACGACTCAGGGACCGCTTTTCGGTCCGTAAATTTGCGGACGGATTATGGACGAATTTATTTTTCCATCTTTAATCCATCCGGAAATTTAGGGATGACCTGTTCAGTCTGTAAATTTCATTTGGAATTTCCAAATTTCTAGTAGTGAATGTCATGGTTGTCCGTATGAGTAACATCTCTTTACATGTTTTTTCTTCCAGACTTTAGATGTTCGCTTAACTTAGTTACCTGTGGTAGAACTGTTGTTCGACTAGATTGTACTACAGTTGATTTTTATTTCTCTGTAGGTTGAACATTCGGTGTTACAGTTCGCTTAGCAATCCGTGTTGCATGTTTCTTAAAAGAAACTGTAGTTACATCCTCCAAAAGTCCTCTAGTACAAAACATTACTTTGTTTTCAGAAACCACTTCTTTATTTGCAGTACCTCGCTTAAATCTTATTCTGTAGCATTGCTTATTTGTCTTTCCAATGGTTAAGATATGATCTAAATTATTCGTTTCATTGTTGAGCATTCACAACTGTTTTTGTGTCTCCTCAAGTTGATGTTTGATGAACTTACTTCTTCATTGTGTTTTTGCAACTGCACTTCATTTTGTTTGAGACGTTCTTCAAGTTGTATATTTTCTTTAACACGCTCAATTTTTTCCTTGCTGATCTTCATCCATGATTCATACAACTTTTCGACAATTACATCATCATCATTATCACTATCATTGTCGGACTCTAGCTTTTATCCAAGAAATGCTACGAAATTTGTGATGTCTTCTTCATCTTCATCCTCAGTTTTAGATTCACTCCATATTATGTAGGATTTCTCTTTTTTACCACATTCCGCCTTGGTATGTGGATATCCTTTGCATTGGAAGCACTAAGTTTCCTTAAGGTTTTTCAGCATTGCTTCTCTCTTTTGTGCATTTGGACATTCAGCTTTGAAGTGATCGAAACCTTTGCACTCATAGCACCGGATTGAAGTTTTTCCTTCTTTCGTTTCAGGACGAAACTTCGTGTTTCCAAATTTCTTTTTCCGTATGAGCTTTCCAAAAGCCTTTCTCATGCATGCCAGGTTTTCTTCTAGTGAATTCAAGCGGCTCGTTTCATTCGTTACCCATAAAGCAGTTATTTTGCTCTTTGGTTCATTGTCATGATTCATACTCATCTCATGTGCCGAAAGAATTCCTACTACCTCTGCAAAGCTCGTGGTGTCAGTACCCATTGCAATTTCCATGGTAGCCTTCTTTGTTTCGAATATCTTTGGCATACATCTAAATAACTTCTTTACTAGCTTCTTTTCTTTGTAGGTCTTTCCTAAGTTTTGCGCTTCATTTGCTAGTGCATTGAGCTTTGCACTAAAATCTGTGACCTTCTCATCTTCATTAATCCTCATATTCTTAAATTATGAAGCGAGAATATCTAGAAGAGTTCTTCTTGCGCTAGCTATTCCTTCATGCTGCATCTACAACTTGTCCTAAGCTTCTTTTTCCGATTCACATGGCTGAATCTGTTAGAATTGATTCATATCAACTGATGTGAATATAACTGATAACGCCTTGGCATTGTATGTTGAGAGGTGTTTTTCATCTGGTGTTTATAACGACTTGGGTTTGGAAACTGCTTTTCTATCAATGTCTGGTTGCATCGGGGGACTCCAAACTAATTCTACGGCTGTCGAGGCAGCCTCATCGATGCCTCTGATGGTTACTTTCAACTTTACTTTCCAATATGCATAGTTCGTAGAATCTAATAAATTTGGTTTTGAAATTGAAACGAGTTCTCGATGTGAGTCTATACCTATGTACCTCGATCGTGCACGAATTTTTCTTATTCGTGACGTGATCTGATACTAATTGAAAGTTTGTATGAACTCAATTTAACACCAAGAATAAATCGCGGTGATCTTCCACCACTGCACAACGTAAAACTGTTTTATTTACGTTATTGTACGTTCAACTACAAGTACTTATCACCCAAATTCACTTGAACATGTCGATGTTATATGCCACACACCTCAATATACTCATCGAAAACCAAACAAAACTCATTAATCCCAAGTCTCATTGGATCTTCACTTCCAATGACGTTAACAAGTGTCCAAAAGGAGTCAAAACCTCATACTGGAACATAAGAATTTGACATTTCATCACTATGAAAGAATCAAACAATTTTTTATCCTCTCTTGTCTTGAGTAACTTGCGAAGATTCCATGAGATGTTTGTATAAATATTGGTGTCTTGAATGCCTTGAATTCCCTTCCTCTTTATGATATTTTCTTGCATCTACATAATCTAACAGGATTCATGTATATTATAAAAAGGTTTATAAGAGTTTGACATGATTTATATTGATTAATATGCGGATCAACTATAGGTTCGATTGTTATTAGGTTACTCCAGTTCAGCCCATAATATGGGCTAGAATTTTGTTGATCCAATTCATTCCACAAAAACTCACGATTTATATAGGTTAATATGCGGATTAAACTTTATTTATACAATTATATAATAAATAATTTATAAAAAAATCTAAAATTTTATAATAATTTAAATAAATAAATATCTAAAAATTTAATTAAAAAAATTTAACTACTTTGGATTTTCAAAATATTAAAATTATTCATAAAATATATATAATCTAAATAAAAACAATATTTAACTAAATATTTTGAAAGTTCAAATTTCAAAACATAATCTCATTTTCATGGATGGTTTGAATATTTTTTGGTCTATAAAAATATATTATAATAATATGTTATTAATATTTTGTATATAAATTATATATATAATAAATATATAATGTTAATCTAGTTCGCAAATTGATCCATAGTCTATATGAGTTCATATGAATCGACTAAAATTTTAGTCCAACCTACGAGATCATTTTATATATGGACTGAAAAATATTCAACAAGTCCACACTTGTGCGAGTTGGATCAAGGCCAACATACGATTTAACGATCCACTTAGCATCCTATTCGAGGGTAATTTGAAGATCAAACCCTACCTCATTTTCGGGCAAAGGTAAGTTCGAGTAAACCACTTTAAATGTTGACCGAAAAATATAATTGAATTATCAAGGAAAAGAGGCACATAGATAATCTATATTTTTAACAATTCAATTGGGAAGCATGAATACATTAAGCTAAACATGACAAAACCATAAATTATCTAAAAGATAAATTGGATTTTTCCTACAAAATATAAGAAGTTGGTAGTCCAGAAGTTCATTTTAGACTTTATCTGATATAAAAGGAGATAAATCTTATGTTAAGAGCTTCTATGGACTAAATGGGAGATTAAAGTATCTCATGGGTAGTAAGACTAGTGTAACGTATGTGGAGGAGATGTTGGAGATGGAAGGGCAAAACTAGAACAATAACACATTGGAGGAAGGTTGATTTTCCAGTCAGAGGTGAGATGTTGAGGATTGAAAAGAACATTTGAAAGAAAACTTTCAAATACATTTTTCTCTTTGCTTGGTGATTGGCAATTCCTAACGTGTGTACCTTAATATGCATAACCATTGAATGATACTGAATTAAGAGAAACAAAACACTAAGATTATAAAATTTGATTATATTATGTAATGTTTATTTGTCTAATTTTTTTTACTCATATCTAATAAATTCAAAAGAAACGAAATTGGTCTTTGAAAAAAAACAAAAAATAGATTTGAATCAAAAGAACAATGTTGATATGAGAGGTTTACGAGTTCGGATCTATCAGTTTGATTATCCTAGGTATCGAAAAGAACTTAGACTTTATTAAGTGTGTTTGATACATGGAAATTCTAATGAGATTACTTATAAACCCTCAATATAAACCAAAAAGAAATTGATTGAAGATCCACCCAGACCAACGAAAAAACTTTATTTTTTATCACTTGTAGGGGAGAGTAGAAAATGACGATATTCCCTCTCCAACAGACTTAACAAACTTTCAAAACTGTTTGATGTCATTTTTGCTCTTCAAGCCATTGCCACCTGAATTGTGTAAAAAAACATGAAACATAGCATTTCCCTTCATCCTCCAAATTGTTTTTATTTAAAAAAATACAGAAAATTCCCTATCTTCCAACGAAAAAACTGAAGCTTATCTTCAATCTTCTGTATGTCTCGAAAAGTTCATTGAGTCTTTAAACTTGCCAATTGGCATAACCTTTGTCAATGCATCTATGAGATTCTTGTTTGTGTGAATCTTTCTCACACTTATGGTTGCTTTTGAAATGACATCCCTGATGAAATGCAATTGCATGTCTATGTGTTTTGTCCACTCTTATGACAATTATTTTTAGAGAGATTTATTGTGATTTGCGAATTATAAAACACCTCAACTTAATTCTTCTCAAATCCAAACTATTCCAATAGTCCCTTTGATACGAGCATGGACAACATCGAGAAACCCAAGCATGAAGAGAACGCCCTAACAATACAAGAAGGTCTCGTGACCCGTGCTAAAGCTAGAAAGCTCAAGGACGCCATCAGAGGACATGCCTTAACAATATAAGAAGGTCCCGTGACCCATGCTAAGGCTAGAAGCTCAAGGACTTCATCGAAGGACACGCCCTAACAATACAAGAAGGTCCCATGACCCGTGCTAAGACTAGAAAACTCAAGGACCCCGAACATGAAGAGGACACCCTAACAATACAAGAAGGTCTCGTGACCCGTGCTAAGGCTAGGAAGCTCAAGGACGCCATAGGAGGATTACTTGCAGCCATGCAAGTTCATGACGAGTGCTTGACTCCACAAGAAAACTTCAACATCCGAGTCGTACTTCACGCCGAAGATCATCTTACAAAGATCAACAATTAGGACAAGTGTTTCGTGTGTGCTCGTTTCCTACCGTTGGTTTGTCCCACATGGTTTTCCAACGACGGGTTTTAATGAGGCCACGAATCACTTACGTATTCCTAATTGTTGATCTGAGACTTCATACGCAGATCGTATCGAAGCACATTACGGTATGTTTATTTTATTTTAAATTTCTGTTCATTTAACCCACAAGTCTTGCATGGCTTGCATGCATGCTGAATATTAATTGCGGCATTGAAGTCTTGCATGGCTTCCTTCTCTTCTTATGGTCGGTCGGCCCCCTTGTAAACAACCAATCTTCCATTTTGAATTTCAAACTTTTCTCTTTGAGAAATCACCATTGTTGGTGTGTTATATCCAACAAACAAAGTTCGTTCTTCTTGGTGTGTCATATCCAACGAAGTTGATCTTCGGTATATCAAGAGTCTTCCGCAACTCTCGAACGACCCATAAATCCACACGCCTTGTGTACAGGAGTATTTTGACTCAGCTACATCAAGGATTATCTCAGGAAAACCTACGTTCTAGAGTGTCGATTCAGCGAGGAACTCATCAAGTGGTATCATAGCTCACTTTAAAAAAGGTATGTTCATCTTCTCGGCTGATGTGTTATTCATTGGTCGTTCGTTAGTTGTTTGAGCCATGAGTATTGGCTGCTCGTTTATTGCGTGTTGTGCTACGTATATTGGCTGCTCGTTGTGCTGCGTGTACTGCCTCTTGACTGCTCGTTTGTACTTCGTGTGTAGGTTGTGCATTTTGGTGTTGTGCGTGTGTTCGTCATCTACAATGGAAGACAGAGCATAATCCATAATGCATAAACGGTTAGGGTTGTTGCAACGAAGTTCTACGGTTATGCTTTGAGGTTGTGGGATCAGTTAGTAACTTCTAGGCGATATAATGGAGATGAACCTATAGAAACGTGGTTGGAAATGAAATCCATAATGCATAAACGGATTGTTCCAAATCATTCTCACTGAGAGCTGCATAGGAAGTTAAGAAAATTCACTCAAGGGAATCGAATCGTAGAAGAGTACTATCAAGAAATGGAGTTGCTGATGTTGAAGTGACATTTTGGAGGATAGGGAAGCTCTAATATCTCTATTCTTTGGAGGACTAAATCTGGAAATTTAGGATAGTTTGGAGATGCAACATTATGTTGAAATAGAAGAGATGCTACACAAAGCGATTCTAATCGAGCAACAACTCAAAAGGAAAAGAGACGCTAGTTCTAACTTTGAGGCTGGAAAATTCAATTTTCAAAGGGATGAAAAGCCGAGTTATTATAGAAATGACAAGTCTGTCCCAACAGCCAAAGACGAGGTAAGGTGGTTCCAACGGTTCAAAGAGAGAAAGGAAAACCCGAGGCCACTACATCAAGAGCTCGAGACGTGAAGTGCTCTAAGTGTCAAGGAAGGGATCATTATGTGAATGAATGTACAAACAAGAGGGTTTGATTATTTGTGAGGATGGCGAGATTAAATCCAAGGACGAAGAATCTGAATCTTCGACCGAGGAGTATGAAGAAGAACGCGAACTAAGATCATCGAACTTCTACACTAAATCGGGTGAGATCAAGAAATCTCTTCACTCTAGTTAATCGGTTTTGTCATTCGTGTTTAAGGAAGCTCTTTCCAGCTTGACTAACCTTGCACCGGTGCTGTCGAGTGAGATCACATCTTTATTGCAGAATTATGAAGATGTTTTTCGCAAAGACAATCCTACGGGATTACCTCCTATACGCGACATTGAACATCAAATAGACTTCATCCCCAGAGCCGCACTTCCAAATTGGTCAGCTTATCATACCAACCCGGTGGAGACTAAGGAGTTGCAAAGGCAAGTGGATGAACTCATGGAAAAAGGACACATTCGAGAGAGCATGAGCCCGTGCGCCGTTCCCATCTTACTCTTGTCAAAGAAGGATGGCAGTTGGCGTATATGTTTTGATTGTCGAGCAATCAACAATATCATAATGAAGTATCGACACCCTATTCCTAGATTAAATGATATGCTTAATGAATTGCATGGGTCTAGGATATTCTCTATGGATTTTGTGGTTGGTTTGCCTAGAACTAAGATTGGAAATGATTCAATCTTTGTGGTTGTTGATAGATTTTCTAAGATGTCACATTTCATACATGCCACAAAACGAATGATGCATTGCACAGTAGCGAATATGTTCTTTAAGGAAGTAGTTAGGTTGCATAGAATGCCTATGACGATAGTTTCGGATAGAGATACGAAGTTCCTTAGTTATTTTTAGAAGACTCTATGGTCTAAGCTAGGAACTAAGTTATTGTTTTCCACATCATGTCATCCGCAAACTGATGGTCAAACCAAGGTAGTTAATCGAACCTTAGGAACTCTTTTGCGTGCATTAGTTAAGAAAAACTTGAGAACGTGGGACAAATTTTTACCGCATGCTGAATTTGAAAATAATCATGATGTACATTCTGCTTCTAAGAATTCCCCATTTGAAATCGTTTACGCGTTCAACCCCACTTCACCTTTGGATCTAATGCTGTTACCTTTGAATGAACAAGTTAGTTTGGATGGAGAAAAGAAAGCTACAATGGTACAACAGATCCACGAGAAAACTAGGAAGAACATAGAGGAGAAAACAAAACTCTATGCAAAACAAGCAAACAAGGGACAAAAGCGAATGATTTTTGAACTCCGCGACCAAGGGTGGATTCATTTGCGAAATGAGCAATTCCCGAACAAAAGAAAATCAAAGTTGATGCCTCGAATTGATGGACCCTTCACAGTAACCAAGATAATCATCAACAACGCTTATCAACTCGACTTGCAAGGTAAGTATGACGTGAGTTCCAGTTTTAATGTTACTAATTTGATGCCTTTTATTCCAGATCAAACCGATTTGAGGAAAAATCCTTTTTAAGAGGGAAGAGATGATACGAGCATGGACAACATCGAGAAAACCGAGCATGAAGAGGATGCCCTAACAATACAAGAAGGTCCCATGACCCGTGCTAAGGCTAGAAAGCTCAAGGACGCCATCGGAGGACACGCCTGAACAAATAAGAAGTTCCTGTGACCCGTGCTAAGGCTAGAAAGCCCAAGGACGCCATGAGAGGGCACACTACAATACAAGAAGGTCCCATGACCCCTGCTAAGGCTAGAAAGCTCAAGGACCCCGAACATGAAAAGGACGCCCTAACAATACAAGAAGGTCTCGTGACCCGTGCTAAGGCTAGGAAGCTCAAGGACACTATAGGAGGACTACTTGCAGTTGTGTAGATTCATGACGAGTGCTCGACTTCACAAGACAAATTCAACATCCGAGTCATACTTCACGCCAAAGATCATCTTACAACGATCAACAATTAGGGCAAGTGTTTCGTGTGTGCTCTTTTCCCACCGTTGGTTTTGTCCCACGTGGTTTTCCAACGACGAGTTTTTAACAAAGCCACGGATCACTTATGTCTTCCTAATTGTTCATCCGAGACTTCACATGCTGATCATATCGAAGCACATTACCGTTACGCTGATTTTATTTAAAATTTCTATTAATTTAATCTACAAGTCTTGCATGGCTTGCATGCATGCTGAACATTAATTACGACATTGAATTCTTACATGGCTTCCTTCTCTTCTTATGGTCGGCCGCCCCCCTTGTAAACAACCTAGCTTCCATTTTGAATTTCAAACTTTGCTCTTTGAGAAATCTCTTGTTGTGTAATATCCATAAAAAAAATTCGTTCTTCTTGGTATGTCATATCCAATAAAGACGATCTTCGGTATATCATGAGTCTTCCGTAACTCTCGTGCAATCCATCATTCCACATGTCTTGTGTAGAGGAGTCTCCCGGCTGAGCTGTAACAAGGATTATCCTTTGAAAACCTACGTTCTAGAGTGTCCATTCAGCGAGGAACCCATCACCCTTTAACCATATACTGTCATCCACTGCCTTTGCAAGTGAAATATACTCAAATTTTTTCAATGATAAAGCCATTACATGTTGTAAAAAAGATTTTAAACTACATCATTCCCACCAATGGTACAGATAAAGCTCAAAATTGACTTCTTTTTATCGAGATATCATGTGTAGTCTTAGTCACATAAACAAATCAATTTCATGTCAACTCCACCTTGATATTTGAGCCTTAGTTCTCGTGTTCCCTTTAAATATCTCAAAATGAATCTCACATATTCTCAGTGTGAATTTTTCGGCCTTCTCATGAACTTGCTCACAACACCAACATGATATGCAAGGTTTGGTCTAGTTTCGGTCATCACATACATTAAACTCCCAGCGAGACTAGCATAAGGATACATCATAGTCTTCATTTTCTCCAACAAAGCACAACTTAAAGTGTGTTGGCAATAGACTCGTCACAACTTCAGCTTCATACATACGATAGGTTCTATCAATTTATTTAAGTAATCTTTTTGAGATAAGTCCTGAACACTCATATTTATGTTTCTAATAATGTCAATACCAAGAATTCTCCTTACAGACTCCAAATCTTTCATATTGAACTTTAATCTGAGCATTCCTTCGAAATTATCAATATATGTTTTCTTGTTTATCGCAAACAACATATCATCAACATAAATCATTAGGTAAATATGTGTTTGAACTTCTAACACCTTATAATATACACAAATATCATACTTTCTCATATAAATATGTCTTTTTCTAAGGTTCCATTAAAGAATATTATCTTCACATCTATTTGTACTACCTCTAAATCAGTGTGAACCACCAATAATAGTAGCACGCTTGTGGACACATACTTTACCACCGGTGAGAATATCTTCGTATAGTAAAAAATACCCTCAATCTGTGAAAATTGTTTTGCCACAAGCCTCACTTTGTACCTTGGTTTTTTAACTCCAGTGATACAATAATTCTTCTTCAAAACCCATGTACAATATATTATCTTTTTATCTTTAGGCTTTTGAGTCGATATCCAAGTTTGATTATGGTTCACAGGTTGTATTCCTTCTTCCGTAGCAACCTTCCATGAACATCAATCCTTGGACTTAATAACTTCTTTGTATGATTTTGGTTCATTTAATTCTATCAGACCAGTAGACTGGAATGCAAACAAAATCCACTGAATTCGATTCATCATACATGGAAAATGCCTTAATATTCCTCTAGACATTGTCTTTTGGTATCCCAATAATTCTTCTTCTAGTTCACTAATATTTCTATTTATACCAAAATCTTGTTCCTTATGAAATGTATCAGACACATCCTCATGTTCCTCTATGTCTGGTGTGCCTTTCTCAACATTTTATTTTGTTGTTAGTTTTAATCCTTCAGAAGTCCATTAATGCTCTTTATGAGACACTTCCAGTTTTTGTTTCTAAAAAATGCTTGTATATTGTCTTTAGACTTTGGTTGGAGTGTAGCTTCTATATTGCTTTTGTGTTCTTGTTTATGATTCTTCATGGATATGATAGTGGATGGAGCTCTGTCAATGATATACACATTGGTTGATGTCGTTTTTACCTAAAACTCTTGTGATAATCTAGATTGTGACAGCAGACTCCCCAGTTCATTCATAATTTTTCTATTTATTTGCTTAGCCACCCCATTTTGTTTTGGAGTGTATATACATGTTCTATGTCTTTATTGCAAAACTTTAATTTGTTGTCAGCCCTCAGAAATTTTACCTTCTTGTTGGTTTGATTCTCCACTAAAGTTTTTCATTCCTTGAATATCAGTAGGACTTCATTCTTTATCTTCAAGAAGAATACCCAATTATCAATTAATTCGATCAAGTAATGGCACTTGGAGATTGATTGTGGTATGTTTGGAGATCCCCACAAGTCATAGTGAATGTAATCCATCACATCCTTTGAAGCGTGTTTTCTTGAGCCAAGGGCCTTTTCAAAAACACAATCCTCACAAAAATGATTGTTTATATATGAGTATTCTTGATGTAATCTTATTTGCTTAAAATATCAAGTCTTTTTCTCTCAAATTCCCTAATTTGTAGTGCCACATGTGGACGTAATAATTGTATCAGCAAATTGATAACTTTTATATGAGTCAAAAACTTGATGTGTCTCAAGTTAACAAGTTAACCTAAGATTATCTGCAAGTGCACGTCACGTGTATAGTAGTTAAGATGTCGATCCCACGAGGACTAATGTAACACGATCTAAGAATCAAAAGTAGAACCGAAGCTTGCCGCGCAAGAATGAGGATGATGAAATGCAAATATAATGATGATGCAATGGATAAGTGAGTTCTAAACAAAGAGACAAACGCCCTAGGAAACCGGTTTCACCGCATAGCTTTTGAAACCTATCTCCGATCTATCTAATCGTGCATTTCCTATCAAGATATCTAAGACGGACGATCCTAATATAGAACCTATCCTATCTCAAGGCATATGAACGTGGCTAGATTGAGTCATCCCCTACTTTCGTGGCTGACACGCCAACTAAACCCCATTACGATTCATGATTCACCCGATACAACCCTCAACCACTACTACCCTACTTTCGTGACCTAGTCTCAGTTGTTCTATGCCTGATTTTCTAGGATTAGAATTCACCTTTCAGTCTTTCTCCTAATCCCTAACACATGCATATACATGGCAATTCATAAACACAAGACAGTAAGTTCCCAGACAAAGAATAGATAATACGAAATGGGAAAATGCATTCATAAACGAATCAAAGAAGGTTCCAGAATAGCCATGGGCTAATCCCTTCTCCTAGAACAAATCTACTAATCAATCATGTGTCTAAACATCATAAAAGAAATAGTAAAGTAAGGAGTATAGAAATATCAAACGAGAGATGATCCCAAATCAATTCCCGACTCCTTGTTGTGTCTCCCGTCAAAGATGACTCTTGAATGGATTGATGGATGTTGTGTACCCTCCTAGGGTTATCCTCTCTGTTTTCTTGCTTTTGAACTCAATTTAGAGTCCCTTTTTATACAAATTCCCCGTTGGAGACATTCTAGTGAAATTTTTATAGTCATGCCCCGCGCGAGCTAGGGAGGCACCCCACGCGGGCTCCTCATTTTCTCCATGAACCGCGTGTGTTAAGGGCTAGCACGAATCGTGCAACAACTTCTAGAACACCACCCCGCGCGGGCTAAGGAAGACACCCCGCGAGGGGCCTTATCTCCTCATGCCAAGTTGTATTCCTTGTTCGTTTCTCGTCCCATTTACTCTACTATAATCTCTTATGCTCGTACTTTATCTCGTGTATGTTCTTTAGCTCTGAAACAAACCAAATACGCATAAAAATCTCTAAGAATATGAAAACACAAAAACAAGTAAAACTGATATAAAATCAAACGTAAACATCACAACTATCGTCATAAACATATATAAAATCATGCGAGAATCGTGTACAGAAACGAGATGATGAAAATCCCCCAGACTTGAATGTTTGCTTGTCTCTAAGCAAACGTTAACGTGGAACACGTGGGAGATATAAAATGTGAGAATTCTCTTTTCCCTAGAAATACCGCTAAAGCAAACCTAATCGATCAACCAAACAAGTTAGCGCAAATTTTGGTCTAATAACTTTCAGTCTTCATTTTAGGTTCACCATGGCTACCTATAAGAAAGTAAATCAAAGACGAGCTAAGTAAGAAACCACAACTCTCTCTACCAAACTAGACTTCAAACAAATGCTAATCACATAATCAAAGAGGATATTTGTTTTATTCTCGAGCTTCTTTATTCTTCCATTCCATTTTTTTATTCTGATTTTGCGAACACACTAGGCTTTTAGGACGTCTGATTTGAAGGGATTCAACTTCTACTTAGACCTAAGCTACCGATGACGGTATACTCTTGCACCTCGTTGAAGAGTGCATCGGAGTAGATGGCATTTTTATGCGCCTTGCTCTTAGGACGTAGAAAGATGATCGCCAACCCTCCATTTAGATCCGAACCATAAAAAATGTATCAAGGTAGATGCACTCATATCGGTAGCGGAGTGTTAGTGTATGCTCTTATATTCTGCAAAACGAGCTCAATTCATGTGATCAAATCAGCCTGTGAAAAAGAAATAAAGCATCATTAATATGAAGTATAATCATTTGGATAGAGAGAATGAACAAGAAACTAACTTAGCAAACTCATCTAAACTTCCCATAAGTAACACTAGGATTCCCAAAGATTTATGACTCACTCGTTCCTTAACCATCTAATAAGCTCTAACATGCAAGATATCACGGAAAAGACCAACTTCTAAAGCATCCTAGGTTCAAGGTTCATCTCAAAACGTGGCCCCGGACAAGTGCCTGGGACTACTCTAACTCAAAAACAAAAAACTAACCTAAAAACTCTAAAAACAAATGAAAATGAAACGAGATCACCTGACAAATGTGAGCTACTCCCCCCAGACTTGAATTGAACGGCGTCCTCGATGTGTAGCTCCGATAGAGGATAGGAAGGTGAAGTCATGGTTGAAGGTGTTCTTTTTTTTTTCTTTAGTTTTTATGTTTTCTTTCATATTAAACCAAGTTCGAAATACAAATCAAAAGAAAAAAATGTTGGGTTGCCTCCCAGAAAGCGTTTGTTTAACATCGTTAAGCTTGACGTCTCCATGCTTCATGTGTGCGTGATGGGTGGATCAAATAGAGAGGTGGAGTTTCCAAACATTTGTGCAGCCTCCTTTGATTATCGATCGAAGGTTCGCGGCTGTCCTCCTTAGGTATCCAGCGGACACATGTTGAAGGGCTCACTCTCCTACGCTTCTTGAGACAAATTGGTCGCTTTCGCGTCTCATGCCGAATAGAGGAAGGAAGAGGTTCAAGCTGTAGCTTAGACGCCTTTTCTACCGCAAAATCAGTCAGTGTTTCGTGCGACATCTTCTCATGAGGAGCGTCTTGCAGTGCCTATATTGCACTCACAAATTTCGTGTAGATCTTGGCCCCTTCATTGGTAACTCCTGCAGCATTGTAAATTTGCGTTAGCCCTCTCTCAAAATGATCGGATGTGCTTACTCGATTAAACGTGTCATTCGCCGACTTGTCTAGCACATCAACACTTTGGCATGACTCCTTGGGGCTTGACAAATGGAATTCAATCTTCTTGTCGCCAACACATAGAGAGAGCTTCCCTTGTTGTACATCTATTTTCGCACCGGCAGTAGCTAAGAATGATCTTCAAAGAATTATAGGCACGTTAGCATCTTCCTCGATATCGAGTACAACAGAATCGGTGGGAATTCAAATACTACCTACCTTGGTGGGAATGTTTTCAACAATTTCCACCGGATACCTTATCGAACGATCAGCTAGTCATAGACACATCTTGGTAGGCTTGGTATTCCCGAAGTTCACCCGCTTATAAACCGAGTTTGGCATTATGCTCATGCTTGCTCCCAAATCGCACAAAGATTTATCAATGTCAATGTCTCCTATGGTGCATGGGATGGAGAAGCTTCCGGGGTCCTTCAACTTCGGTGGCAACTTGTTTTGGAGAATACCCTGCATTCCTCGGTGAGTGCTATTGTCTCACTCTCTTTGATGCGCTTCTCCTTGGAACCTCTTTAAGATAGTTTGCTCGATTAGGCATCTCTTGGAGCGCTTCCATGAATGTCATGTTGATTTTGAGCTGCTTGAGGTAATGTAAGAATTTGGTCACGCTCTTTTGATTCTTGCTGCTCAACAAGAATCCAGGAAATGGTACAGGAGGTTCGTATGCCGGTGGAGAAACATATGGCTTCTCTAAATCTGATGCAGTTCCTTCCATGATTGCAATGACCTTTCCCTTGTCCTCTGATTTTCCAGCAGCCTTTTCTTGCTCTTTCAGGGGTGGACTCTCAATTGTATCCTCGCTGCACAACATGATGGCGTTTACGTGCTCTCTCAGGTTAAGATCGGGGTTTCCGGGTAGCATCCTGGGATTCCGAGAGGATGATGCAGCCTGCTGCGTAATGGAGTTTTCTAGCATCTTCACATGTGTGCTCAAGGAGTTCATTTGATTTTTCAGCTCATTGATCGCAGTCCCCATTTCCTCGTTGAATTTCGCTTGAGTCGATTGTTGCTTCCGTTGTTCCTTGATGAACTCAAGCATCACCGCCTCAAGACTTGACAAAGGAGCTTGAGGAGCTTGCTGGAGTGGCTACGATTGCTGATATTGCTGCTCCCTTTTCTGAAAACCCAAATATTTCACAGTTGGTTCGTGCGATACGAGAGATTCGGGTGATTCCTCCAATTCGGATTGTATGTGTTCCAGATTTGCGTATTGCCTTGTTGTTGGGCATAGCTCACTTGCTCCATGCCTTCTTACATTGTGCATTGGTAAGCCATATGATCTGTTTCTCCACAATTCGCAACAGATGGCATTCACCGCATTGCCCATCGCTCTTCCTTGATCCACTTCGTAAAGACCTCGTGTCTTGTTTGGCACACTTCTTTGTTGAGACCACATGGTGTGGTTCATGGCAAGATTGTCGATAAGCTCGTATGCCTCTTCTACGCTTAAGTCCATGAATGATCCTTGAGCAGCGTTGTCTAACGTCGTTCTATGCTCATATGTAATCCCATTGTAGAATGTTTGGATCACGTACCACTGCTCTAGACCGTGATGAGGAAACATTTGCAAAAGGTCCTTGAATCTTTTCCATGCCTCAAATAACGTCTCTCCCTCTCGACTTCTAAACATAGTGCTTTCTCCTCGCATTTGGATCGTCTTGCTCGGAGGGAAGAACCGTGATAGGAATGTCGTGCAAAGCTGGTCCCATGAAGGGATAGAATCAGCGGGAAGAGTTGTAGCCACACATTCGTTCGTCCCCCAATTGAGAAGGGAGAGAGACGCAACAGAATCCTTCGAGACTCCATGAATTTTGAATGTCCTTGATAGCTCTAGGAAGTCTCGTAGATGTTGATGAGGGTCTTCGTGATTGCCGCCCATAAACTGCTTTTGGTATAGCATGTTGATCATCGCGGGCTTGATCTTGAATTTCTCCCTCGCAACAGCGGGCGTCCTTATTGCAGTCTGGACGTTGCTCACGTTCGGCACCACGTAATCACGGAGACGACGTGGTGGAGGAGCCTGTTGTTGTAATTGTGCCACATTACCCATGGGTAATTCCGGTTGTCCATGACCATCTAATACATCGTTTTGATTGTTCATCACTCGTGGATTGGTCGTGTCTACTCGTTCCTCTCCCTTGCCCTTCTTTTGCTTATTAATCATTCTCTAAATCTCACGGACGATTTGATGAAAATTCGAATTACCTTGAGATTGGGTCATGCACCTACGAAAGACAAGTAAAAAGAATTAGTAGAAAGAAACGAAAAGAAAAGAAAAACAAAAATAAAACAAAAACAAGTATGATTCTAAATTTGAATTCCTTAATGTATTGACAATTAGTCCCCGGAAACGGCGCCAAAAACTTGATGCGTGTCAAGTTAAACAAGTTAACCTAAGACTACCCACAAGTGCACGACACGTGTGTAGTAGTTAAGGTCTCGATCCCATGAGGACTAATGTAACACAATCTAAAAATCAAAAGTAGAATCAATGCTTGCTGCGATAAGTAAGAATGATGTGATGCAATGATGATGATGCAGTGGATAAGTGAGTTCTAAACAAAGAGACAAACGCCCTAGAAAACCAGTTTCACCGCATAGCTTCAGAAACCTATCTCCGATCTATCTTATCGTGCCTTTCCTATCAAGATATCTAAGGCGGGCGATCCTAATGTAGAACCTATCCTCTCTCAAGGCATAGGAACGTGGCTAGATTGAGTCATCCCCTACTTATGTGGCTGACGCCCCAACTAAACCCTATTACAATTCATGATTCACCCAGGTACAATCCTCAACGTTACTACCCTACTTACGTGACCTAGTCTTGGTTGTTCTAAGCCTGATTTTCTAGGATTAGAATTTACCTTTTAGTCCTTCTCCTAATCCCTAACACATGCATATATGTGGTCATTCGTAAACACATGACAGTAAGTTCTCAGACAAAGAATAGATAATATGAAACGGGGAAATGCATTCATATACGAATCAAAGAAGGTTCCGGGATAGCCATGGGCTAATCCCTTCTCCCAAAAAAAATCTACTAATAAATCATGTTTCTAAACATCATAAACAGAATAGTAAAGTAAGGAGCATAGAAATATAAAACGACAGATGATCCCGAATCAATTCCCGACTCCTTGTTGTGTCTCCCATCAAAGATGACTCTTGAATGGATTGATGGATGTTGTATATCCTCCTAGGGTTCTCCTCTGTGTTTTATTGCTTTTGAACTCTATTTGGGTCCCTTTTTATACAAATTCCCCATTGGAGACATTCTAGGGAAGTTGTTATAGGCATGCCCTGCGCGGGCTAGGGAGGCACCCCGCGCGGGCTCCTCATTTTCTCCATGACCCGCGCGTGTTAAGGGCTAGCACGACTCGGGCAACAACTTTTGGAACACCACCCCGCACGGGCTAAGGAAAACACCTCACAGGGGGGCCTTATCTCCTCATGTCAGGTTGCATTCCTTGCCCGTTTCTCGTCCCGTTTGCTCCGTTATATTCTCTTATGCTCGTACTTTGTCTCATGTATGTTCTTTAGCTCTGAAATGAACCAAATACGCATAAAAACCTATAAGAACATGAAAACACGAAAACAAGTAAAACGGATACAAAATCATACGTAAACATCGCAACTATTGTCATAAACATATCTAAAAACATGCGAGAATCGTGTGCAGAAACGAGATGATCATAATCCCTTGTAAGTTTTACAAGTCTTAACTAAAAACTCTTTTCATCAATACTTTGTAGCCTTTTACCACCTTGAGCTCCAAAGTACCAATATATATGAGATTTCTCTTGAGCCGAGGAATAAATCTAAATTAAGAGCAATTGTGGAACCATCATGTATTTTGATCCTAACATTGCCTATGCTATTTACACTAAAACATGTCTCTTTTTTTGTTCTAACAATGTGATATGATCCTAAATCAACGTTCTTTAGTTAGGTGGATGGAATCAAAGTGAAACCCATTAGCGATCACATAGAAAAAACTAAAACTTATCTTTAAAAAAAAAAGGACGTCTTAAACCCCGACTACAACCTGACTAGAGAACCTCAGACTCAATGAACGATGTCATAATATTTGTGATCTATTGTTGATATATTGGTGAATAGTCCATATCTCCAAGAGTTTAATAGATAAATCTCTAGGATTAGCAAGAAAAGACAATTTTCATTAATAAAAACTTAGGTCAAATGTCATATAAGGGATTAGGGGTGTCAAAATTCAACCTGGCCCGTAGGCCCGCCCAGAAGCCCGCCCGAAAATAACGAGCTCGTGCCTTACATTTGTAAGCCCATTTGCATTCAGGACTTCAGACTCAAGCTTTATAAAAGCCCACAAAATTGTGGTCCGGCTCATTGGGCTTTCGGTTGGCCCGTTGGGCTTTAAACCGTAACAAAATATTAGGTCTAAGACCTTTCTTTCTTCTTTTTCCCCTCTGTTGCATTGGTCGTCTTCATCCAGATTCCTCAGCATCATCTTCTCCTTCCTTCTGTTGCATTGTGTCGTCTTCTCCTTCCCGCTGTTGCGTCGTGTCGTCTTCATCCAGATTCCTCGATGTTGTCTTCTCCTTCCCCTCTGTTGCGCCATGTCGTCTTCATCCAGGCATCGATTCCTCGACATCGTGTTCTTCCTCTCTGTTGCGTGTGTCGTTTCTTCATCATCATCGATTCTATGCTCGGTCTTTTCATCACCAAGCATCGGTTCCATGTATCGATTCCTCGACATCGGTCGATTGCAAGCTCGGTATTTTCATCGTCTTTGATCGATTCCAGATATCTTCTACGGTCGCTTCCAAACGTTGATTCCCGACTTCAGTTCTAGACGTCCATTCCAAGCTTCAGTCGGTCAATTCGAAATGTTGATTCTGGCTTGCTTTGTGTCTTCTCTGGCTTACTTCTTCGTCGTGTTGCTCTCTGCCATTATTTTGCTCTCTGTCATTTTTCTGATCCTTTTTTAGAAAATATAATTTTGGCCCGTGGGCCGTCCGAAGCCTGCCCGAAGCCTATAGGGTCGGGTCGCGGGCCTAATAATTTCAGCCCGTTTGACGCTCTGATAAGGGATCATCTATTTATAGTTAACAAACAATAATGCAAAGCAGAATAAAATTAGTTAACTTAAAAAAACTCAGTAAGATCACTTTTTCGAGCGGTCGGGTCATTCGGTCGAGTGATGCATAAGTCTTAACCCTAAAATATGAAAAAATAAATTTATTTTTTAGAGAATATGATCATGTCGAGCATTTTCTTGCTCTGGCCAAACATTGTCTCATCCTCATATTTCTTGTTCATCTCATCATCATCTTCTCGTAGGGACCTCTTGTAGTCTTTATTAAATGTTATTTGATGTCTTTGTGGGGTCATTACCCATCCTTTCATTCCTAATTGTGCGAACATATCTCGAAACTCATTTGTCTTGATCCTCATTGCGTGTCCTCGCGCTAACACGTCTCGAAACTCCTTTGCCTTGTTTTTCATTGTTTGTCTTCGTGCAATTTATGGCGGATATAAGATCTCACATTATTCCATCCTCATTTAAAAGGATTTGTTCAAATCCAATCATTCAATTTGGAAAACGTTATAGTTGGTGTGTTTTCAAACTCTAAAAGGTCTCCTGCATCTTAAGCTATTCTTTTTGTCTGTACATGCACCCAAATCTCATCACTCAATCATGCAAAATCTAGTCCCTTCGCTTTACCTGGTGGCTTCTTTTTCAAAAAATCGTCTCGAGAATCGAATGTGCTCTCACATATCTTTTTTTTTCTAGAATTAATTTTTTGGATATAAATCAATTATCTAAAAATAATTTTGACTTTCTAGACTACCTTTCAAGTTTGAAGTTCGAAATGATATTAAAAAAGAATCCGCGGGAATTTCCAGATATATTTCTCAAAAGAATCGGCACAACACCCCTAGTCGATTGGAATTGAGAAAATTCTGTCCCATCCCTCTCTTTCCTTTTTACGCCCCCATACCGCCACACGGGAGGGGGCGTAAAAGGGGATCCTATCAACTTTTTACGACCTAGGATAATAAGCTCATGGGCTTGGTCTTACTTCACATTCTCACACCTTTTGTCCCTCAATAGTGATTTCACGGTATCCTTCAAGTCATGAACTTTTATGACTTGTCTTGCTGCAAGTGATTTTTCATGTGCTGCCTCATATTCTCTGAAATCCTCATCCAAGTTTTGAGAAATACAATCAACCCCTTGTACTACATCGTCATCCAGTTCTATCACTTGTTTGCCATCTACACATACCGATATTATTCGATGGTTCAGACAATCTTTGGTGTAGTAGTCTCAACCCTCACATTCAAGCCATATAACATCAATTATGCATAAGGATTTTGTCGGTATCTTGTGCTCTTGCTCTAGATGTCTCTTTGTAAGAGGTCTTTATACTTCAACTCCTTTGCACCAATCATTGTGGACATTGATTCATCTTTCTACGATAATAAGAAGGTACAAATCGATGTCGCATCACTCCACACACTTCATCTCAGGTCACCATTGGTTTCTGTCCAAACCACCAACATACCATCGACATGAATCAGTGAGTTGATTTCACCATACAAGCACGTAGTCTATAAACTTCGTCGAGACTAGCTTTACTTTTGTGATTTTGAAATACCGATGGACATTTTTCCTCTCTGACTCTAAGTAAGATTCCACATCACTCCATCCAATGAATATTGGAATCTCCATCTTAATTTTGGTGATGTCCTCATTTATTCAATCCCTTATACGTTGGTTTTGTCTCATGGATGATCATACTCCTTCTCGATAACCCTAGCATACTTGTTCTCATTCATGTCTAGAGGTAGGGTTGGAAAAATTACCTGAAGTTCCGACCTAGAACAGTTCCCAAACCCACGAAAAATTACTCAAATCTACGAGTTCGGGTTCAGATAATGAAATTTTAATACCCACGGGTTCGGGTTCAAATTTGAGTTTTTATTTCTAAATGGGTACCCGAAAATATATGCAAAAAATTACCAAATATTCATATTTTTATAAAAATTATAATTATGTCATTAGGTTAAACCTTGATCTTTTATTCTTCTTTTCCTTCCTTAGTTGTCCGAGAACAACCCTTTCATCCCCTCTCTCTAAAATTTATTCTCTCGTCAGTCCTTTTGTTTGTCGACGTCTCTGTTGCACATACTGTCTTTTTGTAGAATATCTCTACTATGCCAATCGTCTCTACCTTGAAGGCTATATTTGCTTCGTCGACCGTCTCTACTTCGCCTAGGATCTCAGCTTCGAAGGCCCTCTTTGTTTTGCCAGTCATATATGTCTCGCATGTCATCTCTGTTTGGCCAAGGATCTCTATTTCGCCGAGGATCTCTGTTTTGCTGAGGATCTCCAGATTGAGGGTATGGATTACGAGTTACGTATGATCTCCTCCATGGTTGTTCAAGGCGAATCCCATGTGTTTCTTCCTCCATCCAACCAAGCCGTTGGGTGAAGTCTTTTCTGATACGCCTAAATTTTTCCATCAACAACTACATCGGGGTGGCTCCCTCGTCGTATGGTGGTTCGTCGTGATGGTATCCTGTATCGTCATTATGACTAAGTTTTCTAATCTAATTCCTAAACACTTTTATTTTTCTTTCTTATTTGATCTATTTCTATTTTCGCTTTGCGTCATTTTCTTTTTTTTCCTATTTGGTTTTTTTTCTTTTTTTTATGTTTTCCTTTCATTTTCCTTTCTTTTCTTTTTTCTTTTTTACTTTACTCCTCATTCCTTCTCTTTTTCTTCCTTTTTTTTCTAAAATGAAAGAATAAAAACAAACTAAACTAAATCAAACTAAAGAAAAAAATAATTAAATAAAAATAAAATAATAGAAATGTAGGCTAACACAAGAATATATCAATAAACCTTTGATTTAGATTTTAATCTTGACTTGTTTTTGCCTTCTTTACCAATTTTTTTTTATCTTCCTCTGGTTGACAATCATTCTTTAGATTTATATAGCTTTTCTCGTGTAGATAATCCAAATTCTTTTATTATTGTTTTTGCTTTCATTTCTTTAATCGAAATATTGGATCTTGAATATTTCAAAACTTCTCACAGTGGCTCATATAGGGTTGACAATGAGTTCAACACGTAACCAAATTAGTATTTTTTTCTTATATTTCAAGAGTCTACAATTTGTTTATCCTCTTCCATATTGAATTAGCATTCCTAAAAGTAGTCGATCTAAATTATGAAAAAAAAACAAAAACATGAAAGTGATTTTACAAGATCAACCAATTTTCCATTAATACTTCGATCGAGATTTTTATACCACTTGTAAATGTTTCTTAATTTAATATTTGAATCTAATCCGTGAAATTCAAAAGAAACAAAATCGATAAAATAGACTAATTAACATATTTAAATCAAAATAACAAAATGTTGACACAATAGGTTTACGAATTCGGATCAATAGTGTGATTATCCTACATCTTGTAAAGAACTTGAACTTTACCATGAAAAAATCGAGTGAGAACACCCACAAAATCTCAATCTATACCATGAAAAAATCAATTAATTTGACAAAACCAACAAAAACAATTCTATGTTTTTATAAGCCGTATAGGATAATGCAAAATGACGACATTCTAACAAACTTTCAAAACTTTGTAATGCTAATTTTTTTTCTTTCAAATCTTCTCCAATTTTCCAAGCTAACCATTGTCATCTAAATTTTTCTAAATTGTGCTGAGAAACCATGAAACATGGACATTTCTCTTCCGATTATAACCAATTTTAGCATATATGATGGAACCATACCTCTTACTATTTTTATATGTTATATCTTAGTCGAATTATATTAAGATCAATAAAATTTTATAACTATCTTGTATAATTAGTTGACAATAGAAACGGTAATGCTATAATCAATAATGGTTTTCCATATACAATAATGATAACTTTAACATTCATCAACTATGAATGATAATTTTAAATTTTAAAATTCATTTTCTTAAAAATATATTTTATACTAATATACTCTTAAGATTCTGATAATTTTGTTAGCAAAATTAAAATCATTGTGACCTTGGATCATTTTATAAAAAAAAAAAACTAAATCGCTCAATTAAAGTGTAAGGACATATTTGTTCAAACCAAAACGTTTAGGGTTATTTTGAAATTATGATAAAAAGGAAAATTAATGACGTATAAATGACATCACAAAGACAAGTCTTATGTACTAACTTCCAAGTTAATTCATTACCGAAGTTAAAGCGTACGTTTTCACCTACACACCGACGTCGTACCAAATCTCCCCCAAAAATATTTTACCAAAAGAATTTCCAAAATCCCTAAAACAGACTTCGGAAATGGCCGACACTGAATCGATCGACAACTCCGCCGCTCCACCACCATCGGAATCCGAGAACCCCGCCGCATTAACCACCATGGAAGACCACACTACCACCAAGGACGCGAAGACGGAGGCAGAGAAAAATCCTGGAGGCGTGTCGCTCCGGATTTGGCCGCCGACGCAAAAAACTCGCGACGCCGTCGTGAACCGCCTGATCGAGACGCTGTCGACTCCTACGATTCTTTCGAAGAGGTACGGCACGCTTCCTCAGGAGGATGCGACTGCCGTCGCGAAATCGATCGAGGAGGAAGCGTACGGCGTCGCCTCCGCTGCTGTCTCGGGGGATGACGACGGGATCGAGATCCTTCAGGTTTACTCCAAGGAGATTAGCAAGCGCATGTTGGAATCGGTGAAAGCTCGGGCTCCAGCGACGGCCGATAATAAAATTCCTGGATCGGAGGCGGAGTCCGGCGAGGATGCCGGTGTGGGTTCTACTGACGCCGCCAAAGAAGATGCATCTCCTGAGTCGGAGAAGGCCGAGGCTTGAGTTTGGTGTATTGTATTTCCTTATCTCTCGCTCTCTCTCCCCCTAGGGTTTGCGTTTGCTAGACTCATGTGAGATTCCGGAGTTTATGATGAAATCTGTTCTTGTAACGACTGGTGGATTTCTCTTGCTTATTTATGGAGGTTTTACCTAATATGCATTCCTTCTGTGTCCCGATTGGTATCATTGGAATCATTGAGCATTGGTTTTTCTTGGTTGTTATCAAAGAAAACCTGTAATATGCTGTTATGCTATTGTTCAAGCTAGTGATTCATGGTTTGGCCTGATGCTTGCTCATTAACCTTATTAAGGGTTATCAGATCATTGCCGTTTAGTGCAACAGATGTTTAGACGAAGCAATGCCAGCCTCTACTATTCATGGTGTATTTGCCTCTGCTAGAAGGTTCAACCAGAAACTATTGAATATACCAAGTTTGGCTTGTAGATTATTATTGTATGTCCACCTTTAGCATTCATTGGATTTATGACTGCTGCGGCTGCTGCTCTTCATTCATCTATGTTTAGTTCAGTTGTTGTTTAACAGTTTTTCCCCTCTGAATGTTGTCTTTGTTAACTTTACAATGGAGTTTAAAGGAGCTGTTTTTATGAAGGAAAATGAGAGAGATTTATCTTCTTTTTCTTGAGCACCTTCAAAGATTGTTCATTTTCTTTAAAGTGCCATTTCGTTGTGCTCTTGCTCCATGTTATCCATTACACTTACTGCACGACTACATTTACATCTGATTTTGACTTGCTGCGTGTCTCTGTTTCGTTGTTGAAACCTACAATATGTGCCTTATTAGTTTATGTACTTGTGTTAAGCTTATTTGTTTACCACATTGCCATACCATTGTGATTTGATGAAACCCTGACTGCTATTGTCTGAGGCCATGTGCCTGAATCTCTGATCGCCTCTTTGTTTGTTTGATGTTTGTGCAAGGTTTGATCGGTTTTGCTTCAATAATCCATTTTTAGTATCGGCTTAACGTATAGATTTCGGCTTAAAATACTATAATATTTGAACCAATTTGTGTGATTTAACTATGACAATGTTGACTGACCCTTGTTTTGTCTTGATGTCTCTTGGCTTCATTCAGAATCTGGATTCCTGTTGTTTTGTGTGAAACATGTTTCTTGGGTTTGAACAGAGACGACCGTTTTGTATTTTCTTCAAGCTTTGGTTTCCTCAAACATATCGGCTTCATTTCATTGACCGGAAGCATTTTCAAAGTAAATTAAAAAATAGGGTAAAATTTGTATAAATTACAGTATTTTTTGTGAAAAAATGTTTTAGCTCATCTTAATTTCTTTTAAATCTATTTTTCAATCCAAAATCCAAATGGGTGTTGATAAAAACCAAAAATACCTTTGTTAACTAAATGTTACCACCAAAAGCAAACAAAAGTCAAATTGCAAATGGAGATTATATGCCAAAGTCTCTATTGCTTCTGATAATTGATGGATATAATAATAAAACAATTATATTTTAGTATTTCATTAGCTCTCATGAAACCCATATCCTCTTCCTAATATATCAATATGTAATGTGTGAACAGCTCAATTTGGTTTTTGCTTATCAACAATACCCATTTGGATTGAGAAAAGAAAAATGATAATCTTTGCTTTGTCCGGAATTCTTTTTGAGGATTTTTATTCACAAAATCGTTTAATTTTGACATACTATTCTCTTGTACCCAAATCCAAGTATTCGTTTACTTTTTCTGAAACACTTTATTTATCTATAAAAACATTTTTTCCAATGACTACTTTTCTATTTTATCAAAGATGGAAAATGTATCTTCCATTAGGTGGGATGCGAGACAGAGGAAAGATATAATGAATCATAAGTTATATAAACTTTTCCTAGAAATGTTAAAAAACATATTTTCATTTTTTAACCGCTTTGAAAACTTACACTAAATCATTATATTTGCTGGAACAAACTTTAACACGTTCAACAATGGTGTATGAAAAAAAGAAAACCCTCATCATAATCCTTATGATCATAATCATTACGAATGCATCACATTGAATAAATTACTCGTTTGCTTGAACACAAAATATGTATATAACGATGTACATAGTCAATCCAAATCTGTATGACCTTTTGTATTAACTATAAAAAAACAAATAAATAACATAAGAATGAAGAGAAGAAGTCGTGTTTCAATGGCCAGGGCCTCTCTTGCTTGGCCCCGAAGCTAATCGCAAACCCAAGATCCTCATCGATGCACGACCACCGGAATTTTTAGCCGCCACCGCGACGGAGCCAAACCCACCAACGTTCACAATCTTTTCTTCCTTTGATCGTAGGGTTCTGCTTTCACCTCCACAAAACATCAATGAGACAAGCAACAAGATCATGCCCACCACCACAAACATGTTCTTCTTCGCCATATATATCTCCTTCTCTTTATCTCTCTCTCTCTTTATCTCTCTCTCTCCTCTCTCTGATAAATGGGGTTGGAATTGTAGTTGTTGAGTGATTCTGCTTTGAGGATTGTGTGTGTGTGTATATATTTATATGCGCGTGTGTGTGTATATGCAAAGGTATTTTTCTTGACCAAGAATATTGAAAATTTCCCTTTCTTTATTGATGCCATTTATAAGCTTTCATTAAAATTTTATAATATATGGTTCCATATTTCTCATTGGTTAAACGATCGAAATGGGTTTATTCTCTTTCTCCAATTACATGCCTCCTGAAATTTCGAAACTTTTACTTTCCCATTGTCTGTTGCACTTTTATTTTTAAAACCAATAATTTTTAAAAAATTAATAATTCTTCGTGTCACTAGACAATTCTATTACTTACCGTTCAAAATATGAAAAAATGACTCGACCTCCAAATTAGCTTCATTGCGTTTAGATTTTAAGTTTGGAAATTTTTTATATAAATAATTCGCCGTAGATAACTTTAAAGTTTTATGTTAATTTAATAAAGTTTCTTTTGTATATTGGTATGTAAAAAAGATAGATATATATGGTACGCGAAAAAAAAAAAGAATTGACATGAACAATTAGGTAAACAAAATATATAAATTATTTATTGGATCCCTACAATTGACTGGATTTGAATATTATGTTAGAGTATGATGTTCATATTTGAGATCAATATTAAATAAATACGTAATAAATTTTAAAGACCACGAACTATTTTTTGATAAATTTAAAAATAAGAAGATGAAAATCGTGGTTTTTTTTTTCTTGTTGAACAAACAAATCCCTTTGAATTCTATTACTTTCATTTTGGTGACTTTTGTTACATTTTGACTCTCTCTATACACTCAGGCACACGAACGAACGCACATGGGGATGGAGCAGAAACGCGGCAGGGGCAAAATCGGGAATGCACAATATCTCCAAACGCCGGTGATGACGTGGCATAACCTGACTTTTAGAGTGTCACCGACTAGTACCGTGTGTCTTCGCGCGTTTCTCCTTTGCCTTTCCGACTTCCAGGTTGGATTCCGGTTTATCGAGTAAACCGAGTCCGACTCGAAAGTAATAAATTCGAATCTTAACTAATTTATTTTTCTAGACAAAATCTTATTATATATGAACAAAAACTAATACCTGAGCCTTGTATTAAATATTATTTAGTTTTATTTTAACTCGAGATTAACCATCCTTCAAATCAATAATTTAAAACCAACCCGAAAAGATAACTATCCGTTGATAGACATGTTTAAATAAATTGCAATTTCATGAAAAACTAAAATGATTTTGATTCTTTTGTATAATATTTTTAGTTTTTATTCGTTTATATAGTCTCCAAGTTTATTTGGATAGAATTCGATGTTGGTTTGAATTCCTCACACCACTGTAAAAAGAGGGATATCTTTGCAGAAATTTATAATTTATTTAACTCGATTATCTACAAAATTTAGTTGAAATATAAAATTTTTTAGGCTGTAAATGCAATAAAAATAGAATCGTAGGATATATTTTTAAATTCAGGGTGTTGAGATGTGCAAGGAGCAGAAGTTTAAATGAAAAGAAATTGAATGAGTCAATGAGAAGTTTAAGGAGAAGAAGATAGAGTCAAAAATGGATCCGGCGAAGTCAAGACTGAGGGGAATCAGCAAGGAGGCGCGGCTGGAAAACCGGGGAGGTTAGCTGTGCACGGAAGAAGGCAGATAAGTTAACTTCACGAGAAGAAAAAGGTTAACGAATCTGGGCATATATCGAAGGAGTGCTTAAAAACAGAGAGAAGGAGTTCGTAGGTTTTTAAGTATACTTAGAGCGATATTGTATTGAATGGAGTGAAACAGTTGAGGGTTTATTTACGTCTAACTTAGGGGGAGTTATCTGTGGAGATCTTTGGTACATTATAAAAGAAAATAAGTGTACTTAAAGTCAATAAATAAAACGAGTACTGTTTTATATATTTTGGTCTATTTGGATTGACAATCTACCAAGTTGTCTGTCTGCAAGTATTTCAATTGGTATCAGAGCTGGTAACCTAAGTTTAGAGTAAATCTAAGAACTGGTTTGAGATCCTAGAAGACAACAATATGGAAGAACCAAGAGATTTGTACTCCTTTGGAAAACCTGTCATGCTAGATGCGTCTAATTATGACTATTGGAAAGTCAAAATGAGAGCAAACATAAGAGGAATCGATGAAGATGCTTGGAGTGCTGTGAAAAATGGGTGGAATCCACCAACTGTTATTGATGAAAATGGAAATATCAAAGAAAAGTGTTCAGATCATGGACGCCCAGTGAGAAAACAAGTTCGACATTCAATGCAAAAGCTTTAACAACTATTTTTTCATCTATAGACATAAACGAGTTTAAGCAAATTCAAGGATGTGAATCTGCAAAAGATGCATGGGATACTCTAGAGACCATTCATGAAGGTACTACCAGTGTCAAACGGACACGTCTAGATATTCTAGTACATCATTTTGAGAAACTGTAAATGGGTGAGTATGAGAGTGTAAAGGAATTCAGTAGTCGGATGAATGCAATTGCCAACGAAGTAAGCGTATTTGGGCAGAATCTGGACGATAAGAAGCTAGTAAAAAAAATTACTTAGATGTCTTCCTAAGAAATTTTATGCACAAAAGGTTGCAATGATTATGTCCTTGAATACAGATATTACAAGTTTCAAAGAAATAGTTGGAATTTTAGCACCATATGAACTTGAACTTCAACTTGAACAAGGAGATACAACAAAAGAGGGAAGCAAATGGGCTGTTTTACAGGCTATATCTGAAAGCTCCAGACTAGACAATCTTGAATAAAATATTGTCTTACTGACCAGGAGATTTGGAAAATTTATGAAAAAGCGGTCAGGAGGGAAAAAATCATCAACTGAAAAAACTGGAAATAAAAAGGATAATAAATCCGGAGCTCAATGCCATGAATGTAAAGGGTTTGGTCATTTCAAATCAGAATGTCCTAGCATCACAAAAAGAGAAAGTATGCTGAAAAATCTACGAGAGACAAAATGTTACAAATGCAAAGGGTTTGGGCATACCAAAAATGAGTGTGCAGATAGTAACTATGTCAAGGGAAAGTCACTAATCATGTTTAGTGAATCTAGTTCTGAATCTGGAGATGAAACTGATGAAGAACAATCAAGTTTTGTAGCATTCATTGGAATCTTTGATGAGACTGACAAAGAAAGTGACAAAGATCAATTTGAAGAAGAGGAAGACGAAGTTGATGTAGAGACTATTTATATTGAGTGGCTGAAAATGAGCAAACTAAATGTTCTATTGGTCAAGACTAATGAGAAACTGGAAGCTCAAATTCAAGAAATGAAACTGGAAGTAGCGCTGAAGGAAGAAGAAGTGTACTTTGCCAAAAGTCAACTGGAAGAAACAAATAAGCAATTGAAGATGTTGTCAAATAGAACTGATAAACTGGATAATTTACTATCAATTGACAGAAGAAAAGGTGATAACCATTCTAAAAACAAATTTGTTTCTGGAGGTGATTTGCAAGAAAATATGAAGCAGAAGAAAAAACAACAACCGTACATCACTCTCAATAAAGGTCATGTTGTAAAAAATCTCAAGACAAATAGAAATGAAAATAATCATTTTCATGGGTACAATTCTAGAAGACAATTTCAGGCTCCATATTACAACTACAATAAGAGAAGAACAAATCATGCACAATATCATGGACATAATTCTGGAAGAACATATCAAGGTGGAAACAGAAAGAGAACTCCAGTGACTTCTTATTTTTGTGGAATTAGAGGTCACAAACAACGTATTTGCTACAAGAGATTCAGGTATGACTCAGGTAAATCATCTAAATTTAAATAGATTTGGATAAAGAAGAGTGACCTATATTGCAATGTTGCATACATTTCTGCACAAAAAGAAAAATTTAACATCTGGTACTTTGATAGTGGTTGCTCTAGACATATGACAGGTACAAGAGAACTACTTTCAAAATTTGTAGAAGTCAAGAATGCAGGAAGTGTTGTTTTCGTTGATGGAAATAAAGGAATAATTCCTGGAAAAAGGCGACATAAACTCACCAGGACAACCTGCTCTAAAAAATGTGCATTTTTTTTAGGGTTTAACAGCTAATCTAATTAGCATAAGCCCATTGTGTGGCAGCAATAATCAAGTAAATTCAACAACAAAGAATGTCAAGTAATGAATTCTGAGAATGAGTGTATACTAAGCTATTTTAATGTTTTTGGGTGTACTTGCTATGTGTTGAATGATAGAGAGTGTTTGGGTAAATTTGATGCCAAAAATGATGATTTTTTTTCTTGGATATGTCAACAATACAACTGCGTTCAAAATGTTTAATTTACGTACGAGAAAAATTATTGAATCTGTGAATGTGGTATTTGATGAAGATCATTTGACTGACAGTATTATTTTTCCATTTTCCTCAGAAACAATACAAGAACAGTCAGAATCAGCTAATGATCATTTAAGTGTACCTACTGACCAAACAGTTGTTGAATGTGAAACAGATGGAGATTTTTCTGAATACGAAAATCACAGAAACAACATGGAAACATTGAAAATGGTAGAAGAACACGCAATAAACCAAGGGTAAATTATCATGATATGGTTAAATTTGCATGTTTACTTCGCAAATAGAACCTAAGTGTGTCCATGATGCTTTAGATGATGAATCCTGGATAAAGGTCATGCATGAAGAGTTAGAACAATTTGTTAGGAATGATGTCTGGACTTTGGTCCCTCGTCCAATGGATTTAAATGTGATTGGCACAAAATGGATATCTAAGAACAAAACTAACGAACAAGATGAAATTGTCAGAAACAAGGCAAGATTAGTGGCACAGGGTTATACACAACTCGAAGGTGTTTATTTTGATGAAACTTTTGCTCATGTTGCTAGACTAGAGTCAGTTCGACTACTGCTTGGAGTTGCATTTTTTTTAGTTTTAAGCTATTTCTGATGGATGTTAAAAGCGCATTTCTAAATGACATACTTCAAGAGGAAGTTTACGTTGAACAACCGAAAGGTTTCGAGGACCCGCATCATCCAGAACATGTGTATAAACAAAAGAAGGCCTTGTACGGGTTGAAGCAAGCCTCACGTGCTTGGTATGAACGACTGACAAGCTTCCTAATCCAGAACGACTACAAGAGAGGGGGAGTTGACAAAAACTTGTTTATTCATGATTCTGATGGCATTCTATTAGTGGTATAGATTTATGTTGATGACATTGCTTTTGGTTCCAAATCGCAGGATAAAGTAAATTGGTTTGTTCAGACAATGAAGCTAGAGTTCGAGATGAGTATGTTTGGTGAACTAAGTTATTTTCTTGGCTTGCAGGTGAAACAATTTGACGATGGATTATTTATATCTTAGAGTAAATATGCAAAAAATTTGGTGAAAAGATTTGAATTAGATCATAGCAAGTTAGCCAGTACTCCCATGTCAACAACAACTAAGCTGACAAAAGACTCAGATGGAGAGATGTTGAAGTTAAACTCTATAGGAGTATGATTGGAAGTTTACTTTATCTCACTGCAAGTAGACCTGATTTATGTTTAAGTGTAGGGATCTGCGCCAGATATCAAGTAAAATAAAAAAAATCTCATTTGCTGGTTGTGAAACGAATAATAAAATACATCGAAGGTAGAGAAGAATATGACATTTTGTATTCACAAGATACTAACTGTGAACTTGTTGGTTTCAGTGACACTGATTGGGGATGAAATGCGGATGACAGAAAAAGCACGTCTGGTGGTTGTTTCTTTCTTGGAAACAATTTAATCTCTTGGCATAGTAAAAAGAAGAACTCAACAGCTCATTTTACACATTGATTTGACGGTCTGATTTGCTTTGCATTTTTTATCATGTTTAACAGCTCATTTTACATATTGATTTGACGAGCAAGTTCAGTACTCAAGTGGTTCTCATTAAAATAGGACGATTTTCTGAAAATTTTTTGTGATTGATATTTTGGTGGGTGACGTGGTTGGTGTAGTTATTTCCATTATTTTTTTGAAATCCTTCTTTTTCGTCTAATCTGCAACTGCACTTAACCTTCTTTAAACCGTTTCTCTTCATTTGCATTTTCAAATTTCGAAACCCCAACATTCACTTGAGAGAGAAAGGAAAGAGATTTTTGGTTGCAGTCACTTTCACGAACAACATAAACAACAATGGAAACCAGAAGCAGTCGATTTCTTGGTCTGGACGACGATGCTATTCTACTGCTTGATAACAAACAGCTTCGAATGAAAGACCTGGTATTCACACAAAATCCATCCAAAGTTAATGGAAAAAGGTACAAAATCCTTGCTACGAAGTATTTTGCTCCAAACAAACGCGATAATCAACGCTCGAATGCGACACCCATGGTTCACATCCAAACCATTTCTGAACGTCGTCAAGGTGCCCCTTCAACCTCGACACCACCTAGAGATTTTCCACAAATGGTGCTGACATCGCAAACCAATATTCAACCCACAGTACCTACCACTGAGAATCTGGCCCACAGTCTTCACAGAGAGATACACCCTTATCCCCGTCAAAAGCTTTTTCTCAAAAGTTATATAAAGAGTCTTATGCCAATCGATTGAAGACTCTCAAGGAAAGAGAAATTTTCTCAGAACGTGATCTCAGTGTCAATCAGTTCAAAAACCTTGACATATGTTGTTAATGAATAGGAAACTTACACACAGAGTAACAACTGTGGTACCTATGTGTAAAGAACTGGTTTACGAATTCTACGCCAATCTGATTCCTGAAATTGAAGATTCTGGCTCTATGTTGTTTGGTACAACATATGTTCGGGGGAAGGTTATTAAATTTAATGTTGAAGTCATTAACAATTTTTTTTGGAACACCACATGTGGGCATTACACGGAAAAAGGAGCTCTAGATAGATCTGGATTTGGATATAGTCACTAAGGAACTCACTGATAATGATCTAATTAAGTGGCCTGGACATATTCCCAATTCTAAACTGCAATGGGAGTATCTGCTGAACAAGATAGGCCGCACAAATTGGGTTCCTAATAAGCAAACAAATGGGATTCGGCAAGATATATCAATTTTTCTATATTGCTTGAAGAATGATATCAAAATAAACTTTGGAAAAGTTTTTCAGGACTCCATTGTGGTTCTTGGTCTATCCAATTCCACAAAGTTTATTCTACCTTTTCCGTGCTTGATTCAGAACATTCTAAGTCAACAAGTTCCGGATATCATTGGTTCCGAGGAAATTCGAGAAAATATCCCTCCTTGGATCATATTGGAGAACCGGTATATGCCTAAAATACCGTCTTCAGATGCTGATGGTACTCCTGGTGGTAATGTTGATCAAGAACTTCTCCAGTTGAAACAAACAATTGCCTCAATGCAGTCCACCTTAGAGACTGCTCAGAAGTCGGTCATAGGGCTTCTGAAGCGTTTTCAGAGTAAACGAGTGTAGCTTGTTTGTTTTTCTGGTATGTTCTGATATCTTTATGTGTTTGTTTTTTTATTTCAATCTCTTATCACAAAACAGAGGGAGAAGTACAGGAGGAGGAGGATCGCGTGGAACAGCCAGCAGACAAGGCCAAAGGCAAAAGACCGAAGAACTGATGTGTTCCTGAGTAGTCACAATTATTTTAAGTGCACTTATGGACAAAGTTTATTTTAAGTGTACTAAATCATTTCCATGGTTGAACTATTCGTGCTGATCATATATATGGTTGAACTTATGTGTGCTGCTTGATACTGTGATGTGATTGTCCTGTGGTATTGTTGTGTTTGAATCTTTTATTGCATTGTGATTGAATTCTATATGTTGATTGAGGTGTGTTTCTGTGATAAGAATTCAAAGGGGGAGATTGTAAATGCAATAAAAATAGGATCGTAGGATATATTTGTAAATTCAGGTTGTTGAGATGTGCAAGGAGCAGAAGTTTAAATGAAGAGAAATTGAAGGAGTCAATGAGAAGTTTAAGGAGAGGAAGATGGAGTCAAAAGTGGATCCAGCGAAGTCAAGGCTTAGGGGAATCAGCAAGGAGGCACGGCTGGAAAACCGGGGAGGTTAGCTGTGCACGGATGAAGACAGATAAGTTAACTTCACGAGAAGAAAAAGGTTAACGAATCTGGGTATATATCGAAGGAGTGCTTAAAAACAGAGAGATGGAGTTCGTAGGTTTTTAGGTGTACTTAGAGCAATATTGTATTGAATGGAGGGAAACAATTGAGGGTTTATTTACGTCTAACTCATGGGGAGATATCTGTGGAGATCTTTGATACATTGTAAAAGAAAACAAGTGTACTTAAAGATTGTCTGGTAAATAAAACGAGTATTGTTTTATATATTTTGGTCTCTTTAGGTTGACAATCTACCAAGTTGTCTGTCTGCAAGTTTTTCATAAGCAATAATAAAATTTGAAGAATTCAAATATTGTCTATTAGAGAGTAAGAAGTAAAAAAAGATATACTAGAAATAAAGTCAATAACAAGCTTCTAAATATAAGAAAGTTAATAACAAATTTCAAAAAATGAGTAAATTAACAATAAAATTCAATATAAATGCTGGACAACAGTAAGAGCCAAGATAAAAGGAAGAAAATATGGTGAGATTGGGCTAGACCGTGCACCATCAAAGAGATAAGAGTAACGGTTAAAGGGTGTGACTCATTCGGGTGTGCAAGCGATTGTGAGGTAATCAAATGTGAATCATACACTAGAGTGTATTGAACTAAAAGGAAATGATTGGGGGGATTTACGGTTGTGTGAGAGTTGAAAATTTATTCAAAAGATAGATTTTGTATGAGTTCATGTGTACATAAATTAGAAGTATGCGTAATTGAACGTGAATAAATCATTTTATTTTGAATGATGGTGGAGGATCATCATGGTATATTCTTGGAGTTATAGGTGATAAAAATCATTGTTCGAACTCAAACCTACAATACACGAGTACTTGAAGTTTAGGTACTTGCCAAACCACAAGAAATTTTGATATTTGCGAGTATCTACACAAAAAAACATAAAAAGAAATAAAAGATAAAAAATTTCAAATGATAAAAATTCATTTTCAATACATTACAAATAATCTTAAATGATTTAATAACATAGATAAAAGTTCAACACACATATCTACACTTCAGTTCTTTTTGTTCTTATTCTTCACGTTTCTATGATTGTTCTAAAAGTAGATGATAAAGAGAATACTTCAATATTTCTTCTATGTGATTCAATCCAATCCATGGCCAACCACTCTTTTTAATATCCGACTAAAAATAAATGCAAAAATGATTAAAAAGTGATCTATTTCCTCTTCATTCATCTTAGTTAGCTGAATAACGAATCCAAAATATACAATCTTATGGATAAATCATCATATTTGAAGAATAAAATATCATATACGAAATAGATAGAAAACTAATTAGCTTTATCAATTTTCATTGGTTTGGTTCCTTAGAACCTAGTTACAATATAGTAGACTATTGGAATTCATAACAAAAGTCTAAGCTTGAATGTAGGAAAAAAAAGGAAAGTTATACTTGCGATAAGCTACTAGGATATTCGTCCAAAAGCCATTCCTTTTCCTATGAATCCCACCACGACAAATGCTCTTTTACCATCTACAACCACATAAAATGATAAATGCGTTATTCCTACAATTACAATGATTTTATTACGAAGCAACTGTCCTTTCATATATTGTTTTGTTTGTCTTCCATTTTCACTTTCAAAACCTATTTCAACACCTAACAAATCTTCGATAGAAATATATACAGCTTCATCTAATCGTTTGTTTTGTAAGAAACTCACGTAACAAGATACAATACCTAATGGAAACCCATCATGAATATGTAAAATTCCCTGCCATGAGTAAAGGCTAAGATAAGAAAAACAACAATAACTAGCAAATACCAAACAATATCATAATGGCGATGACATAAGCCGAGGAGTTGGCTATGTCATCGACAAGCCGTCGATGAGGACACCAAGAACATTGATGAGCTGGTGAGGACGCGACAAAGACAATGATGAGCTAGAAAGGAGGGGATGAGGACACCCACGAGGTTACAAGCCGAGGACGAGGCGATTGGGAAATGATGATCTGGTGAGAAAACGAGAAAGATGGAAGGAAAAAAAAGATGGAGGTGACATGAGATAAGTATCTTAGGGTTTTTCCCCTTATGGTGAGATTAAAAATTCCAATAGTATAATAATAAATTTTAATAATTTTCAGATACTTGTGGATACCTGTTTACTTATATTTGAAAACCTAAACTTGAATTCGAACTGAATACTCTAATTTTGTTACATGAACCCAACCCATTATAATGTAATTTTTGCTAATGTAATTTTCCCTGTGTGATCTAGGTTAAAGGTATGAATTCACACCGAGAACTTATGTCAATTCCAAAATCATTATTTTTAGATTCTACAAACTATGCTTATTCGAAAATCAAGAAGAAATCTATAATTAGAGGAATAAATGAAGTTGTATGCACGACAGTAGAATAAGGATGGAATCTTCCAATGCAACCCGATGAGAAAGGAAATATGGTTCCCAATCCAAATCACTATGGATGCGAGAACATAAATGCCTTTCCATTTACAATGCCAATGCAACATCTGCTATATTCACATTAGTAGATATGAATGAATTCAAATAGATCCAATCATGTGGCTCAATAAAAGAGTCATGAGACAAGCTTCAAATTCTCTCTAGTATAACTAACATTTAAAGTGCAGTTCAATATCTAAAAATAAAAAAGAAAGAAAATAAGTTTTTTTTTTTGTTAAAATGTAAATATATTAAGATATAAAACGAGTACATAGCGAGACCACTGGAATCCCAATTACAACAAATTTAACCACAATAAAGGCCAAGATGATTCCCCACAATGATGGATAAAACTAATACACGACACACTTAACATCCCATAGAAAGACGCAGAGGGTCAGAGCACGCCAACCCTCGGGGGAGAGTCTTGAGGCAGCGGGAAAGTACGTTCGTAGGCTGGGCACTACAGTGAGCTTCCTGGTATTACGAGAAAACCTGTCATCACACCTTTAATGAGAGACAGAGTAAGACCTGTAGACGCGGAACCAATCTGTGAGCGATATTCTGCGGGGCGAAGGTCAGTGCGATTCATACAGTGCCAGAATCCGGTCGCGCATCAAGCTGTCAAGCCGAGCCTATAAGACTTCTAGTGAAGAGCTCTCGTTATTGAATATTCTATAGTTCCTTTCTGCCCAAATCAAGTACACAATTGATTGAAGAATGAGCCTGTACAGTTCAAAGAGGGCATGAGACGAAAGATTGCCTGCTCCGATGAGTCCACTGTCAAGGCATCAAACAACGATGCCGGAACCAAACCTAGTATCAGCTCGGCTGGCGGCGCCCAAAGGTCACGACTGAAATCACACCGAAAGAAGAGGTGGTTGTGCGTCTCTGGGAGTAACCCGCAGAGAGGACATAGCTCTTCCACATCCATACCCCAGGACAACAGCCGATCCTTAGTAGGTAGTCTCTTTAATCGCTAGCCATATAAGATAAAGGATTGGCGAGGAATAACACCCTTGGATCAAACTCCTTCAGCCCACGCCACCCGCTGTTTCCGTTCCCGTGTTAAGTCCCATGTTTGTTTGGTCAAAAATACGGCTAGGAAAGCTAAGTTTCTCTATTTCCATACATATCGATCCGGACCACGCGAAGAAGCTGGAATGGGCCCGGAGACAAGATGGAGGAGAACATCCAAATCGGCATCTGTCCTTGCATCCGGAACCTCCACACATTTTCCACAAGAGCTTCGGAGACCGTCGCGAATAGAGGGACCCTTAACCTTCTTGGTCTACCTTCGCCTAAGAATAGCTTCAAAGCTCCAAAAGGGGTCCATATATCGTGCCAAAAGGATGCAGAATTCCCATCCCCAACTTCGCATCTTAAGAGAGTGCTCACCATAGGTCTTAGCCTCAGAAGTTTTCTTAGGTTCCATGAGAGCATAGGTGCTAGATTGACCTCCCAGAACCCCTTCCTCTTGAAGACGTTGCGATGCAACCAAGCCACCCAGAGGGAAGCAGCTCTATTAAATATCATCCAAATCAGTTTGAGACGAAAACCTTAGAGAACCCCTCCAAGCTTCTGATTCACAACCCACCTTCACTCTTTGGAGAACATATATCCCTCCAAGCAACACGAGGGGCTGCCCGATTATCCACAGATGTGCTCCAGAGGAACCGTGAGAACTTTGAGTCCACCTCCTTAAGAAACCATTTAGGAAGGGGGAATGCATGCGCGAGGAAGTTCACTAACCCATAAACCACCATGGAGATGAGCTGAATTTTCCCTGCAAAAGAGAGAAATTTTGACGTCCAAGTCTCAAACCTTCCCTGAATTTTTTCCATCAACGGCCTATAGTCCTCCTTAGAGAGCCTTAGAGGGCTAAGAGGCAGCCCAAGATAACGGACAGGGAGTGAGCCTAATCTGAATCCAGTCTGCCGGAGGATTTGCTCGACACTGGTATCATCAAAGCCTCCAAGAAATACCTCAGATTTCTGGGGGTTCATTACTAGGCCTGAGGAGAGCTCAAAATCACCCAGAATATGCATAATGTTGGCCATAGATTGAGTAGAGCCATCTCAGAGAATTAATAGATCATCCGCAAAAGCAAGGTGCGAAATGAGAGGGGAGGCACATCTCGGGAAATGCCCAATGAGCTTGTCCTGCGTTGCCTTATTCAAAGTAGCCGAGAGGAACTCCAAACAAAGGACAAATAGATAAGGTGAAAGTGGGTCACCCTGTCTCAGCCCTCACTTCCCGTCAAAAAGACTTGATAGCTCACCGTTAATAGCAACTGAGGAGATACACTCCATAATCCAACCCACATAAGTGAAAGGAAATCCCATAGCCTCAAACACAACCCTGATATAGTCCCAACAAATAGTGTCAAAAGCTTTACGAAAATCCACTTTCAAGACTGCTCCTCGGGTACCTGCTGGGGAATTGAGCCCACTGATAAGATCCGAAGCAAGTAATACATTCTCAATCAGGTGCCTCCCCTTGATGAAAGCCGTTTGATTTCCTGAGATGCACGACGAGAGGATTTTCTTGAGTTTGTTGGCTAGCAACTTCGATATGATTTTATATGTGAAGTTACAGCAACTAATTGGCCTGAAATCTGTAAGCTTGACCGCACCCGGAACCTTTGGAACCAGCGTGATTGCGGTTGAGTTCAGCTGCTTTAAGAGTCGACCCTTGAGGAAAAACTCTCTCACTGCTGAGATCAAATCTGCCCCCACCACATCCCAAGCAGCAACAAAGAATTCTTTCATATAACCATCCGGACCCGGGGCCTTATTATTTGGCATCGACCATATAGTGCGCTTGATATCTTCCGCTGAGGGAATGCCCGAGAGGTCAGCTATCTATGCCTGGTTGCAGCGAAAACTGATGATGGATTGGATGGATGTAACTAACGGAGCCCCGAGAGAAGTCGAGGATGACCCCATTATATTCTTGAAGAAAGCCTAAGCAACCTGTTTCTTCTCTTCAGGCCGTGATACCCTAGTACCGTCATCATTCTCAAAATAGTGAATTGCATTCCTGGATGCTCTGGCCGAGACCATCCGGTGGAAGAAGGAGGAGTTACGATCACCTTCTTTGAGCCATCGTACCCGAAATTTCTGCTTCAAGAACTTCTCCTCCGCAGCTTGCACTTTCCCTAGCCCTGTGTTCCTCTATCACACGTTTAGGGCTGGGGTAGGAGAACAACCTGGTCTGCAGTACTTCAACAAGCGAGCCAGCCTGTTTAACCCTCCCAGATATGTCACTGTAAAGCTCCCTGTTCAGTATCCACAAAGAGAACTTTAGGCCTTTTAATTTGCGGCAGAACTGAAATTGCATATAACCCTGGTCTTGGAAAGCCGCCCATCCATCCGAGACTATCTGCAGGAAGTCAGGGTGGGAAGCCGTAAGGTTGAAGAATTTAAACGACTTCCTAGAGGCCACCACCCGTGAAGGGAAGGTAATGAGACATGGAGAATGGTCCGAGGGCCCGGGCGGGAGATAATCTGCAAAAGCAGAAGGAAACAATGAGAACCAAGCATCATTAATCAAACAATGATCGATCTTTGTCAGTTTGTGATCATTAGCATTGCTATTATGCCAGGTAAACTGGAGGCCACGAGATTCCATTTCAAAAATCCTTGCATCATAAGGTATTTCGTAAACTCCTCAATTCCCGCTCTCAGGGGGTTAAAGGACGAGAATCGAGAGTGCTGGTGGGGGTGTAGAATCTGATTGAAATCCCCCGTCACGAGCCACGACCTATGGTTAAGAAGGGGATATACAGCTAGCCGACGAATAATTTCTCAGTGCGACCTTCTTGCAATAGGATCATTAAACCATTGACAAAAGTGCATGTCAGTGAGTGTTCGAACCCTTCAACCGAAACTCCACAAGTGACAGCCTAGGCAGATTGATGGTATATGATAACCTGGACCCGAGGGTCCCATACAATCCATATTCGACCCGAGAAGTGCTCACTGTGATTGCATCTGAACTTCCACCCCGCAGGAATGACTGCAGAGATACGACTCTCATTGGACTGCTGAATGTGTGTCTCCAAAAGGGCGCCAAACCTTGCGCCATGTTTCAAAATCCATCTACGAACTGAGACCCTTTTACTGAAATTATTTAGGCCTCTATATTCCAGACAAAAATCATTGGGGAAGTGAATAAGTCACTTGGCCTTTGACGAGGAAGCCTTTCGACCTCCCTTAGAGTTCTTCCTGGTCGTCGTTTTCTTTTGAACTGACTGCACAGAAGGCAAAATCATTGGCTGTACATTGTCGCAATGAGTCTGACCAGCCCGTTCCTCGTTGGCACTAGAAGGCAAAACATCATTTGTAGACTCATTCCTCTCTCCAGCAGACTGGTATGGTGCATTTGCCTTTGTTGTCCCTAGGGAAAGGGCTGTGGTAGCCTCATTTATCTCAACATCAGGTTGAAATGGCACTTGAACAAGGGAAGAGACCACACCCCCCTCAGGAGGGGGGAGCTCCGCATCAGGGGGAACCACAGAGGCCAACCGAGAGACAAGGGTTTCCAGGGGGGGTTCTTGATTGTTTGGACCCTCATTTTTCTTTTTTACTTGGATCCACTCAGGTTTCGGTGGAGAAACAGGCTGATGTTAGAGCGGCACAGAGGGATCAACAACCAAAGTGCGAGCTGGGCAACGAAGCTTACCATGAGCCAGCGACCCACAGACCTCACATTTGGGAGGAAGCTATTCATAACTAATATCCACTGTATGCTCCGTCCCATCATCCAACCCGACTATCAGCTGGCTGGGAGGCGTTGCCTTGAGATCAACATCGACAAATATACGTGCAACATCATGCTCTTCATTGTTCTCAATTTGAGGGTCCATGTGGAGAGGCGTCCCTATTCCCGTAGCCAATCTACTAAGGCTGTCTCGGCTTAGCAGCTTATGTGGAAGGTTCCTAAAGACCACCCATGTCGATACTGAGGATAGCAATGGTTTCTCCAACGTGTTATCAACCGAATTGCTTGCACTAGCTCTCGTTTCTTTCCTTAGTTTTCTGAGCGTTTTATCAATGTCGGTGTCGAAAACTAGATCTGCACTTCCGGTATTTCTCATGCACAAACTAGCTGCATTTCCCTTGTTTGTGGATCAATTATCCTGAAAAAGGAAGAAACCCTCACCAATATCATGGACTCTTATTCGGGCAGAAGGAGATGAACTTTTACCGTTTAACCTCCAAATGCTATTAACAATTCCAATTATACGGCTCATCGGAGGGGGGATCCCGTAGAATCTTCCGAGGATGAACTCTGACCACTCAGCTTATGCTGAGATGATGGATTCGTTTGGGATATGTACAAAGGGTTACCCCGAGCTGTGTGTACTTGGAGTGCCTATCCTTGAGAGGGCCTTGATTGATCCTTTGAGGCGGCTACTCCATGTAGGGGGGCTGTCTCTTTGGACTTGCAGACGGCGTTGGTCAAGGGATGGAGTCTGAAGGAGGGGCGGATGATTCAGGCCTGGGTGGGGGACCCAGGACCGATGGAGGTTGATGGGGGGGAGGGGACTTGCAACGGTATGGCTGACCTGAAAGAGAGGGTTGTCCTCTGCCGTTGGTTCGCCTGAGTTTCTGGAAAGAGAATTGCAAAATCGTTCTGTGCCTGGGAAGGCCAGAAACGATCGAAGGTGAGTGCTCCAGGTTGAATAAGGGGGAACTCCTGGAGAGAGTCAGAGGAAGGGGAGAAGGAGGGGGAAAAGTAGGAGGAGTAGAGGGGGACGGAGGTGAGGAAAGAAGGGGGGAGGAGAGGCAGAGCTAGGGTTTCGGGTTGGCAGGGGGAGGGGGGCCAAAGAGGAGGGGGAAGGGGAAGAGTCTTCGTCTATCGTATGGCATCTTCGTCCATCATCTAGTGTCTTTGTTTGTTGTTCCCAAAAGGCCCAAAAGAAAATAAGTTATGAAGCAAAAGAAAATTTATATATGTTCAGTATCGCTACACCTTGATGTAAACTTGAAAAATAAATCATAAATTTACATTTTGTTGATACAAGTGTATGACTCGGGTCTAAGTGGTAAGACATTGATTTAAATTTGACATCCTAAAAGGTACATGATAAATAATAAAATGTCTACTCCAATATGATTCATATTATGTGAGCATACCAATAAGATCTTCTCGGTCTAATGGTGCAATGATATGTGAACATGAGTTAATAAAAACTCCAACGTCCTAGAAGTATTGGATAAAGAAAGAATATAGAAAGGGAAAAGAAAATAAAACAAAATTAAGGAATAAAAATGAATGATAATTCATATGAGCTATAACCGCTGTATCACAGGGAATCTGAAATGCATTTGTATTATTAGTGGAAGTTTCTAAATATTCTCATTTTAGTACAAATAAAGTGATGAATTCTGATTTCGAATCATGGTTTACTACAAAAAGTGAGCTTGACAAATTAATATTTCATGATTTGATTAATTATTGCTCAATGGTTAGTAAGTCAATTCTAGTTTTTTTTATCTTAATCTGATCTCTAAATAAGTAACTAAGGTTAAGTGAAAAATTGATATTCTATGAATTATATTGACTATTTAAAAAAACTTACCAAGATGACAAATGCCATTCTGTAAAAAAATCACTACAAACCCTAACGTTTTCAAGAGAAGTGAAAAACTTATACTCTTGTACAAAGATTCTTAGAAAATGACAGGAAATTGGAAGGTTGGGGTACAACCGAAGGAAAAAAATCACCAAAGAAGAAATATGTTCTGGTGGAAGAACATAGAGATGCATGGATGAAAGAAATATAATCGCATAATGAATATATTTAGGTGAATACTGGAGTAATTGCAGAGATTTTGTAGAAGGAGACATTGATCTAAAGTTACATGACTTCAAAGACTTGAGCAAATCAGAAAAACAAAGAGATGAAACTTGATGCTACTACAAAATAAGTTATCAAAGAACTTGTTGAGAAATTATTCAAGGGTAGTAGTTATGAATACCAAAAATTCAATATGTCGATTTAATACAAGAAAACCTAGAACCAATTAAATTCTAAGGCTGGAGCAGAAAAAAACAAATGAGAGACTTCAATAGCTGCCAGATATATAGTTAGGGAACTAGGATTCCTTCAAAAATGATCAATAAAAAATTATTGGGAACAAGGAAAATGTAGATATAGAGTCATCATAAACAAAATGAGAAGGAATAAATTGATGAAGTGAAAATTTTGTAAAAACCCAAAAGAATTACTTGGTCCAAGACAACGACAAAAGGTTCAAAAAACAAGAACAACAGCCAAGGGGGTTCATAAACAAAATATTCGAGAGATTCAAAAAACATCTTCACCCCATAAAGACATTGGGATTCAAGTATTTGAGTTATATCACAAACTCTAATTGAAATCCTTCATGATAAAATATCAAACAAAAATAACTAAGATACGTACAAAAAAACAAAAACGTTATAATAGACGAATATATAAGTACCAATTTTTTAAAATCAATGTCTAAATAGAACTAGTGTCCTAAATAGGGGTGCGAAGTTGGTCGTCAACCCGTGGGTTGGTCCTGACCCACCCTATATAAGTGCGAGTTGTGTTTAGTTTTTTAGTCCATATAAAAAATGGGTTAATGAATTATGGTAGAATTTTAGTCGATCGAGTTTGCCCGTGGGTCGTATTTAAAAAATATTATATATATATATCTAATTTATATAGTAATAAAATGTATTTACAATATATATATATATTAAATTCTATTTTTCCTTCTAAAATTAAAAAAAATGTCTTTTTATCTTCCTAGAATTCGCGTTCGAATGTTCCCCTCATGCGAAATCTGATCTCCTACGAATCAGAGCTTTGTCGGTGAGTTTTCTACTTTGTGTGTGTCGTCTTCGTCATTGTCTCATTTGTGTTGTCTTTGGGTTGTGTTTGTCTTCGTTCGTCATCCTCGTTTTTGTTTTCTTTGGGCTATGTTTGGCTTCGTCTGTTGTCCTTGTCTGTGTTCCTCTATCATCTGGCATCTTCATCTATGGTCTATCGTCTTCGTTCATTGTCTAGCATCTTCATTTGTGGTTTGATGTCTTTGGTCTGTTTTTGTCTCTTTTTTTCCTTTGTCTTCGTCTATCGTATGGCATCTTCGTCCATCATCTAGTGTCTTTGTTTGTCGTCTGCTGTCTTCATCTGTTGTGTGTTGTGTGTCTGGTGTGGTTTTGGGTTATCCTATCTCATATATGTCGTGTGTGTAGTCTATATCGTGGTGTGGTCTATGTCGTCTCTTATGTGTCGTGGTCTAGTTTATGTAGTCTCGTATGTGTTGTGGTCGATATGTGTCGTGTGTCAAGCTATGTGACAATTCATTGGATCACAATCATAAAATAAATTTGGGTTTTCTATGGTTATAGATGGCTTCTTCAACATCAGATGAATGACATCACACTACTATGGAAGTAGCATTAGCATTGAACGAGAATATTGAAGCATCTAGCGATGACATATATATAAGTCTTACTCGTAAAGGAAGAAGAAACTTACTTATTACGTGTGAAAACATTTTATTAGGATAGATGATAGAGATGTTGAGTGCATCCATTACAAAGAAAAATATGCACAAAAGACATCTACATATGGAATAACAACTTCAGATCATCATTTAAGAAACAAGTCCTCAGAAGTCAATGTTTAAGAATATGGATAATGTTTAGGGATGTTAAAGAAAAAGTGCAATCGAAGAAGGTTGAGCAGAAAATTACTAAAAAAAAAGTTTACCAAGTTAATCATCGCACATGATCTCCCATTTTCCTTTATTGAGCATGAGGAGTTTAGATACTTTGTTGCATATTTGAATCCTAGTTATCAACCTCATAGTAGGCTTACTGAAAAAATCTTATGTCTTGGAGCATTTTGAAACAAATAAGGCAATGGTTAAGTTTGAATTGGAAAAAATTCCTAGTAGAATATCTTTGACTTTTGATTGTTAGACAAATATTAGTGATGAATGTTTCATATGTTAACATCACATTATGTGGATGGATAACGAAAACTTAATAGTAAGGTATTTATTGTCGTTCACTTATATGCCTTATCCACATATCGATGAAACCATGACAACTATAATTCTTGAGTTTTTGAAAGATTGGAGAATAGAGACCAAGTTGTTTACCATTATTTTAGATAATGCTTCCGCTAATTATGCTTTACAAGAGATTATTAGAGAGCAGATTTTTTTTGGAAAATAACTTGTTGTGTGATGGTAAATTTCTATATGTCGGATGTTGTGCACATATTTTATACCTTATCGTGAAATATGATTTAAATGTGTTTGGTGATACCGTGACTAAGATAAGAGATAACATGAATTATTTCAAGGGTTCACAATTAAGGATGATTACTTTTGAGAGATACATAGAATTAGAAGGTTGTTGCAAAGGACTTTTTGTTAAAGGATGTGATTACTAGATGACATTCTACATTTTTTATGATTAAAAAGGCTCGTAATTATCAACGAGCTTTTAATAGGCTCAAAGTGATTGATAAATGTTATAATTTTTTTTCCTTCAAGTGAAGAATTAGCTATGGCGGATATGATATGTGATTTGTCGAGGCCTTTTGAAATGATTACCACATTGATGTCGAGTTCAAGTTATTTGACTTCAAATTTATATTATGGACAAATTTGGAAGTTCAGGTGTTTGCTAAAGAAAAATACGAAAAGTAATGATGTTCTATCAATAATATGGCTTGTAATATGCTTGAGAAGTTCAAAAAATATTGGACGAAATACAATGATATTGTAGCTCTGGGTGTTATACTTGATCTTAGGATAAAATATTATTTCTTGAAATAATGTTTAAACAAAATTGATGCAAATATTTTATGTACAAGTTAGAGCATGTGAAGATGAATATAGATAAACTTTTGAAAGCATATCAAAGCACGTTCGATTCTTTGGGAAATGATATTAACGTTGCATATTCTTTTCAACTTGGTATTGCAAGCCAACAAAGCCAACATTTGGGAATTCTTGAAGTAAGTTTTATACTTTGTTTTTATTTTGAATTTAATATTTAATATTTTAAATATAATTTGTTTGATGTGGAGTTATTACAATAATAGGATTTCTATGAATTTGATGATATCTCTGAGGCGAATGAAGAAGAAGACAAATCAATTTTGGATATATATTTGGATGAAGACAATTTTAGAATGTCGGATTATCTCGATTTGGATGTCTTGAGCTATTGGAAGGATAATCAACATCGATACCGTGATTTGGCATACATGGCTTGTGATGTGCTAAGTATTCCTATAACCATTATTCCTTTTGAATCATGTTTTAGTATTAGTTCCCAAATTTTGAACAAATATAGAAATCGACTTCTACCTAAAAACGTGCAAGCTTTATTTTGTTTTCGTTTTTTGGATGCATGGTTTTAAACATGGCAAATAAGGTAATATAACTTTGATTTATATATCTATTTTTATTTAATATATTATTGTCCTAGTATTTCATCTCTTTCTATAGTTAGTTTTATTATGATTTTGGACTTTACCGATTTATTAAGAATCATTTAGTCTTCTTCTATCGTTTCTCGTATTTTGTAGGAAATAAAGATATCGAGATACAAACATGAGCAAATACCGCAAAACTAAGCAAAAACAACCCCCAGTTCAGCTGTGCACGGTCAACATCAAGATTCCTAAAATCACAAAATGGAAACCGTGGCCGCTGACACAAAATAGAAATAACCACTGCTTACAAGAAAAGGAAATGCATGGCTGGGTTACAAGGAATGAAAACGTAGCTGCTCGACAGAATAGAAATGCAACTGTTGGAAAAAATGGAAACACACAACTTACACAAAATGAAAACGTTGGCCGCTGGACAGAAAAGGGAACACACAGAAAAAGGAAAAAAGGAAGCCGACCAAATAAACGGGAAAGAGGGAAGAAAAGGTAATCGGTATAGCCTGCCAAGGAGGAAAAGGAAACTGGAGGCCTTTAAACATGAAGAGGATATCAGTTTGCACGGGGGCTGGCCGAGGAGGCGACTGAAACCTAGGAGCCCAGTTTGGGCTGAAAGGCCAAGCTTGGAGACTCACGAACATACAAAGGGAAGAAGGCCGAAAAGGCTAGAGGCAGGGCGAGGAACTCGGAACACGGAGGAACAATTGAAGGCTACAGTATTAGAATAGGGAAGCATCTCTTTCTTTACCTATGACTAAGATAGATTTCATTCGTGCTTTGTATTCTGAATCCATGTACGAGTAGATCCATTGCCACAGGTTAGATTTTTGTCGATATGTAATGAATGCTGGTGTTTAATGCTTGGTTATAGTATTTGATCATTTTCAGATTGATTGGTTGCTTCTAATGCTTTTATTCTTGTTGGCCACTTAAATGAATGATTTTAAAAGTCTGATTGCATCGGGAAATGGATTAGATTTTGGAACCAAGCAATGATTTGGGGTCTTAATCGATTTAGAATCTTGGTTGGTCGGTCGAATGAATTTAGGGATTAGGATAGCGGTCTTAATATGTTTATTACACAATTGAGAGATTGGTAATACGCATCCTAGATAGTGGGATTAGACACCGGGAGAGTCATTCTCTAAGAAAGAGTTTGAATTCCCTGAATTTGTGATGATATCTATAACCATGATCTTAGCACTTCATTGTATTATTGTACTGGATTTGTTTGGATCTTAATGCTTGATGTCAGATTTCTTCTCTCAATTGGTTTGATGAGTTGTTCTTAATGCTTTCATCCTTGGTGCACTTTTTGAATGAGTTTAGAGGTTTTTCTAGGCTGAAAAGTCAGATTTAAGTCTTGGAATTAATCCTAGAATGAATTAGATTAATGAGAATCTTGATCGATCGGTTAATCTATTTAGAAAACGAGATAATAGAGGTTAAGTTGAATTCCCTATTAAGGTTGAGTTCTCCATTGATCTTAATGCATCTAGATGTTCGATTTGCTGCATCGAGAGATGAGTACGTTGATTTTCTAGGTAGTGGATTTAGGCATCGAGAGAGTCACTTCCGATAATTGATTTTGAGTTCCCAATTGATCGAGATAATCCGATTTCATGATTCATAGAAGCATCCATTACATATATCGACATTACTCGAGACTTGTGGTGCTTTATCGTATTGAATTTATCTCGTTTAATTAGTTTAGTCATTACTTCGCATTCATCACTTGATTTATACTCGTCCTATTTATTAGTTTAATAACTCTATAGTTGTACCAGTTCTCAAGTGTTCGACCCTAGTACTACACGATCTGTATTCTTGTGGAAACGTTGGTCTAGGTAATTTATCATTTGAGTTTAACCATATCATATTTATTTTTTTTGTTTATAGGAAATGAAAAAAAGCAAAGATTGAAAACAAAATATTTTTATTTAGAATTTTAAAATATTATTTGGATTTTCTATCTTAGTTATGTATTATTTTAATGTTTTGAAGTTTTAATATAATTAGATATTTTATTTTAATTTTTAAACATTATTTGAGTTATTTATGATTAGACATTTCTATTATTATACAATTGTAAAAAAAAAAATCAATATTTGGATCAATCCATATAAACCATGAATTTAGATGAACTACATTGGTTTGAAAAATCCCAATCCATATAAACTAGATTGAAGTGATCTAAAACTAACCCAATCCATAATGGATTGAACTGGATTGGGTTGGACCAATTCAATTAGCAACCATTTAGTTCATTTTAAAGAATGCAACATATTCACAAAATGATTTTCTTGTCGATTTTATTATGAACTTTTTTTATGCAAAATTGAATAGATAGAAAGGATTTGTAAAATGATTTTGCTATGTCCTCCTATTGTAAATTTTTTATGTAACAAATTTGATGGACTCTTTTAGTTGGTTTCTAACTTACATGTATTTCTATAAAAAATGATCGTTGAATTCTCTCGTGGCATTATTAAGGGTAGATATTTCGGTTTGATTATATAAAATCGAACCAAACCGAACCAAATTATGGTCATTCGGTTCGGTACGGTTATAGATAAAATAACCGATCGGATATAAAAGTTAAAAAATCGATTGGATTCGGTTCGGTTTGTTATTAACTAAATAACTATGGATAACCGATTAGTTACATAAAAATATAAAAAATATATAGATAAATGATATTTATCAAATGAACATTTATCTAATATAATTTATAATTAAAATTAAATATCGAATTTGAATAATATATTTTTTAAATATATAAATTATTTGAAACATTCCGAATATTATCATTTATTTGTAATTTTATATGATAAAAGACTTGGTAAAATCGAATAATAACCAAACAAATTAGAGTTTGGGTTTTACTTTGATTACAATATTTTATTAATATAACTGAATCGAACCGTTGTACAACTAAAACGAACCAAACCTATTTAAATTTAGTTATTTTTTGGTTATTATTTTTTAAAAACCCGAATAATCCGTACTTATTATATTTGAACCGAAATCCGAAATAATAAGACCTAGATATTATATCATATTATAAGCGGAAATTACAAGAAACATGGAAAATTTTAGTCAGCTTCCACTTAGTTGATAGCTTCGTTTTCAGTTTATGGGGAGTTTGGTTCGAGAGGTTGATGACTTTAAATTAGGAGAGAAAAATATTGTTTTAGAATTATTAAATTGCATTTTTATTGACGTATCCCACTTATAAAATTAATGGGCCTATAAATTTTGGCCAAAATCAGGGATTTGAAATTTTTTATTTTTTCCCCTTTAAGGTAAATACAATTTGAAATTTGATTTTGTTATAAAAAAAAGAGACTAAACGCAAAATATGTTTCGATCAATGAAAATAATTATCAGTAAAAATGTTATTTATAACAACTAACAATATAAATAGACATATTATCAAGTATAATTACAAATATATTTTAAAACAACATCAATGTACGCTGCATATGTAATTAGCAATTCTAATTCAAGTCATATTAATTTTATAAATTGATTTATGATTTTGCAGTATATATTTTTGAATTTTTATTTTTAATATTTAAAAAATTGATTTTTTTCGTCTTGATTCAAAACATATCTCAAATAGACATGAAAAAAAAAAGATTCCATTTAATTCACAAAAGATACAAAAGAACATATTTTATCTCATCTTTGTTATATCTAAATGTATCGTCCACATTGCCTAATTTATTCGTTGTACGGCTTCAATTAAATTTTATTTTAATATAAACTAGGTGATATCCGCGTTACGCGCGGTTTTTTATCTTTAAAATACGACAATTTGACGTTTTGAATAAAATTTATTAAATCGAACATTAGCATCATATTTGATATGCATCTGGGCAATATGAAAATAGAAAATAAAAGATTAAGTGTATGAATATGATGTTTAGATCTATGAGTTGTAGTGAGAGATAATAGCGAATTTGGCTGCAATGCATGTAAAAGTATTGTCTATAAAATGACGGAAAAAGAAATTGCATGATATGAGCCGGAGCGTTCTGATGTTGATTCTTCTTATCTGTACCTGTATTAAAATTGAGGTTTAGATTTAGTCAACAACATGGTCTTAGAAGTTTTTGATACGGACAATATTTGGATATTTTGAAAACGAACCTATGCTTGAACTTCTTTATTGGCTTTAGCATGGGATCTATGTAGATGCGAGTGGAACAGGACGGGCGGAAGGTCAAAACATCTATCCAATATATTTAGAAAGAGTAACTACGAAAAAGACATGAATAAAATACATATTAAAAAAAGAAATGGTAGATAGTGTGTTTATTACAGTTGATCATAATGGGAGTAATCCATGTAATGATCATGACGGTTTTTTTTACGGCTACTTGACCAACAATTGAACGTAAATGAATAGCAAGTGCATCAAACATGATCATCTTGACGAAATGTTTTCTGTTTTTTGAAAGGTTGAAATGTCGTCAGTAAGTTGGTAAATAGAAGAAATAACAAAATAGTTTAATAGAGTAATAATATTTAACTTACCTGTTCAATAACAGTCGGAGCTCAATTTTTTTATCTGAGGTTGGCAAGCGCAGATTTGATCCATTCATAGCAATGAGGAGCCCAACAACATCTACAAGTTTATACATACAATAGATGAATTTAGTAGTAAAAAAGTAGTATATATGATTTGTTGCAAATGTATGTACTTGATACAACGTCTATGTGGCCAAGCAGTCCAACCAATTGTCGGTACGAGCGCAACCTGAATTTGTATGTTGGAATTGGATGAATTGTGTCCGTCACTTTTTCAACAACTGTATCCTCTCTAAAAGATATGCGCATAGTATTTTTGGTTAGCTTGTAGAGACCAACATTCGGAAGTATTGTCAAATATTTTAGGATAAAAATAGCTCCCTCCATTATATGTGGATTGTATTTAGAAACAAAAGCGAGAGATATCTGTCCTTCAATGGCAGTTCCCTGCAATATATCATATAGATGACGATGAAAGAAAGTGATATAATATGGGATACGCAAATACTCTAACAGAACTCACTGTTTCACTGAGGAATAAAAAGCCAAAACCGAGGGAATGACTGTTGATGAGTGTGTTTCCCATCTTCCAAATTCTTATAAAGCGTCCTAAAAGGCGTTGTTCCTTAGCGGCATATGTAATAGATCCATGACATGGTACGTTGTGCATCCGTATGACGCATCTAAAGCTATGATCTAAATCATGTAAAAAAGAAATACATAATATGATCAGCGAGAGATAAACATGAGTCGATTGCAAGCAGAAGTGAACAGACCTCATTGGTAATTTGAACGACGAAAGTAAATAACATGTCCATAATCTAGTTTGCTAAAGTTTATTTTGGTATAGTTATGGTAAGACATTATAGGTTATTTAGTGCGAATACAACTAATATAAAAGTTTTGAACGCCTGTGAAATTTTAAAAAAGTTTTGTAAATAGCTAAATGAATACTTACGTCAAGCTTTATGAAGTCCCTTGAAAATTTCTCTGTAAACAATGTTTGTGATAGTTGGTTCTTTTCTAGTGGGATTGACACGATCAATTATCCTCAACCCATCAGATAAAGTTACACGTGACAAAGGTACGTATAACTGACCATGGTTGAACACTGGTCTCGGTAGATACAGGCCGATTTGTTTCAAACTCTGTCCTTGGCTTTTGTTTATTGTCATTGCATAACATAATCTGACAGGAAATTGGCGTCTCCGCAAATTAAAAGGAAATGTTATATCAGTTGGGGATAAAATAATCTGTGGAATCAAGACTTTATTGTCAATATACGTACCAGTGATAATTTTTACCTCTAAAATTATAGAAGCTAGCTGAGTGATAATTAGGCGTGTCCCATTGCAAAGGCCTTCTTTTTGGTTGAGATTTTTTAACAGCATGACAGGAGAACCAACCTTCAAACAAAGCTTATGCCTTGGCAAACCAGAGCATTCAAGAGAGTTCAGGTACTCGACGTGATATAATGATTGCCACTCGGTTGTAGGAGCACTATCAATACCAATTGAATCAGAGCTTAAGTATTCGACAGTATTTCCAGGAAGTTTTGATATAAAAAATCGTTGACTTCATAAACGTCTTCATTTCTGGGAGTTAGAACAGCTTGTTCTCTGAGATATCTAGGGTTCATGTATAGTTCATAAAAGTATGGATACATTGCTTCGAAGATTGACTGCAACAGATCATCTGTATTCTCGAGCAATAATTCTTTGTCAATCAATATGTTGTCTCCTTCTAATGAATCATGCATAGTCATTTGTAAACTACGTGTTGTGCCATCCCCAACAGCTAACAACCATTTTGCAAATTTTTTCTCTTGTTGTCCCAATCACATATTTTGTTTTAAAGTATATATGTGAAACGATTCCCATAAGAATGAACGGTTTATCATTGACATAACTGTTTCAACACGACCAATACGTTTGACTAGTAATATTTGACAAAAATCTCCTCCTAACAGAACAGTTTTTCCACCAAATGGTTATTCAAAGGCATCGTTGTCATCCATGGAAAATATATATTTCAATGTACGATCAAGGGCTTCAAATGTATGACGATGTACCATGGGTGCCTCATCCCAAATAATCAAATCAGCTTCCATGAGCATTTTCGCTAGTAAAGTGCCTTGTTTGATATCACATGTCGACCTTTCATGCAAATTGATGGGAATTTTGAATCGAGAATGTGTTGTACGACCACCAGGTAAAAGGAGCGCGGAGTTTTGAAATGATTGTCCGGTACAAGTATGTTTTCCCTGTTCCACCAGGTTCATAAACGAAAAAAGCTTCCCCATGTTCCGTTGGACTGAGTCAATCACAGCTTCATAGATTTATTTTTGTTCTGTATTGATTGTTAAGAATAATTTTGAATGCTTTTGATGTTCGAACTCCTCATCGATTTGCATTTCTTGTCTTATAAAGGAGTGTGTAATTGACTGCACAACCTGGACGCCAGTGGTGGGCATATCAGGATAATCTGTGAGTGACTTTTCATGCTCGCGAAGTAGTTTCTCGATTTCAATGAGAGTATACACTTCAATTTCAGATTCAGACAATCGTAGACCATCAAAATTGAACTCTTTTTTTTCTTAAACACAATATCCTCACCTAGGGATCTCCAACAACATCTCCATAGCTCCAATGGTTTGCTTACCTCACAATATAGTAAGAGCGTTACGAACAGTTGTCGCAATTGTGTAGGCATTGCCCATTGTGCGGCTTCTGTCATAGCTTGACGCCATTCATTATCCTCATCCAGGTAATCCTCTTGAAATGCATGCATCCTTAAATGTACTATATATGACACTGTCAACCGTTTTGATGCTGTCATAACTTGTTGGGCCTTTTACTACGTTTACCAACATTCGGAGGTAATACAACTCTCCTGACGTCGGGTGAATATTGACAATGTGACCAAGTGACAAGCCTTGTTTCCTTTTGGACCAAATCTTATCCGAGTTGTTCCATACAACTCTTGTCGGGGACTCAACATAAGTTAAGTGCCTCGCTTCTTCAAATAATTTGTTTGCTCTCATCCATTCTTTAAACATTATGGCCTCTGCACCGGGCTTATTAACAACACTTTCCAAATCGGTTGAATCTTCAAAAGTTAAACTCTGTTTATTTTCAAGATGCACCAATAAACGAAATACCAGTGGGTTTTGGTGGTGGATGCTAAATACCAATATCCGCCAAACCGTTTCACACGAAGACAAATACCTACACTCGAGGTAGGTATTGATTTCATTGATTTCAAACGTTGGTCCCATTTCCAGTGTGAATATCTTCACTCGAACCTCTTTCAATTAATAAGGATGCCTTATAACCACCTTTTGTAATGTACTTGAAAAGATATTTAATTGTGTTTGCGTTATGGCACCATTTTACGTTGATATGCGAGCGGTAATTTTTCAAAAGGGCTAAGTTGTGTTGGACAGCAAAACTAAGTTCAGCTTGATATCGCCTTTCATTACGTACTTTGTGTCGTCCTCCCTGCGTCTGTACACAATGTAACCAGAGTCAGTAATTGTTGTGTGAGCGAGCAATGTATGGTCTAGGGTATTTTTTTGAACATACACCCCGTTCCATACATGGTGAACGTGGCCTGTCCAGGCCACGTGGTCCATGCATCATATGTTGTTCGACTAATCTAAATCATTCGTTGTCGATTTCCTTGTTTGGAAGTTCTGCTTGAATGAATGTGTCAATGTCAACGGAAGAAGGGTTTTTGAACGCAGGTTCGAGCCAAACAAGAATATGAGCATGCGATAAACCACACTTCTGGAACTCAACAATGTATACAACTGCAACAGAACATAAAAACAATGAAAATGAAGATTCAGTGTTGTAATCAGCGAAGTTAGTTATGATAGAGTCGGTAAGATGTGATCGTGTTACCTGAGATAGGTTTTGGGAAGAAAACACCTGCAGTGAGATCTTCTAAAAGCAAATCTAAATTGATTTTAAAGACTCGACATTCAATATTTGGCCTATCGTTTGGATTGCTCTGTCCATATAATTCCAAATGACTTAGGATTTCTTGCCATTTTGGATTAGCCGTCATTATTATAAAGAGATCGGGATTATCATACCATCTGCAAAGAGCCATAGCGTCGTGATAGTTTTTAACCATGTATCTAGGTCCCCCAGTAAAAGAGGGTGGTAATATAATTCTTCTGCCTATAAATTTAGCGTTCCTATCACCTTTCCCAATTGCATCATAAACATTATTGTATAGATCTGACCGAAGTTTGCGTTGATTATTTCGCGCCCAACGAATCCGTTCTTGTTTAATGGCTGTATATGCATCAACCACATACTGTTGGAAGAGACGAACTCTTTTAATGAGTGTAGTTCCTTCTGATAACATGGTATGTATCTGATAAGCGTAATACTCCCGCATAGTGACAAAATCTCGTTTTATTTTTTTTGATGCATTTGCATAGGGTATCCCTTCCCGGAAGCCGATATCACCGTACGAGAATAATAGAGAATATTGCAAACTCATGTACAACGGATGAAGATCACTTATCCTGTCAAGTTGACCAGAAGGTTTCAATTGTAAAACAACGTCTCTCTCCAATTGTAGTCGAAAGATCTCCCACAATAAGACCAGTGACCTCATCCCCTGTTGGCAACTCATGTTGTTTTTTTTCTTGGTTCAAGCAATCTGAGTGAAAATTCTACTATATCGCCTGATTCATAACGATCCCTTTCTCTCCGAAACATCTTTGGAAGATGATTAAGGTTGTCAAGCATAAGTATGAGTTTGCCAAGAATTTGCTCATCTAGGTCGCCAGTGCCAGCATTTCGGTTCAAGGTTTTCATCCGATTTTGAATTTCGTTTGCTGTGCCATATATATAAAGTTGGGCAAATTGAGGGGGCTTGCCTTAAGCTGGTATTAATGAGCCGATATTGTGATGATCCTAACCATGAATCCAGAAGGTAAATGGTCCAGCAGAAGAAGTAACAGAGTGATCAATTTTTTGCACCGATCGATGTAAATGCAAGTATAGAATTGTACGCCTGAATATTTGTATGAAAGGCCTTAGAACTGGAGTAGATCTCGTCAAGATAGGGAGGTGTAGCGGGAATTGGAGGTAGCTTGACGCGTCCTTTCACGCAACATAAGTTGAACAATAGGTTGTGTGTGTGTTGGCTCCTAGCGGGACTTTCATTACGCCATACTAAAGCTCCACAGTTTGGACATTCAGTGAGAGTTTCTTCTTTGTAAGCAAGTGGATTTAGTAGGCCTATAAATTTATGTAATAGGGTAAGAATAGGTTTTTGAAGAGAATACATAACGCCTTAAAATGACTAAGGCGTATATTGGTGAATTAGTATAACGAACCTTTGGTTTGTGATGTTGAAGGGGATGCATTTGATGTCGCGTGTGCAGTGGTAGCTGTCATTTGTGATGTTGAAGGTGAATTAGTATAAGGTTGGCATTTTTTTGTAAGAATTTTTAAAAATTTTCAAGAGTTGTAATATGGATAGAGTAAAACTGTGTGGTCTACAAAAGGTAATAGGTATCGCGGTAAAATCGTAAACGTATTTTCAACATATAAGTATAAAGAGAAACATACCTGGAAGGCGTTTGCATAGATTCGTTTGCAACATGATGACTCTACGGTTGGCGCGTGCTTGCTTGGAATGTAAGAGGAAACTATATATGTATTTCAAAGTAATACTGCAAGAGGGAATTGACATTATCCAGCATTTAGGATTGAGTTGCTAATTCAAAATGGCGCACATTTTCGTTGTACGTCGAACTCTGTCACAATTGGGATTTGAGAGCGTACGGTCGATGGGGAATGAGTGAGCCAGTCTGAGCTGAAAACCAAAAAGAGAAACAATAGGTAGTTAAGTTAACGTGAAAGCATTCAAATATGCAAGAAATTTGAAATTGATTTCTTACCAATTTCACTTGCTGAAGAAGATTTTTTTTCCAGGTCTTCGCATTGTTTGGAAAATGAAATTAAAACTGCTGTGAAACCGATCAAATAGAAAAAGATTAAGAAAAAACAAATAGTAGGGAAGGAACAAGTATTAAAGAAATGGATTGAAGACGACAAGACGAGAATAATTAAAAACGACGTCTTATAGCTCGACGTTGTGCTTGGGTGTTGTCTCGCCGGGCCATTTGCCTGGGAAAAACCAGCATCGATACCGCGGCGAGCAACACGATTATGTTCAACGACGAAGGAGGATTTCTGGTTATTCGATTGGCAAACCCTAGAGCCATGAACCGATGGCAGGAGGGTGGATTGATAAGGGCACCGAGACAAGCTCAAGCGGAGGCATTGGCAAGCGGTTGTCGATACCAGGGTTCGCCAGGAGGAACGGGAGTGTGCGAAGACGAAGTAGATGTAGGCAATTAATAGTACATGTAGCTGGTAAGTGGAGCAGCTCCAATGGCGCAATGTTAAAGCAGTAGTTAGGGTTGTGATTTGTTCACCCGCCCTAGTAAATTCCAATTGATGCGCCTCATATGGTGCGTCGTTGGGGAGAAACGGTTGACGGGGTAGGGCAAGAGTCCAAATGAAGTTTACGCAGACGTGGAAACGTTACGATGTAAGCGACAGTCTGCTGGTAGATTCTTAATTTCGTTTGTTGAATTGTTTAAACCGGCTGAAGTCCTGAATTTAGCATAAGAAATTCAGTCAAGGTCAAGTATTAAATCTGTAACAATACTGTGGTTGTTTGTGAGGCTTGTTGCGAGAGTGTCACATTGTTAGCCAAGTAGTTGATTCCACTAAGCCGAGGATAGTTCATGAAAGAAGCGGGCAGAGACATCAAATTGTTGGAACCGTTGTTTTAGCTTAATGAAATTGCTTGATAGATTAAAGATAGGTGCTCTATGGTTTGAGATTCCGAAATTAAGTTCGACTAATGTTCGTCGCTTTTTCCGTTGGTTTTGAATCGAGTCTCTTTGTCATAGATCGTAGGTGGTTTAGAGAGATCAATTTTGGGTGTTCTTGGGCGAAGCATAAATATTTTATTGTGTTGTCTATTCTTGGTTTGTCTAACCCTTCAGCTTTTGTATCTATAAGTTTCTTCCATGCAAATCTGAATTAATGGTTGACCAAAACCCAATTTTGATTTGATCTTGGCTGGGCTTTCAGTTTCTATTTATGTAAATTTAGATGGAGAAGCCTTCCACCTCTCTGGCATAGCTAAGATTTTGGATAGATCGTCCGAAGGTTTCTGGGTTTGTAGGGGTTTTGGCATAAGATGTGAAGCTTGTTTTAAACAAAGTATTCATCGAGTAATGCAAGGATTTGAAGCTTATGTTTATATGTGTCTATATACAATGTGACTTTATATGATTTCGCAGATGTAGAACAAATAGAAGGCAAGCGAAGGTGTAAAATCGAAGGAGAAGGCTTTCTCCTCTACCTCCTACCGTAAGCCCATCCTCTTCCCCTCCTCTGCTGTTAAACTGTGATCTTTACTGGAGCAAATCGTTCACATATCCTTGAGAAGGAACATGAACCCTAACCTGGACAGACCGAGTGGTCCCCTGGTTGAGCCGGCGGGAATTGGCTCTTCGCACAACGCTGCGCTAGTTCAGTTTAGCGACCCTGCAATCGGCGGTTGCGGGAGGGAGAACGAACCATGAGGAGGTATGAAAGGGAGGAAGGAAAGAACCAGATGAGGTATGAAGGTATAAGGACGCATGAGAAAGGAGGAAGAGCGATACCAGCAATTCCTCGCCCGCATCTGTGCAACAACCGTGTCTGAATATTAGGAAGGTATTGATCGGGAAGGCATAAAGGGGTTTTTTCCCTTATCGTTCCAAGTATTGGAGAAATCCATGGCTTCCTTGCAATGATCTAGAATGTGTCGAGTCTATCAGAATCCAAGCGAAATTTTAAGGTAACTCACCCATGTTTCGGCGGAAATTGGTCCTTTCCGCGACACGGATCCAGTGCGGGTTGGCGGACGCGCCACCGCCGGTTGCGGGAGGAAGAACAAACCCTAATCTGTGCAGACCGAGCGTTAATAGTATTTATTCAACTTGTCTAAACAATCGTTAACAATAAATTATTGGAGCAAATAGTTCACAGATCCTTAAGAAGGAACAGGAACCCTAACCTGGGTAGACCAAGCGGCCCGTTGCTTGAGCCGACGGAAATTGGATCTTTGCGCGACGCTGCGCCAGTTCGGTTTGGCGACCCTGCAACCGGCGGTTGCGGGAGGGAGAACAAACCATGAGGAGGTATGAAAAGGAGGAAGGAGAGAACTGGATGAGGTATGAAGGTATGAGGAGGCATGAGAAGGGAGGAAGAGCGATACCAGCGATTCCTCTCCCGCATCTGTTCAACAACCGCGTCTGAATATTGGGAAGGTATTGATCGGGAAGGCATAAAGGGGTTTTTTTTCCTTCCTAGCCGACGTGGCAGCACCAGATGGGAGGAAATACCACTATATATATATATATATGATTTGAAACAAAAAATATATTTTATAATTGAAAATCATAACCCGCATTACAACTCGTTTGAGTCAAGAGCCAAATGGTTTATGGTCTAATCAAGGGTGTAGAATGAGCCGCTGACTCGTGAGTTAGTTTTAGTTCGGATCATATTGAAATTAATCGAGTTGAATATTTTCCAATTTGTCTAAAAAACGAGTTAACGAACTGAATCGAAAACGAATTAAAGTTTGGAAGAACTGGTTCGCGAGGTGAGTACAAAATCACATGTAAATCGCATACTTTCCTATTTTTACACATTATACAAATTTTTTACATTTATTAAATATTATTTAAGGAAAAATAATATATTATTTATATATTATTATTATTTTTCTATTTCTACCAAATTAATATATTTTTATCATAAAATGTAGAAAAAAATATTTTTAAAATATTATAAAATAAATGTTTATATATTCGATATTTCATTTGATATTCGATAAATTTGTTGTCTAATGCGTATTTTGATATTTAATATTTTTTTGAATTAATTTTTTTATATTTTATATCTTTTATTTTAGTTTTAGGATGAAAAATATATAATATTAATATATTACAACTTTTTCAAATTAAAAAGCCTAACTCACGAGCTTTTTGCGAGCTAGAGGCGAATTGAAATGAGCTGTGATTTTCTAGCTTGTTTTGAAAACAAGTAGAGCTGAGTTAACTCATTTTTTGACGAGTCGAGTCAAACCAACTTGTTTTACACCCCTAGTCTAATTTTAAAATACAATAAAACAAGAGTTTGAATGAACAATGCTATAAATGAGCTGGTGCACTTTCGAACGTTGGATAGGTCTGTTGAATCTATTGGTCGTGTCAACCTTTGGGTCAGTTTACTTTTTGGGTGAAAAATGGGGAGAGATTGTCACCGTGGGATCAGTTTTGGTGAGTAGATTGAACGCCGAATAGTTTCTAGTCTGAAGCTTAATATACACCATTGTTATCATTAAATTCCAACAGTTGATTTATTTCCCTTCGGTTGGATTTCTTAGGATTTTTCTTTATGTTTCTCTCGTTGCTCCTATTTTTTTCCATTGTTCGAAATTGCATCTTTCATTTAATTTCGTCATTTGATTGCGATCTTTATGAGTTTTTTTCCTCTTAGATTTTGTGGTTGTTACAATCGTATTCTATATTGTCTGTATTGTCTAGTCTGTGGCTATATGATGTACTCTTTAACCATGTCTCCCGGTGTTATGCCATTATTTTCTGTTTTGGTGGTCTTTCTATCTATAGTTTTTCTTGATCGGTTTGAAGATGGCTATGTGTTGTTTCTTTTTCGGTGATTTCCAATACAATTTTTTGAGTTTTCTGAAGTTTGAGTAGATCTGAAGTTTTTCCTTAAGTGTGTTATGACTTACGTATTTTTTTATCTCTAGGTTGACCTTTCTTTTTTGTAGTAGTTGCTTACTTTGAATGATTTGGAGGACATTAGTTTTAGTATTAATGGCGTTGTGTTGTGTTGTCTGGTGATTGTAGTCGTGGGTTGAAAAAAGTTGGACCGTGTAGTTTTTGTTTGTAATCGAATTGAGAGGTTACAAGGTCTCGGGCTCGGTCGTTTTTGCCTAATAGTCGCGTTGATGTGTTTTAAATTGGGCCACATTTTAACGTAGTTGGGTTTAGATTTCATTTCAATTGGAATTTGGTTATTCACCATGTACGAGGATCCCCACTAAGCATCCATGTTTGTGGGTTATGTTCTGAGTTAGTGGTTCTAATGTGGTTAGGTTTTAGCTTAGAAACATTATAGGATCCAGTGGTTAGGGGCAGATAAACCTGGAAGTGACACTCTTGACTTCTGGCATGCATTTCCAACCCAAATAATCCTTCTCTTGACAAAAAGATCGTTCAACTTACATGGAAAACTGTTGTAAAAATGCAGAAACCGAGGTCAGATGAAACATAACTTGTTGTGATATGCTCTCTGTTTAATACGAGACACATTGATTTTTTTGGAATACTGCTAATTAGTGGTGTCTAATCATGGTTTCGGTTCGGGTTCATCGGGTTTGTGTTTCTCGAGTTTTGAAAAATTGGATCTGAATTGAACCTAAATATTTTTTTTATCATGGTTTGATTTCGGTTGTTCGGGTTCAAGAAAATTGGACCTAAATAACCCGAATTATATTTGGATAGTTTGGGGTTCTTAGGGTATTTCGGGTTATTTGGGTTCAAGTTCGTCGAGTATTATACCAAATTTGGGTTATTCGGGTTTAAGGTTCTTAAGCTAATTTGTTTTTTTGATATAAAGCAAAAATAAAAATATCAAATATAATATAATAAATATAAAAATAAAAACTATTAAGATTTTAGTGATTTAAATTTCTGATTTTTTATATTGATTGTTCGGGTTTTTTGGGTTTTACCTAAATCCGATCCGAACCGACCCAAGTATGTTTTAAAATTTGAACCCATATGGATTTTTTGGATAACTAAATTTCCAACTGATTCGATTTGTTCGGGTCAGTTTAGATCGGGTCGATCTCGAATTGAACACCCCTTACTGCTGATGTTTCCTTCTTTGAATGTTGTAGACAGTTGTATCATCGGAATCCCCTACGAAGCTGCTTAGTTTACAGAATCGATAATGCTTATTCAAACTGGTTCTTTGACAACAGACTACACAATCGTCAGGTACATTAAGGCGACCTTACTATAAGGAATCAATCGTTTTTTTCTGTGTTACCAAAATAACTTAAAACAAAGAATCACAGTAGATGTTGGACATGGTAATCTTAATTCAATTTTTTACTATGAATTTAGCTTAACTTTGCAATGCCTACACAAAAAACACCTTCAAAACCATGTTAAGTTTTCCCAGCAGTGATTAACAATGTCTCTATGTTTTTTTTTTTCATTTCTTATGATACCATTTTTTTAGATTAGTAACGCCAACAATGAAAGGATCAGATATTGTTTTCACTTACCATTTTCCTATTGTATAGCATATTGAGCTCTCATCCGATCGTAGTATGTTCTTTATGACGTTGAAGCGAATCCTCAACTTGTTCATCAACAAAATTTCTCTTGAAGATGTAGGGAGCCAATCCTTCTACCAATCCCCTACAGACTGATTTTGATCATTCCATATCGTTATTTGATGATGAATAGCTTTACTCTGGATATGCATTTGCTGACTATGAACGTTGTGATGTCGTTCACACATAATGCCATTTGTGCTTTCGTTGTTTGTTCGGATACTGCTTTTTGGGTTGTCGATAATAAATCACCTACTCATGTTGGCATTGTATTATATATACTCAGTTAAGTCGATTTGTTTATATTAACCTAAGTTGTAATGAAAATCCTTCTATGTACATTTTGTGTATTATCAATAAACATTGTTTTTCGTAAATCTATCCAACTTTTACAATTGAAACCTTTCATTTGATGATAACTATTGTGACTAAATGATCATGCAATCTAAGGTCCACCTTTTCATTTGATGATAACTAAACCTTTTGTGAGCACAGACAAATAATTCCAATATTTTAGACACCATACAAGAGCATTCTATAAACTGTTTGCATTTACATTGATGTACGAAAAAATTTACACGATTATACAATTAGGTCACAACCCTTACATATTTAAAATTCATGGAAAAAATGATCACAGAATAAGCCTTTAACCTACCGAAAGAAACGAGCCAAAAGTTTCTCAATTATATATACACAATACCGAAAATGGTATAAACAATAGAATAAGTACTATCATGTATAAATTTGTATTTAGGCATAATACTATATGATGATATATGATTTCGTCGTAACGACCACTACTTTAGCTATTTTGTAAATGGTAGTGGGGGCACAAATTACATACCTAACAGTTAAACTTATTTGAAATTAACAATCATCAAAGGCCTACAACAAATGCTCGATACTTGCAACCCTTATGCTAAAATATTCTTTTTGGCTCATGACTGATCTTAACATCCCAAGTAGATGTTAAAATGAGACTAATTGGCTTGCGAATAAAAGATGACAAACAGTATGATCTTCCACAATCATAAGAAGTTGATGTTCTTTTAGTTGGCATTTTTTATGAAGCTTTAGAGCGAATAGATATCCTTTGTTATTTCCACACGGCGAAGATGACTTTAACTCATTATCCATAACAAAAAGAGTCGGACTTTTGAACTTCGATGGCTACTACGAAAAGTTGCTTTCACTTTTTGATAATTTTCTCGAAGATGGTTTCATTAAGTCTCGAGCTCGTAGCAGTATTATTACTGCCCCGAAGACCAAAGAACTTCTCAAGAAGATGGAGCAATATACTCATGATATGAGCTTTAAAATGCAACAACCCGGAGACCCATAGGAACATTATCGCGTGTATGTGTACATATCTTCTAATACTAATATATATATATATATATTAATTCCAAATAGTGAATCTTAAATTGAGTATACATTGCGTCATACACCTATATGAATTGTTATCTCTCTCTATATATATATGGCTTGAAACAGAAAAAAGATTGGATTTTAGATTTAAAGACATTTGTATTTTAGTATTGTATTTTTGTTGTTTTTGTATGTTATTTTGATATTTTTATTTTTTATGTTAAAATCCGAATTACCTGAGTAATCTCTAAAACACGAACTATCCAAAAAAAACTCTAAAATCCGAACTACCTGAATAACCCGAAAAACCCGGATACCAGAAACTCAATCAACCAAAAAAACCCAAACCTCAATAACCCGAACTATCCTAATTACCCAAGTTACCAAAATGTAATTTGAGTTATTTCGGTTACAAAACCCAAGAAACCAATAACCCGAACCGAAACTCGAGAAACCCAGATCTAAAAATATTCCAGTTCAATTCGTGTTAATTTCTCTAAAACCCGAGGAACCCAAACCTAGAACAAAACCCAAGAAATCTAAACCGAGATTGAAACTCGAACGGACACCCTATCAACTACCGTTATTGGTAACAAAGGTATATTACCTACCTTTTTTACTTAAAATCCGCGATATATGAAACAAAATTATCTTGATATTATGAGTTTTTGAAAAGATATTGGATACCTAGATTTATTTCTGGCGTTTACATGTAATCCAAGATGGCCAGAGATTTAGAGAATTTTACAAGCTAGAAATTTATCTCTTGAAGATCGTCATGATATATTGATGAGAGTATTCAAAATAAAACTCAAAAACTTGCTTGAATAATTGAAAAAAAAAAAATCGAGTAATCGCGATAGGTACCACAAAAAAAAAATGCATTATTATTATTAGTATTTAATTTTATAGAAATAGGCCCGCACGATGCGCGGATTAATGTTTTTTTATGTGAAATTGAAAAAACAAAGTTTGTTTAGAGACATTCTAAATAAAAGTAAATATTGTATTGTAATTTAATATGATAATAAAACTGACCCTATATAATCCATTGTTACAAGAAATATATTGTACGATGTTGATTTCATGATCAAATTTGCTAGTGAATATTTCAGTCAAATAAGATGTAAAATAATCATATCGCTTTCAAACTTTTCTATTGCCTAAAATAAACAACAAAAAGTAGTTTAAAAATACAATAAACTAAGATAGTTTAAAAATACCTCCGTTCAGTGGATCCCTCTCCCCCTCCGCTAAGATCTCATCTCCATCGAGCCCATCGCCTCTCACCTACTCCTAACCTCCGCCGACCGTCACGGTCGTGTCACTCTCGGTAGATGGAGACGATGAAGGCGAGATAGCAGAAGAGGGTTCTTCGTTAAAAAAAATCTTTGAAAGACCATGAAACGCTTATTAATTGTAATAACGGGTATCGTAGTGGACTTTGATACGTTAAAAAAATTTTGAAAGATGATTTTTCAAAGACTGTAATAACGGGTATAATAGTGGGCTTTGATACGTTATCTAGAGGCGTCTTGATGTAAAATCTATTAAATAATTATAAAAATGATTAATTTTAAAAACAACTTACATATATATATATATATTATTTCGATTTATATTATTATGTATTGCATTACAAATGTAAAATTATTATAATTTAAATTTAATATTTGTATAAAATTTAAGATATAAATTATTCAATGATTTAAATTGTAATACACAAATTGTTTTAATGTATTCGTATGTATAAAATTTAGGATATAAATTATTCAATGATTTAAATTGTAATACACAAATTGTTTTAATGTATTCGAAATAAAACAATTTGAGTTTTATTGATTTCATATTAATTTAAATTGGATAACGCAAAAAAGCTTTATATATATATATAGTAAATTTAATTTGAGTTTTATTGATTTCACATCATTTTAAAATGCATCATGCAAAAAAAACTTTCTTTTTATTACAAATTTCTTTTGTGTTTTTATTTATTATATTACAAATGTAAAATTATTATAATATAAATTTAATATTTGTATAAAAGATTTCATGTTTGCATCTTCTCACATTTTCATTATTATAATATTAAATTTGAATTTATTGATTTAGTTATATTTAATAAATTTAATTATTGGTTTAACTATATATAATAAATAAAAAATATATTATATATATGAAATTATTTAAACGTTTTAAATATATTAAAAACAATTTAATTATTGATTAATTATAAAAAATGATTAATTTTAAAAACAAATTTTATATATATTATTTTGAATTGTGTTATTATGTAATGTATTACAAATGTAAAATTATTATAATTTAAATTTAATATTTTTATAAAATTTAATATTGTAGGATATAAATTATTCTGTCAATTATAATACACAAATTATTCTAATGTATTTGTAATAAAACAATTTGAGTTATTAATTTCATATCAATTTAAATCGCATCACGCAAAAAAGCTTATTTTTATATATGTATAATTTAATTTAAATTTTATTGATTTCACATCAATTTAAATTGTATCACGTAAAAAAAAACATTTTTTTACAAATTTCGCTTTGTGTTTTTATGTATTGTATTGTATAAAAATTTCATCTTCTCACCTTTCTGTTATTATAATATTAAAATTAAATTTATTGATTTCTATTATTATAATATTAAATTTGAATTTATTAATTGAATTATATTTAATAGATTTAATTATTGATTTAATTATATATATTAAATAAAAATAATAAAAAAAGTTCTTGCTCAGGTGGCTTCACCAAATGTCTCCTTTTGCAAGAACTTTTATATATATAATGTAGCAATTTCATTTATGGAGGGTTTAAAATGTAGTTGTTTACACCATTAAATTTCGAAAGAGAGAACTCCTCTGCACACATCCTGCTCTTTTTGAAAAAATCATGCAAATTTCCCACTATAAATGATATAGATTCTGTTATATAAGGAGAAATTTAAGATAAACATTTTCAATATGAACTATACCTTGTAGTTCAAGTCATCATGGTGCATAGTCCACGTGGCTAGCAAATCATTTAGTGCCCTGAATGGAAAAGGGAAAATGTACAAAAAGATTTACAAAAAACTTTCAGTGAATTCACATACATAGATATTGATGGCTATTCAATCGACAAAAGACTTGACAATGCAAGATTTGTTTTAAAAGATATTGGATAAGCGATATATTGTGCAATACAATGCGGTATAGAGGGCACATAAATATTGAGTGGCGCAATCAAACCAAAGCTATTAAATATATGTTTAAGTACATGACCAAAGGCGCATATCAAATTACAACAAACATATCGACCTCAAATCCAAGATCAACTACACAATTGGTTAACGAAATAAAAACCTATATCAACTATAGATATATGTCAGGTTATGAAGCGTGTTGGAGAATTTACAAATTTGAAATTCACTTTCAAAGCATAAGTGTTGAAAGTTTTGGATTTCATGTACATGGTGAACAAAACATCATTTTTTAGAAGACACTTCTAAAGTATATTGTGTCAAAGCAACACGTTCACTACACCATGTTAACAGAGTGGTTTAAATGTAACAAATTATATAATCATGCCAAGGATTTAACATACACTGTATTCCCTAAAAAATTTGTGTTGAATAAAACACACAAGATATAGACTCTCAAACAACACATATATGCAGTTGGACGTTTACGTCATGTTTCGCCTACTGTTGGAGAAGCTTACTATCCAAGAATGCTCCTTAAAAAATCATAGGCCCTATTACGTTTGAAAATTTATGTACAATGAATGACATTATACATGAGACATTCAAAGATGCATGTCGCATTTGATCTCTGACGTGTGGAAACGCGAGTTATAAATAACCTAGTCCACTTCACCGTAAGTATACGGATCTTGTAGTACCAGGGTCGATCTCAGGGACTAATACAACTAAACTAAGAATGAAACTAAACTAAGATGAGAAGTGATACGAGGGGATATGGTCCTAATTTACCTAAACTTAAAGCTATTCTAATGGTGACAACGAAACTAGGGTAAGAGTGAAACTAGATATGGTGAATACTACGGGTGTACGGGATACCGGGAATTGCATAG
>CM071866.1:8422397-8450252 GCA_036759665.1 Gynandropsis gynandra
AGATCTTAATCTAGCTAATTCCTAGTCTAGGCCGTTTTTAGTCCCCGGCAACGGCGCCAAAAACTTGACGTGTGGAAACGCGAGTTATAAATAACCTAGTCCACTTCACCGCAAGTATACGGATCTTGTAGTACCAGGGTCGATCTCAGGGACTAATACAACTAAACTAAGAATGAAACTAAACAAAGATGAGAAGTGATACGAGGGGATATGGGCCTAATTTACCTAAACTTAAAGCTATTCTAATGGTGACAACGAAACTAGGGTAAGAGTGAAACTAGATATGGTGAATACTACGGGTGTACGGGATACCGGGAATTGCATAGCAAAACGATTAAGGATCATAGATCTATAACCTACTCTTGACAACGGGAAATTCATGCTCTACGGTGAGGAGTGATTCTTCCGAGCCTAAACCTCCTAACCATGGATACATGTAACCCTACCTTCCAGCAGTGATTAACATGTATCCCTACCCGCAGTAGGGACTCTACTCACTCATGGAATACATGAAAACAGAAGATAACACAATCCTATACATGATAAACCCTAAGAAGTTCAATTCCTCGACCTTCCCTATTGCGTTACCGGTGTACAGATCGGTGCTTCTCTTCTTCTCCGATGCTTCCTGAGCTTTTCCATATGTTTTTCCAGTCCTTTCTTGCCCTGTTCGTCGCCCCATTTGCCCTAGATCCCTTATGTTCTCTTTATTCGCTCGTTTGAAACTTAGATCTAGGTTGTTGCGAAGTTCGCGACCCGCTCGGGCACATAGGTTACCCGGTCGGGTACAGGCAGCCCGACCGTGTTGAGTCGTGAACCCGATCGGGTGAAGGTTACCCGATCGCGTGACTATGCGGACCCGAGTCGCGTAAACTTACGGGGCTGATAGAGGGATAGTTGCCCGAGCGGGTACTCAGATTTCGCCCGATCGGGTGGTGATCACCCGATCCTCTTTGCTCGTATGCCTGGGTCGTGTCAGATGCATGGATAAACCCCGTAGGTTTTACCCGAGCGGGTGCAGGAATAGTGCCCGACCGGGCACCCTCGTGTCCTTGAAATCTCTCTTTTCCGCTCGTTGCTCGGGCGTTCCTTTGGGTTCTGGAGCTCTGAGTAGATGTGTCCTCAAATCATGTGGTTTTTGCAAGGAATTCTTCATATTGAGCTCATTTAGGCCTTGTCGCCTAAAAACCTGAAAACCGAGAAAACGGGAATGTAAAACTCGAAACCGTATCGGAATAGTAAGAATCGATGTAAGAAATATACGAAAATGATCTAAAAACCTATCCTAATGATGATAAATACACTTTCAGTGTTATCAATCTCCTTGATGATGATAATTATTATATAAATACCATTGAAGAAGCTAGCCAATAGACATCTCCATCTTATTTGCACACTTTGTTCGTTAGGCTGCTATCTGCGGAGTATTTAACATGTCCTACATATGTATGGTTTTCTTTTTTGCAACATTTGGTAGATGATGTCGTATACATACATCATACAAATCTAAATATACCAGATTTGTTACATTAAACTTTCATTGTTCACAATAAATAACTGTACATTTATACCAATGTATCTCTCATTTTATAGATATTAACTTATAAAGGGATCGAACTAAACATGCTATCTTTGTCAAAATAGAGAGACTTTTGCAAAGAAATGACAAATCCTTGAAGAATCTCCCCTCAATGCCATTTCGAGATAATAGTGAAAACCAATTGAATATCAATAAGTTAATTTACGAAGAGCTTTCATACGATTTGATTTCGGCACAATCAAAATATGAAGAAATAAAAAAATTGAAAAAAGAATAACACCTGGTTAATGACGAAATTTATAACGCAATATATGAATCCAAGAAGAATTTTTTTTTCGTTTATGAATATAGAGGAATTGGAAAAAAATTATTTGTAAAACGTTAGCAAGATGTATTAGATATCACAGTGATATAGTTTAAAACGTGGCATCAAGCGGAATTGCTTCATTGCTATTACCAGATGGTCATACAACAAACACATCCACGATTTGCTATACCTATTGACATTAATGAAAACTAGATTTATTGCATCAAGCAAAGTACATATATCGCTGAACTAATAAAAAAAGAAAGTGATCATTTGAGATGAAGTTTCAATGATACACAAACAGTGTTTCAAAGCATTAGATAAATTATTGAGAGATATCATGAGATCAGTCAACATTTTCTTAAAAAATACCATTTGGAGGAAAAACTGTAGTCATTGCCGAAGATTTTAGAAAAATATTGTAGTCGTCACAAAAGGAAATATACATGACATTGTTCACGCTTCCCTAAGCTCCTCTTACATATGAAATTATTGTGAAGCATAGCAACATCGAAGCCATTCGAGATTGTGATACTGGGTTCTGAAGTTAGGTGATAGCTCGCTCAATGAACCAAACGATGATGAATATTTTATACATATTCCTGAAATTTTTTTATTTATAAATAATATAAACCCAATTGAATGCTTCATACATCATGTTTATCAAAGCTTAACAGAACAATACAAAAATCTATCATTTTTCCAAGAAAGAGCTACCTTATGCCCTACAAATGAGCTCATTGACGAAATTAATAACATTATGCTTAACAAAACCTTGGACATTGCCAAATAATATTTAAGTTCTGACATTTTATATTCATCTACAATAAACAACGAAACCGAAAATATATTATATAATACTGAATTTTTTAACGTTATAAAATATCCCGATATACCAAATCACAGTTTGGAATTATAACCTAAAATCCCAGTAATGCTACTCAACCTAGAATCTTTAAAAATCTATATTACTATTACAATAACAAATGAAACATAATACTATGCGGGTTTAAACCCAGTTATATTATATTATACAACATATTCTTATTAATCTAATAAAATAATTATTATCAAACATCCAAAATATTCCTAACTGAAAGACTTATGATCGATGTTGGTAATTGGTCAAGTCAAAACATAACTATCTCTTGTAGTCCAAATTCATAAAAAAAAGAAATTAAATAAAGACCAAACTGTAGAATTTGAGAGAATGATAGTAGAATTTGTGAAGAACAAGAGAATAATATCTTCTATTGCTTGATAGATAGTTTGTACAGGTTTATATTGATGTTACAACGTTTTAGTGAATGCATAGAAAAACGAAATACAATATACATTTACACAAAAGGAAATTGTGGAAAAAGGAATGATTTGGAGATGATTGTGGTAAAATTATCTTGTTACCAAAACACAAGATATGCTTCATTTTGTGTATTATGCCTGGCAACATTCCCCCTCAAGTTTGTAATGATCTAGACTAAGTAGTGTTGCCTCGTTAAAACCTTACCGAACCAATGGGACAAAACTCGATGAAGGAAAAAGAATACAACCACTAGGTAGTCCTTATGATGGTATCATTCGAATTTGAACTTTTACGAGGTTTGGGAATATCCATTAAACCCATTCTCATTTGAAGACTAGAGCTAACCTTCTCACGGAGAGCCTTGGTGAATAGGCCCGCGAGTTGATCGGAGCTTCTTGTGTAGGCTGTTGAGATAATTCCTTTCTTGATTTTCTCACAGATAAAGTGACAGTCCACTTCTATGTGCTTCGTTCTTTCGTGAAATACCGAGTTCTTCGCTATATGAATTGCTGCTTGATTATCACAGTGTAGGGTGGTTGGTTCCTCTGAGTCGCTTCCAAGATCACAGAGAATAGCCCTCAACCAAATGAGTTCGCATGTGGTGTTTGCCATACTCATGTACTCTGCTTCTGCACTTGAACGAGCAACTACGTTCTGCTTCTTGTTTCTCCAAGTGACAAGATTTCCTCCCACAAAGGTGCAGTATCATGTTGTCGATTTCCGGTCGGTTTGGTCCCCGGCCCAATCTGCATCACAGTATCCCACGATTGTTGTATGACCATTGCTTTCCATCCAAACTCCTTTTCCCGGCGATCCCTTGAGATACCTGAGAATTCTCTCCACTAGATGCCAGTGTTGTTTTCTTGGGGGATGCATATGCTGACTGACTTGACCTACAACAAAGTAGATGTCGGGACTAGTGATTGTGAGGTAGATTAATTTTCCCACGAGTTGTTGATATTGGGCGACATTGGATACAAGTTCCCCCTCGCGATGAGTCTTGTGCTTCGCCTCATAGGTGTCTTAACCGGCTTGGCACCTAGTTTTCATGTCTCATTCAGTAGATCAAGAGTATACTTTCTTTGGGAAAAGAACAAACCATTAGTAGAACGAGTAATTTCAATTCCAAGGAAGTATTTTAATTCTCCTAAGTCTTTAATATCAAATGTTTGTTTCAGAAACTCTTTTGTGTTTTCAATTCCTATGTGATCACTTCTAGAAATTATGATATCATCAACATAGACTAAAAGAACAATTGTACCTGATTCCCCCTAGATTGAAAACAAGGCGTGATCCGCTTCGCTTTTGGTAAACCCATGTTTGGTGAGGGCATCATGGAGCTTATGGTACCAAGCTCTTAGGGATTGTTTGAACCTGTATATAGCCTTTTTTAGTTTACATACTTGTCCTGCGCCCTTGGTATATCCCGGGGATATTGCATGTATACTTCTTTGTCAAGATTGCCTTGGAGAAACGCATTATTGACATCCATCTGCCATAGATCCCAGTTAAGATTAACCGCAATGGATAAAAGAATTTGTACCATATGAAGTTTTACTACGGGAGCAAAGGTCTCGGTGTAGTCTTCTCCGTAGGTTTGAGTGTAGCCTTTTGCCACAAGCTGGGCTTTGTGTCATTCGATTGACCCATCACTCTTGTACTTGATCTTAAATATCCATCGAAAGCTGACAGGTTTCTTATCTCGGGGGAGATCAACTAGGTCCCATGTTTGGTTTTTCTCCAGTGCGCAGATTTCCTCCTTCATTGCAGACATCCATTCGGGCTGATTCACGGTCTCTGAGTACGACTGAGGTTCATGATATTGGTCAATTTTACCGAGAAAAGCACAATGGTGAGTAGGTAATGAAGAAATATCACAATAATTTTTAATTGGATAAGCAACAATAAGACCATTATAATATTCTTCCTTGTATAGCCATTCGGAGACCGGTTTTCGAATATAGATGTTGCGACGAGGGACAACAGCAATGTGATGTTCCTAAATGATGGCATCTCCTAGTGTTTCTTCATCTTTGTGATTGTCCCCGTCAGCGGTCTGATCAGTGTCAGAGCACGTGTTCGCCCTGTGCGGGTATCCGCACTCCCCGGGTCGTGATGTTCCCTCTGTGAGATCAACACGCTCGGGTTGGGTAGAGAGCACGAGCGGGCTTTCCTAGTCTGTGCTCGTCCCGTGAGCGTCTCCTGGCTCCCCGACCCGGGTTGTTTCTTTTGTGAGATTTCTGTTAACACCAGCACGCTCGTGCTGGGCAGTGAGCACGAGTGGGCTGCTTGCCCCGTGCGGATCTCCTAGCTCTTCGACCCGAGTTGTTCCTTCTACGAGATTTCTGTCATCACCAACACAAACGGGTTGTGCTATCTCATCAACGACCGGATTCCTCCCATCATTTTGGCTATCTTTTTGACCTGTAGCACCTTTACTCTGCAATTGTGTTACGAAATATTGTAGGGAAGAGTTGAGATCATAGGGTACCGAGAGATTTTCAAGCTCTTTCCAATCTTGATTTCCATAGAAACTACGTCCTTCATCAAACTTGACTTCTCGAGACACGATTATGCGGCGAGAGTCCGGGTTATAACATTTGTACCCTTTCGAGGAAGAACTATATCCCACAAACATGCACTTAATGGCTTTCGGATCGAGCTTGGTACATTTATTGTTTGCAACAAACACGTAACAAACACACCCAAAAATATGCAAATAGTCTATGTCAGGTTTTGAGTTATTTAATACCTCATATGGCGTTTTGTTGTCAAGGCACTTAGTCGGTAGATGATTAATGAGGTGACATGTTGTGAGGACGGCATCCCCCAAAAATCTCCTGGAAACATTTCGGTCGAACATGATATTACAGGAGACCTCCATGAGGTGTCGGTTCTTGCGCTCTGCGACTCCGTTTTGTTAGGGCGTATGAGGGCATGATGTCTGGTGAACGATGTTGTGTTGGACAAGGAACGATCCGAGCTTGTGATTAATGAATTCACCACCGTTATCTGTACAGAGGAACTTAAGTTTTACTTCGTATTGTGTTAGAATATGCTGATAGAATTTAACAAAACAATCATAGACGACAGATTTAGATTCTAGAATATATAGCCATGTAAATTTCGATTTCTCGTTAATAAAGCTTAAAAAATACTTCCTTTGATCTCTAGTAAAACATGGAGCAGTCCAAACATCCGAATGAATCAGTTCAAAGCACTTGTTATATAGTGTTTTAGAAATAGGAAAAACGGTTCTACAATGCTTGCCCAATATACAAGACTTGCACTTTTCATGATCATAACTAACATGCGGGAAAACATGTTTGAGAGATTGAAAATGAGGATTACCTAGTCTAGCATGCCACAACTTAGACGAAACATCATCTTTGTTTGAAATAGATGAAAAAGCTAATAAAGCACGAGATAAAGAGTGTGTAGAGGTGATAAGCTCTTCAAGCACATAAAGACCATTTCGTAGTGTTCCACCTCCTATGATACTTTTTGTCTCAATATCCTGTAACCAAAATTTGTTAGAATCAAAGCACAGAAGACAATTTCAATCTTTAGCCAATTTTTGAACCGAAATAAGGTTAGTTGTAAAATTATGTACATATAGAGCGGTCGAGTCTTATGTAAGCAATTTTAATTTTCCTATGCCTTTTATTGGGACACTCTAACCATCAGCTATAGTAACCTCTCCTATTGATTTTTGCATATGCTCAAGAAGATATTTATCTTTTATCATGTGTGATGTTGTTCCTGAGTCAATGACAACGTGATGTTTAAGACGAGAGAGTAAAGCAATGTTACCATCCTCTTTTGGATCAGCCTTGGTATTGTCTGAGGCGGTGAGGACCTTGTTGAGCATGTGTTCAAACGCCTCTAGTGTCACGTATTGGGATTGTGATCCCTGTGAGGCCTCGGGTTGTGATGCATAGTGGGCTGATTCTCTCGGATGTGATCCCTGTCTTCCTTGGGTTTTGAGGTGAGAGTAAAGGATCCAACATCTTTCTTTGGAGTGCCTTTTTTTTCCTGCAGTGATCACAGTAATAAGAAGTTTTACAATTAGTATTGGACTTGAAGTTTCCGGAGAATCCATCGTGTTGCTTGCTTAGATAGGCGATCTCCGCAGGTCCCTTGAAGAGCCGGTTTGATCCCTCTTCATTCTCGATCATCATGCACACTTCGTTAAGTGAAGGAAAATTCTGATTGACAAAGAACATGATTAATTAGATCATAATAAGATGCATCAAGAGTCGACAATAAATTAAAAACTTTGTCTTGATTGTGTCAAATCATGATCTCCTTCGGATCCGTTGTTGTTGGACGTAGATCTTCAAGTTCAGCCCATAGGTCTTTTAGTTGGGCAATGAGTTCATTGAACGGGCGGCCTTCTTGTTGGATTGTGTGGAGCCTCTTGTGAACCTCGTAGATTCGGTTGAAGTTGGAGACGTGTCCATAGACCTCCTTAAGTTCATCCCACAAATCCTTCGGCTAGCGGATGTCGCCATAAGCTTGAAGGAGACAGACTTCGAGAGAGTTTTGGATGATGATGATGAGGGATGTGGACTCGTCTTGGCTCGATTTGCAGTAGCATCGGCGGCCTGCCCTTCATCGGGTGAGGGTTGAATATAACCCCACAACGAGCAGCTCTTGAGATTCGCTTCAAGGAGTTTGGACCATATGGTGTATTTTTTACCATTGAGGAGAATTGGGATGCGCTTGCTTGCGGTGTCCATAGATAGGTGGTCGAAATTTGATATAAGAATAAGGTTGCGGAAGAATTAGAGTCTTTGGATCAGAGATGCTCTGATACCATGTAGAATTTGAGAGAATGATAGTAGAATTTGTGAAGAACAAGAGAATAATATCTTATATTGCTTGATAGATAGTTTGTACAGGTTTATATTAACGTTACAACGTTTTAGTGAACGCATAGAAAAAGGAAATGCAATATACATTTACACAAAAGGAAATTGTGGAAAAAGGAATGATTTGGAGATGATTGTGGTAGAATTATCTTGTTGACAAAACATAAGATATGCTTCCTTTTGTGTATTATGTCAATTATGGCAACACAAACAAAATATTAGACTTATACATAAACTTTAATAAAGATAGAATTTTTTAAAGCAATAAACATTTTTATTCCTTAAAATGGTTTCTAAATCTAGAAAATCTATTAATGAGATCAAAATATTGATTACATCCTTAAGATTTTTTATCTATGATTTTCTTGTCTTTACATTCAAATCCCGCTCCTTTACTAATAATCTTTGTGATTGAATTTCTCGGATGCAAGAATAAAAAATGATAGAAATAGAGGAAGAAAGCAACAATATGATACACAAGACTTTTACGTGTTCATCCTATTCGAAGTGAAGAAAAGTAGTCACGCCAAGTGATGAATCCGCAATTCACTATAAATCACTTTCGAACTTGAACATTTTTTGCTCTAAAAATGGCTAAATTGTCCATAACAAAGATTACAAAATTGGGAATAAAGCTCGCCTTAGTAACATGTCAAAATGCTATGTTTTATACATTTTAAAACAAAGCTCCAACGGCCTTAACATCCACCCACGTGCATATAATGTTTCTTTGAAAGCCAATATACACTATTTTAGTTGTTAATCAGTTTTATTCTAAATCAATAATGATTTATCCAGTTTGAACCCGATTTGAGTAAACTGGAGTTTCATGTTCTTCATCTACATAAAAGAATATTCGAATGAAAATGGAGTTTTGAGGAAAAATCTCACAATTCTCCACCTTGTACTCAAACTAGCCAACCCTTTCCACATTATCATAGATGAATTCCCATATTCTTCTCTCTCGTAGTTACTTCTTCAAAATAGTTATAGTGAAGATACCCATGACATTTTCATAACATCTCCAAATTTTCTAACGAGTAAAACTTTCATAAATATATCAATATGGTTTTCTTTTGTTAATATTTTCTTGATATTTATCAGCTCCTGAATTATTATATCAATATAAAATGAAGGCAAACATCAATATAATTTGTTTTTTCATGAAATATATTATTTTAGCAAAGCACATTACACTTTAGGAATCACAATGTATATCCATTGATTTTTTAATTGAAACCAATTAAGCCACATATCTTCTTTTACAAGCTCTGTAAAAGTGAAATATATTTGGCTTATTTGGTTGACAAGGCTACCACATATTGCAGTGTTCATATCCAACTAATTGTTTTCCTTCCCAATGTATTGACATAAAAAGATTGATTTTATTTTATAAAGATCATATGCAAAATCTAAATCACAATTACCCTTAGTTTAGAATTCAATGTCTTTAGAGTATTTCAATCCAAAAGTGTTCCCTTCAAATATTCAAGAGCCTGATTTGTGGATATGCATACGACCGCAAATACGATATTTACGTTTTTTTACGATTATATATGGGATGAAATGTGATTGGTAGAATCGCAATCATCTACAAACGTTATCAATTGCCAAATTCAAACACAAGGAAAATATTGTGTTGCAATTGCGTTTGGTAGCAATTTGACCAAATGACAAAAATACACATAAAACTTATATAATAAACAAAAACTCATATATATATATATATGTATATACATACATATTAATATATACTTATGTATACACATAAAATACATGTGTATACACATATTCACATTAATATATTAATCCTAACACACCAAATCATCCAGAGGGTCTTGACCAAGGCTTCGATACATATAAACAAATGAAGACTCTATCTCATCTGAAGGGTCTCAACCAAAGGAAACACGCTGATTCAAGAAGTAGGTTACCGTTATCAGAAGCACTCAAAGTATAATCTACAACCTTTGGTGTCCTCTCACCCCTCTAACGATTCAGTAACAGAATCGGTTTTAAAGAACGACAAGTACTCAATCTTAGGTTCTTTGGTTAGCTGATGCATTGTATATTCATCTATAAATATACAATGTACTCGGTTCTACATTTGAATGTAAAAAACAATTCATGAATCTAGACTTCTCTTTTTCAATTCATCTCTCTCTCTCTCTCTCTTTATTCATTCTTGAGAGTTTCATATGGTATCAGAGCTTGAAGATACAGAGTAACTCATACTCTGATCATGGCGACAAATCAAATTGTTAGCGCAAATTAAATCCAATTTCCTTTTCCAGTACATATCAATATTTCAAATTTTATTACAATAAGACTTACGGATTTCAACTTTCTCTTCTAGAAAGCTCAATTTGAGTCGCTTCTCCGGAGTCAAAAACTGCTTGGATTCATCAATGGTTCAATACAAGAACCACCCCAAACTTTCCAAGAAATCAAAGATGATGTAGCAACATACATTCAAAATCCATCTCATGAAGCCTTTGCAACTGTAATCCAAACATCAATGCACAAGCCTCATATTCCAACATATGAAGATGTTATGTCTCAGCTAAAGAGTCTAATAATTGGGAGTTCATCTAGTCAGTATAGTAATGTATCTCATGATATAGCCTTTCCTGTTCAATTAGGATATAATTCATAGAATCAAGGACATGGAAGAAATAACTTCAACAACCGAGGAGGTAAACCAATGTTCAGAGGCAATAGAAACTACACAACAAGAGGAAGAGGCTTCTCACAACAGGTGTCTTCACCTTATTTTCAGAAATTACAAAATGATATTTTGTCTAACCATAATTCACAACATTCTTCTACAAGATTATTGTGTCAGATTTGTGGAAAGGTAGGACATGATGCATTAAGGTGTTGGCATCATTTTGATAATGCATTTAAAAGTGGTGATATACCACAAGCTCTTACAGTGGTTCAGTTGAATCAACACTCTCAACCTGACTGGTTTCCAGACTCTATAGCTTCGGTTCATATCACAAATTCAACACGCCATCTACAAAATTCAACTCCATATGCTGGACCAAAGAGTGTGATGATTGGTGATGGTTCTTACCTTCCAATTTCACATATTGAATCCACTATTGTTTCTACTTCAGAAGGTAGTTTACACAAATCATGTTCTGGTAGTACCTTCAATTACTAAATCTCTATTATCAATTTCAAAGCTTACTCAAGATTATCCATGTGAAGTTATTTTTTATGCGGGTGTTTGCATTAAGGATTTAATATCACAGAAGATTCTGGCCAAAGGAAACAAACATGAAGGTATCTACATGTTGCAAACATCAGATTTAGATTTCAAGGCTTTCTACTCTACCAGACATTGTTCAACAACTCATGATATTTGGCATCTTCGTTTAGGCCATGCTAATTACAATATTATGAAAGAACTCGGTAAAAATGATTCCATTAAGATCAATAAACCATCTTCAAATTTGTGTGAGTTCTGTCAGATTGCTAAAAGTAGCAGATTATCTTTTTCTGATTCTGGTTATCATGCAAAAGAATCATTAGAAAGGATTCACTGTGATTTATGGGGTCCTGTATCTATATCTTCAGTACAAGGTTTCGGGTTTTATGTTATTTTTGTTGATAATTTTTCTAGATTTTCTTAGTTATATCCTCTAACACATAAATCAAATTTTTATAATGTTTTTGTTGCATTCCAAAAGATGGTGGAGAATCAATTTTCTTGCAAAATTAAATTGTTTCAAAGTGGTGGAAGAGGTGAGTTCAATAGCAATTTGTTTCAAAAACATCTTTTGCAGCATGGTATTAAACATCTTACATCATGTCCTCATACACTTGAACAAAATGGGTTGGCTGAAAGAAAGCATCATCATCTCACCGGGCTAGGTTTAGCTATGATGTTTCATGCCAAAATACCTCTCAAATACTGGTAGAAGCATTTTACACTGAAAACTACATCAGTAATTTGTTACCATCTTCCTCGTTGTCCAAGTGAATACCATATACAATTTTGTTTAAGAGACAGGTTGATTACTCTGCTTTGATAATTTTTAGTTGCTATTGCTATCCATATCTTCGTTCTTATACAGAGAATAAACTTGATCCAAGATCCTTAAAATGTGTATTCTTGGGTACAGTGAGAAATATAAAGGATATCGATGTCTCTATCCTTTAACATGTAAGGTTTATAGCACTAGACATGCAATATTTAATGAACAAAATTTTCCTTTTCAGGATTGTTACCAGCATTTAGTTCCACAAGCTGATACATCACTATCAAAAGCATGGAAATTGGATTTCATATCACAATCTCAGTTCAACCAACATCAGATTTCAAAGGTTGTTCTACCGAGGTTTCAAAATTCTACCCCTGTTCTAGAGTATCTTCATCACCAACAGAAGGTTTAAATTCTTCTTCTCCTTATGATGAGGTTATATCTACTGATTTAACAAATGAAGACTCTATAGTTGAACTTAATTCTGCAAATACACATCCTATGATTACTAGAAGCAAGTCTGGAATCTATAAACCAAATCCTAAATATATTCTGTTTGCTAGTATGGACATTCCACAAGAACCAAAATCTGTTAAATCTGCTTTAAAACATAATGGATGGTATGAAGCAATGATGACTGCAATGGTGCATTACAACTTAACAAAACCTGGTCTCTAGTTCCCTACTTTGCTAATATGAATGTTTTAGGATGCATGTGGATTTTTAAGAATAAGCTTAATGCTGACGGATTTTTAAACATGTTAAAAGCTAGATTAGTGGCCAAAGACTTCTATTAAGAGGAATGTATTGATTATTTGGAAACATTCAGTCCTGTAGTTAAGACTGCAACTATTAGAACTATATTATCTATTGTTGTAGTTAATAATTGGTCTATGTCATAATTGGATGTTAAGAATGCCTTTTTACATGATGATTTAACTGAGAATGTTTACATGCAACAATCTCCTGGTTTTGAAGATCTCAAATATCCTACACATGTATGCAAGTTACATAAATCCCTTTATGGCTTAAAACAGACTCCTCGAGTTTGGTTTGATAAGTTTAGCTCCTTTTTGCTGGAATTCATTTTTTGTTGCAGTATTTCAGATCCTTCTTTATTTGTTTATAAAAAAAATGCTCAGATAAGACCTATCTTCTATTGTATGTTGATGATATTATCTTAACAGGAAATTGTGAAAAGTTGTTAAAGGAACTTACTGCAGCCTTGACTATCAGATTTCACATGAAGGATCTTGGTCAATTGCTTTATTTTCTTGGTATTCAGAGTGTGTTCTATTCAACAGGGTTGTTTCTTCATCAGGAAAAATATGCATTGGATCTTCTGGTATGGTAAATTGTAAGCCTGTAACTACTCCCTTGCCTTTAAAATTGAACAATTCTAACTCATATTCTAAGATATTTCCTGATGCAACTTACTTTAGACAATTGGCTGGTGGATTACAATATCTTACTCTCACTCGTCCGATATTAATTTTGTTGTTAACTTAATTTACCAAAGGATACATGAACCTACATTGTCCGATTTTGTATTACTAAAAAGAATACTTCGTTATGTTAAAGGTACTATCACTCTTGGTTTTCACATACATAAAAATAACAGATATAACTTGATTGCGTTTAGTGATAGTGATTGGACAAGATGTTCATCCACTAAACGTTCTACAACTGGATTATGTACGTTTCTTGGTTCAAATATACTCACATGGTCAGTTAAAAGAAAACCAACAGTTTCAAGGTCATCCACCGAAGCAAAGTATAGAGCCTTGGCATCCACCACAGCTGAACCACTTGGCTGAAATTTGTTCTTCATGATCTTGATATTTTTACTAAATCCTTTTCACGAGATCATTTTATTCAACTTCAAAGCAAACTGAATATCGACTTCCCACCAGACATCAGTTTGAAGGGGAGTTTAATCCTAACACATCAAATCATCTAGAGGGTCTTGACCAAGGCTTCGATATAGATAAGACTCTGTCTCATCTGGATGGTCTCAACAAAGGAAACACGCCGATTCAAGAAGCAGGTTACCGTTATCAGAAGCACTCAGAGTATCATCTTCAACCTTCGGTGCTCTCTCACTCAAAGTATCAGTAACAGAAACGGTTTTAAAGAACAACAAGTACTCAATCTTGGGTTCTTTGGTTAGCTGATGCGTTGTATATTCATCTATAAATATACAATGTACTTGGTTCTACATTTGAACGTGAAATACAATTCTTGTATCTAGATTTCTCTTTTTCAATTCATCTCTCTCTTTGTTCATTTTTAAGAATTTCATAATATATATATATACATAAAAATAAATACATGTATATACATTATACACATATATACTCAAAATATATATATATATACGTGTATATATACACACACTTATATATGCATATATACGTCTATAAATATATATATATATATATATGCACATATTCACACACATATACATATATATAACATATACAAGCATATATATATATACATATACGCACATGTATATACATATCTATACGTATTGACAGATCTAACATGTAATAAATTGGGGTCAAATACCCTCGATACTTTTTTTTGTTAAAAATTTCAGTTGAAATTAATTTACAGTAATATTTATAAAAACATAATCCTTTTAAAATCATTTGCTCCCTGTAACAAATTATTTTGTATACGAATCTGTCTACATATACACAAATATATGTACATATAAAGACATAAATTTATCCATATATATTTATATGAACTTCGATAAAAATCAACCATTCATATTTATATATATATATAAACACACACATATTCACAAACACAAAAATATACTCTCGTGTTTCAGATATCTATCTCACTGCCAAACCTTCACCAACATATTTATAACCTTTTCCTTATGCAACTAATTTAAAATTTTTTATATGGTTGTGTCTTTGATCTCTTCCATTGAAACTCCTAATATATTTTAACTTGTAGATTCTGTAAATTAACGAGTATATTTTGAAAGTTGTTTGGGTTTTTCTCAATTGGTTTTTAATCATCTATTTTTTGGACCTTGGAAATGTTTGCACAAGATACATTCGATTAGAAGATGATTACACAATATACATTTTCTCAAGAAGTCTCCGCACGATATAGGTTGACTTCTCTACCATAGCATTTCTCAGAATTTATTCTGATAAGTACAATATTATGATGTTTCGAAACTACATGTTGTGTTCCTTCTGCTGCTCCAGTGAATCGTCTTGATCCAACTTTAAGTTTATCCTTGCTTCTGAAATCGTAGTGAGAATTGATCTAGTTACATGTGCTTTTAGCATTGTTGATATTGTCTTTTGTTAACGAGGTGTCATTACTTGATCTTTGGATTTAGAACTACCAACTTTGTTCTAAGATTCTAGATTATCTTCCAAGGTTTGTGTAAACCCATATTTTCAAGAATATGCCATACATTTTCTTTCCATAGCATAAAATCATCATTTCCATAAAAAAATTCTCCAAATTTAATTCCCTAGTGATTATAGTCCCATCTTGATCTTTTTGCACCCAAACACTCCTTGATTATTTATTGAACCTAAACTAGAGATAAAATCCAATGCCCTATTAATTTAGTTTAGGTCTTTGAGTATGCATCAAAGTACTACCTTTTGTCCAACAAGAATCATACTAGATTCTAATTGGATTCGTTTAGCTATAGAGTACTTAAACTTTGATTTAAGAATCTCTTTGAAGAAGGATGTACCTATCTCCAATCATATTTTGATATTACTTGTAGGATTTTATCTCAGATTTCCTTGTCTTTCCCATCAAATTCAGATCATTTTCTAACAACCTTTCTGATTTAATTTCTTCGAACATTAAGAACATAAAATGATAGAGGTAGAAAAAAAATCAAGATTACGAAACACAAGTCTTTTAAATGTTTCTCATCTTTGATGTTAAAAGAAACAATCACGCCAGATGATAAATCTAGAGTTCACTATGAATATATCTCGGTCTTGAGCTTTTCGCTCTACAATAATGATAGAAATTTCCAACAATAGAGATTAAAAAATTAGGAAAGATTTCACCTTAATAACACACCAAAATGCTATGTTTTATACACCTTAAAATAAAGTCCCAACGACACCTTAACAACCACCCACTTGCATATAACGTTTCTTTTAAAGCCAAGATACGCTATTTTAGTTGTTAATCAATTTTATTCTAAATCTATCATGATTTTCGAGCTTTGAACCCAATTTGAGTAAACTAGAGCTTCATGTTATTGATTTACATAGAAGAAACTTCAACCACATAAAGCATTATCTTGATAATGGTTTGTCTCATGACTCGTTTACAATCACCTATATTCTTGATAATGCTTTTGAGAAATGCATTGAAGATGGTAATGGTAGTAACATAGATTTTATATGTTTTTGTTACTACAAGATGAAACTATACCTTCATTATACTTGAGAAAACTCTCAAATATTAAACTGCTTTCAATAGATTCAAAAAGATGGATAAAAGTTACAAGCATCGTTCATCGAGGGATAATAAGTTAGGGTACAAAGAATATATATGTGAATTACTAGAACATTTTACAAGATTACTAATTTGATGTTTAAATCAAGTTATTTTACTTCAAATCTATATTACATACTTATTTTTAGAATTTATAGTATGTTAAAGAGGTATGGAGATAGCAACGATGATCATATAAAAAGATGCCTTCGAGTATGCAAGTCAAGTTCAATAAATATTGAGAACATTATAGTGTAATTCTTGCCATGAGAGCTATGGTTGATCCTACGATGAAGGGTCAATTTATAAGATGTTGTTTGAGTGAACTTGATATAGATTTTTCTAAGAAAAATTTGGATCTCGCGAGAATGAAAATATATACTCTCTTTAAAGCATATAAAAACGATTAAACTACTCGCAGAAAAAGTAATTTAACATATGCATCTTTTTCTCAATGTGTTATCTTTTCGAGTGAGATACGAAACGAGTTGGAAATGTTTGATGTAAGTTTTATTTTATAATAGTTGTGTTAGTTTTAAATATGGTACTTTAATAATGTAGCATGTGAAAAAAACTATTTTCATGAAATTGTTTTGATGTAAGATTTCTATTGTCTTAATGAATGTTCCGATATTGGAGAAGAGAAAATCATATTTGGAAGAAGAAAAATGCTTATATTGGATAATCCTCATTTGGATATCTCATGGGTTTGGAAGGAGACTATACAACGCTTATATGATTTAGCATACAAGACTTGCAATATAACGAGTGTTTCTATAACTAAACTTAGTCATAATCATAATCATCATTTGGTATTGTTATCGCATTCTAAATAAGTGTAGAAGTCAATTTGTCTCTAAAAATGTACAAGCATTGATTTCTACTAGTTCTTAACTTAAAGGTTTTACAATGGACAAAAAGATAAATCTTTTAACTCTTTTCATAATTTTTAAAATGTGTATTAATATATATTTGTTCTTTTTTCACTAATATTAGATATCGAAGGTGATGAAACCTTTACAAAAAAAGGAGATGCAAAGAATGTTACGAGCGAAGTTACAAGTGATCAAATTTAAAATATTGATTTTATTATATTGTCGACTTGATATTTTCATATTTTATGACTTTGTATCCGATTTACTATCTTAATATAAGATAATTTTGTAAATTCCAATGAATATCTTTTATATTTAAGCCATTTAATTTGGTTTATATGAATGTCTTAGCTTGCGAACCAGCTAATTTCACACGAGCTCAAGGTGAGCTAGACTAAACTAAAATTTTCTAGCTCGTTTAAAAAATAAGATGGATTGAGTCAACTCGTGTTCTAGCGAGCTGACAACGAGTGAGCTAGGTTGAGCCGAGCAAACCCGTTTTACAATTCTAAGTTTAATACATAGGTATAATACATAAATTTAGTATATAAGTTCCTTATATAAGTTCAAAACAAAACTTCAATACGTAAGTCTCAACACATAAGTTCAATACATAAATTAACGCATAATTCGACACAAATAATTGAGAAATCATGTATTACTTCAAATTTACACATTTATATTCAAAGTTTAACAACCTTTATTTCAGGTTTTGAAAACTCGATTTTTATGATTTTTATAATAGTGTGATTTTTTACCGTTTAATTAAGAGACGAGATTTTGGTAGAAATAATGAGATGAAGAATAAATTTTTAGAGATAATCCGACAAGATCCAAAATCAAGAGAAATTTATATTTTAAGGTTAAATTAACTCCTTGTCGCTTATCACATCATTTTCCTCTTTTTGTCTTCTCAATCTCCCATCATTTTTTCTTCCCATCACTCTCTACGACTCCTTTATGCCAAACTCTTTGGATTCTTTCTACTCCTCCACAACTATTACAGATCTATTCTCCCACTACTATTATTTCTATTGGTGTTTCGGTCAATGAATCGATTCAGAGGAATATTATTGAGGTTTTGAGTTTGAAGATGCCTTATTGTTGAAATCCACCGACCTGCCATTCGATCGATCAATTTACAAAGAAAGCGAGATCAATTATTTTTACTAGGTTAGTATCATAGGTCAGCTGTTACACGAGGAGATGCGAGCGACAAATTGACGGTGGTCAATCGAGGGTAGGCTAAGGCGGCTAACCGAGGGTGAGGTCGGTGAGGAGATTCGGCAAGAGAGGCAAGGAAAAGAGCTATTGTAAGTCACTAGTTCTAAACCGAGGCAAGTGAACGAGCTACCATAAGTCAATACTTCTAGCCTTGAACCTTTGTATTTTTTCGTAAACTGAATGCTTTCTATTATCAACATTGATAGCAAGTAACCCTACCTCATAAAAAAACCTTTTTAATTAGTTAAATGGATTGTTTTTAATGTATGAGTTTATTCGTTCTTATTAAATGGGTATAACCTATTTAAGGAAATAAGTTAATTCATTATTATTATTATTATTATTATTATTATTATTATTATTATTATTATTATTATTATTATTATTATTATTATTATTATTATTATTATTATTATTATTATTATTATTATTATTATTATTATTATTATTATTATTATTATTATTATTATTATTATTATTATTATTATTATTATTATTATTATTATTATTATTATTATTATTATTATTATAGAAGATAAACTTAGTTTAATTGATGATTGGTGAATGAAGATAGTAAATTTTAAATCTTTTTAATTTGAGTTTTTATTTTTGAAAAAAGTATTCATATATTAAAAATACTCACTAATTTTTAATTTATATATTAAAAAATTGATTTGTGTATTTTTAAACTTATTTAGAAATATATTAGTACATGTAATCGTTTAATGCATAATATTTGTCACAATCAATGACTGAGATTATATGTCACCATTTTAAATTGACGACCGATCTATTTCTTAAGGTTTGTGGTCATTTATGATTTCACTTCACCGGTTGTTATATGTTTTTTAAGACTTTTGGTCATTTATAATTTTGCTTTACCAATCATTATATATTTTTTATTTAAGAGAAAACAATCTGTTCCCCTTTTGAAAATCATGCTTTAGTACTATCCTCTCTCGATTTTCATTTTCATCCTATTCCCCTCTTGAAAATTATGGTTTAGTCCTATTCCCCCTCAATTTTAGTCTCATCCTATTCCCCCTCAATTATCAAAAATCTGCTTAAAACCCCTTCGATTTTGACCCAATTTTTATTTTAATTTTGACTCAAATTTGATCCAATTTTGACTCAATTTTGATTTTAATTTTAATTTTGATTTTGATTTTAATTTTAATTTTAATAAATCAAGTTGATTATTCAATTTAATTGACTTACTTGATTTGATTTCGAATAAAATTAAGTACGATTTTTTACTTGAAGCCAATTTTAACCCAAAATCGAATCCAATTTGACTCAAATTTAACCCAAAATCGATCCAATTTTTTACCCAAATTAAGATATCAATTTTGACTCGATTTAATCCGAATTTTTACTTAATTTTGACCCGATAAAATTAAGTACGATTTTTACTTAATCCGTAATTTTAATCCAATTTTGATTTTGATTTTGATTTTGATTTTAATTTTAATTTTGATTTTAAATTTAATTTTGATTTTAATTTTAATTTTGACCAAATTTGTACTTGATTTGACCCAATTTGTAGTTAATTTTAACCCAAAATCTTACTTAAGTTTAATCCAAAATCGACCCTAATTTTGACTCATTTTTAACCCAAAACCGATCCAATTTTAACCCAAATTATGATCTCAATTTTGACTCGATTTAATCCGAATTATGTATAAATTGAAAATCTGATTTAATCCGAATTAAGTATAAATTGAAAATTGGGTTAAAATTAAATAAAATTTCGGGTTAAAATTAATTACAAATTGGATTACAATTAAGTAAAATTGAGTCAAAATTGAGGTCTATTTTGGGTTAAAATTACGGATAAAGTAAAAACCATACTTAATTTTATTGGTTCAAAATTAAGTAAAAATTCGGATTAAATCGAGTCAAAATTGATATCTTAATTTGGGTCAAATTGGATCGGTTTGAGTTAAAATTGGATTCGATTTTGGGTTAAAATTGGTTTCAAGTTAAAAATCGTACTTAATTTTATTCGAAATCAAATCAAGTAAGTCGATTAAATTGAATAATTAACTTGATTTATTAAAATTAAAATTAAAATCAAAATTAAAATCAAAATTAAAATTAAAAATTAAAATCAAAATCAAAATTAATTAAAATCAAATTAAAATCAAAATCACAATTATAATCAAAATTAAAATCAAAATCACAATTATAATCAAAATTGGGTCAAAATTAAAATCAAAATTTGGTCAAAATTTGGTCAAAATTAAAATCAAAATTTGGTCAAAATTGGGTCAAAATCGGAGGGGTTTTAGGCAGATTTTTGATAAGTGAGAGGGGAATAGGATGAGGTCAAAATCGAGGGGAAAATATGACTAAAACATGATTTTCAAGGGGGAATAGGGTGAAAATGAAAATCGATGGGGAATAAGATGAGTGTCAAAATCGAGGGGGAATAAGACCAAAACATGATTTTCAAGGGGGAATAGGTTATTTTTCCTCTATTTAATGATTTTAGGAAAAAATAAAGACCATTAATGAGAGATTTTAGTTGACAAAAGATAATGTTTTATATAATGATGCCAAATTGCAATAATGTACATGGCTCCTTTGTACATGGCTCCTTTGTTTAGAATATTATAACTATATGCATTTTATGATTGATATGAAATCATAACTAGTTATATTGATCATAGAAAGTACAAAAAGTAAAATTCTAAAAAAGACCACATTTTTCTAAAAATAATATATATTACCCTTTTTAATTGTAATTGTATTATTAATTGTGGTATGATTTATTTAAAATTCACGTGTTTTAATACTTTATATATCAACGTCCACAAAATTTTATACAGATAGAAAATTGAAGATAGTCAGAAAATTTAATAACAAATAATTTAACGTTCAAAAATTTTTTAAACAAAATTTTATGTTGGCTATATATATAGATAATGTAATGAGATATTTGAATATAAAAATTATTTGTATGGTTTTTATTATTTTATATTTCTTTTATTATATATGCTTATGATTTTGTAAACTCATATAATAAATATATAAATTTTTAAATTTAAATGTAATATACATTGTTGTCATAAAAATGCATTATTTTCATACAATAATTATATAAACTCTTATAATTATGTCAATTGCCTGCCTATTAATATTGATCTTAGATTAGTTAAACTTCAAATAAATTTTAAAATACATTAAAATAATCAAATAACAATAATACATTATTTTAAAATAAACAATAACCATATACAAATAAGATTCCTATAATTATTTTTAAAAGTCCGTGCGCATTTAAATTCTAGTAAATGTAATAAAAGAACATGAGATCTGTTTGTTTAACTCAAAACAACATGCACGCTTCTTTTCACGTTTTTTTTATTCATATTGATTCTACCGGTTTGTGACAAACTAGTAATATGCACAAACATAACCAATCATCTGTCCGCCACGTGGCAACATAAAACAGCTTCTTTCTTTTAACTCAATCCGTGCGGGAACAAACGGGAGAGGGAGGTTTACAATACAAAGACCCGTGGTCCGCTTAATTCCTCTTGCCGCCTAATTTCCGTCTGCGAAACAAAACACTGCACACCATCGAAATCCCTAGCTCTCTGTCTCTCTCTACATGATCAACCATACCCGATCTTGAAATCGACGTCGATGCCGAGCCCCACTTCCGCCGTTGCCAACGACGACTCCGCCACCGAGTCTGACCTCCCTACCGCCCTCTCCGGCGGCTCCCCCCGCTCTGGCTCCGACAACGAGTCAGAAACCGAAACGGAGACCGAGGACGACCTCGCTCATTCTCCCGCTTTGAGCCCCTTCGAAGTTGGAGAGAAAGTCCTCGCTTCCCATAGCTCTAGCATCTACGAGGCCAGGGTATTCAATTTGTGACTTCTTGTTCCTGATTTTTTTTCCTGCGTCGATGTGTGATTGTGGTTTTTTTCTGGAGAATATATGTCAGGGAAGTTTCGGATTACGTTGCTTTCTTGCATGGCATTTTGGTGAATTTGATTAGTTGATTGATTGTGTTTCGTGTGAAATGGATGGTGGTAATTGTTTTTGTGTTGTATGTTACTTTTCAGGTGCTTAAATCGGAGTATCGATTCAAGGAGTGGAGATATTTCGTGCATTACATAGTGAGTACATGATGTTTGTAATTAAAATCATTCTATCCCCGCTTCTATCTTGTGCTTTTCATGATTGCACATCCATTTTTATGATGTGAATTTATTTTAATTTGCAGGGTTGGAACAAGAAGTGAGATACTCTCTCTCCAATCTTGTTTGTGACACATTACATCGCTCTGATTTGGTTTTTGAATTTGTATCTTATTCTGCGAGGAATCTACTTTGATATCGTTTTCTTTTTTCTTGTGTATCTTTGTCTTAAATGAAACTTCTTTCATTCTAAGATTTAGCTTGAGATATGGTAGTTTCCTGAATCTGCTGTTTGTCAGGATATTGATTTTATAACGCTTTATCTATGATTAGGTTTTGACAATTGTATCTCGTTATGTGACTATATCCAACTCTGTTGCCTTTTACCTGTCTTTTCCTGACAGTTGGGATGAGTGGGTAGGTCTGGATCGTCTGATGAAATGTACCGAGGAGAATATCAAGAAACAGCAGGAACTAAAGAAGTTAGGAACATTAAAGAATGCAATGACTTGGAGAGTATCCCAAATGAAACCTAGAAGCCCTAATGGTTAGGTTTTTCTTTCCTTACAATCCAAATTCCATTCCAAGCTATATATTTGCTAATTTTTAAAATATGTAGTCCGACCCTTGCACGGCATTGTCTTTCATGAAATAAATGTTATTCCTTTTTAGCCTAATGGATAAGATAGAGACTATAATAGAATGTCAAACTTGGGGACTATGGTTGTATGCATATTTTGTTGTTTTTTTTGGTACCATGATTTGTTATGATGTTTCCGAACTTGATAGTTTTGTTAAGTTAGCAACAATTTTTTTTTCTTCTTATGAGGCAAGGTTTAGTCTTTTTCATGATGCGATGGGCATGGACAATCTCATTACAATGCTTTTAAAACTATACATTACCATCTTGAGGTTGAGAATTTTTTACTTATTTTGGCCAAATAGAGTTCTAAACATGATATCACTTCTATGATTTATTCTCTGTTATGTTTGGTGATATTTGTTTTTATACTTGTGAACTTTTTGCAGTTGCGAGAGGAAGAAAGCGTAAGCAAGACTCCATTGATAAGGTATTCTCTTTGTTGCTGGAAGCCTTTTATTTGGACTTCCGTCTGCTTCGCATCCTTTTTCTCTATTTTCCGATCATGAAAGTTCAATGTGAACTGTTGTTTTCTATCTGCAGGAAAAGAATGCAGCTTCATCAGAAAAGCTTATAACTTTTCACATTCCACCAGCTTTAAGGAAGCAACTAATTGATGACTGTGAATTTGTTAGCCACATGGGGAAGGTAGTTTCCCTATGTCAGTTGTTTATTTCAATTTCCATCTGATTCTCGGATTCACTTTCAGTGTTCGAAGGTCATGGACAGTCTCTTCTATTCATTGTTCCATTTTGACAGAGAAATTGTCACGTGGGTTGCTCCATTATGCATATCATGAGTTAGTTATTCCATCTTTTAAGAAGCTGATACTAAGTTTTGGGCATTGTTTGGGCAGCTTGTTAAGCTTCCTCGTTCTCCAAATGTGGATGACATTTTGAAGAAGTATGTTGAATGGAAAATGAAGAAACATGGCGGGTAACTTCTTTCTGGGTTCTTTTTTCTTCATATTTTTTGGTTGTAACGATTGTGCTGGGGTCTTAAGAATCCCCCTGTCGGTATTCTATTTTTCTAATCGAACCTCAATGATGAATAAAAGTTGCACAGGCTGCCTGTCTGAGATTTAATGGACGGATAGAGTACTTTGAGGTTATGATATACTAACTTCTTTGGTTGATATAGGGTAACCGACTCAGTTGGGGAGATTCTGAAAGGTTTGCGCTGTTATTTTGACAACGCATTGCCAGCAATGTTGCTTTACAAAAACGAACGCAAGCAATTCGAGGAAATCATATCTGGTGATGTTTCTCCCTCAACTGTGTATGGCGCCGAACATTTGTTACGCCTTTTTGGTAAGGCCATCATTCATCTCCGAAATTATTATTTATTAAGTTGATTTTATGCCATTTGCACTTCAATTTTGCCGTTTCCCCTGGAGTTATACTCTTACCAATATCATGGAAATCTATCCTGACTCCTAGTGTGAAAGTCGCGTTGGTTTCATGAATTGCTTTATTTTCTTGATTTCTCAAAGCCAAATTATGTGTTCCCCATATCTTTGAATTATATTCTTCCTTAAACTAGAAGATTTGTTTACTATTTTGGGAAGCCAAAAAATCTAGCAGAAAATTAACCACAGACCTTGCTTACTTATATATGATTATTAGACTGTTAGCTCCTTAGATCATGATGATGACGACTATCATATTGATAGTAATGTTGTTGTAACCCTTATGAATGACATTCACAGTAAAACTGCCCGAGTTGCTAATCCATGCGAATTTGGCTGAAGAGACGTTAAAGGAACTACAGCACAGCTTTGTCGATATTCTCAGGTATTAATCACTTGTATTTCTGTGTTTTCTTCTTTAGCTTTTCCTTTTGGGATATTAAAGCAGGAATCAGTTGCGGGACATGATAAGAAGCTCATCACTACTATATCATTTTGCAAGCTTTATGACAACAAATGTTCTTATTTTAAGTACAACATAGATCTGTACTTCATGTCTTAATTCTGCATCTTTACATGTACTACTGTAACCTAACGCAGGTTCCTAAAGAAAAACCAAGGTTTGTTTTTCCTATCTACTTACAATGCGGCCGAAGAAATGGAGTCAAGCACTGTTAAACAAGATTAGGCTCGGATGTAATTGTTGTGACAATAACATTAACACCGATCCAGCTTGAATGCAAGTGAAGCACACTAAGACCTGAAGAAAACGTATAACATCGAGAAATTTAACGTGTTCCTTATCGATGTGATTAGTCATTGTCAGGAAATCCACATGACAATCTACTAGCATTTATTTCTCACCGAGTCGACTCACACACAACATGTGAGCTCGGACTTTACAAAGAAAGACAAATGAGGAAGAAAAATTGCAGAGCGCACAGGAATGGGTAAGGCTTTGTTAATATTAAGGTTATCTTCGTGTAACTAACTTTTCTTGGAAGGTTACCGTTTCATTCAACTTCTCAATAATCTCCACCCTTGGGTGAGGTGAATATGTGCTTTTGCACATTCATCCTCAAGTTCCTGCCTCACATTTTTCACATATTAAGTTTCTGTGATGTTGAGTAAATCCAGAGCATCTTTGAATTTGTACACTGGAAGGGTGATATGATCACTAGAGCTGTGAGGGTATTTGTTTGTTGTGGTATTTGTTTGTTGTTTGGTCTATAAGTTTGTTATGGGTTTGTGGGGTCATTTTAGGAAGATTATGGTTTAGTTTGTAGCTTTTATACGGGTTTAAAGGAGAAGGCAGGGATTTTTTTAGGAGAATAAAAGAGTTTTGTTTGGGAGTCGTAGTATCAATATTTTCCTCTCTATTTTGGTTGAATCAGTAACTTTCTTGGGCATTCTTGCTACTGTTTTATGGACTTATGCGGTGAGAGGTGTTGTGAGTTTGATAGAATATTAGAAATCTATCAACTGGTGGTAGATTCAGCTAAATCGTCCCCCCAACCTAGCGATTAAGAAATTCGAAATTTTGAAAGAACATTTCAGTTACACCAAACTTTTAGCAAAGTACGAGGAAGAAAATCAAAGTACGATAACTCGTCGTACTAACGTGGAGCAAGGAATGATATATCTGAAGCACCTCATAGAGCGGTCGGTATGTCGCTTTGAAATCCAGCTCAGCCCAAAAAAATGTCGGATGAATGATGCTCCATCTTTGCACTAACAACAGAAACTTTTGTGAGTAAAGATCACAAAAAAATATCCACGTAATAGCTCATAAAACGCTTTATTTAAAAAGTACGGATGGACAAATTTGGTTTTGCTCCAGATTTTGGTTTGGTTGAATCGGGTATGAATTATGTAAGCTTCAATATATAGTAATCATTCGGTTATACAAATTAATTCGATTAATAATCAAACTAATCTGTAACCAATTGAATTTTATACATTTATATTGATCGGTTATTTTTCATATAGTCAATCGAACCAAAATTGTTTAATTCGGTTTGATTTAGTTTGGTTTTGAAAAACCGAACTGGATTACTCCTAATCAAAAGCATGTGAACATATCGTTTCGACGTCTGGATCTATGATATGAATGTAGAGAGGCCTCCCATCATTTTACTAATACAACATGAAGAACAAAAAGGCAAAGGGCTGATAAATAGACACTAATGGATAATGTTTCCACAAAATGGGCTAAGGTTAATGCATTATTAAATATACACTAATGGTATTTTTTTGTGAGAAAATCTCACACTAGTGGTGTTTCCAAAAAAGGGTTTAGGTGTAGTCTCATGTGAGTGTTGTCTCTAAATTCTTTTGGTCGTTAGGATACATAGAATAAGGTTGGTTTTTGGGAAGTTCTTGTAATTGGAGATGTGGTTATTCCTAAAAAAACTATCACATAGTAATCCTAATTTTTTTCATTTGAATGAAAACAAATCCCTTTATTTGACTTTGTTAAGTGTTCTTTACAAATACATCACTTAATAACAATTGGTATAAGACTCTCAAGATCCATACCATGACATCTTAGAAAATTGAAGCTTTGCAAGAAATGGTGCAACAATGGTAATAATTATGATCGATTGTGGAGCTTCACATAATGTTAAATAAGTGTATCTGAAACCAAACTGCATCGTGGAGAACCACTGTCCTGAAAGTGTATTTCGGCACGACCGCGGTGCAACCGACGACCCAAACGGTTTCCAAGGTGTAGGGTAGAAGAAAAGAAAAGAGATCCGTTTAGTTTATTGATGTGTTATCAGAGTTAAATAACCTAATCTACCCGCAAGTGCACGACACGTGTGTAGTATTTTAGGTGTCGGTCCCACAGAGACTACGCAACACTACCTAAACTCGAACTACGAATCAAACTTGCTAACGAAAGAAGGTGAATAAGGAATGAAATACTGAAAGTAACTAAACTACTTGGGTTCTAACGATGAGACAAACGTCCTAGGAATCCAGTTTCACCACAAGACTACCGAAACCAACGATCAACCTATCTATCATGCAATCCC
>CM071866.1:8465846-8501049 GCA_036759665.1 Gynandropsis gynandra
CGAAGATATTTGGGTCGCGCAAAACCAAAATAGAGGTATCGGGAGATATATACACAAAATTGGTCGTTTGGTTTCGGAGATGGAGATACATACATAATATGTATGTATATATATATAAACAAAATAAACCCGTGAACGAGGGAAGATGAATACTGCGCGTGGCCTAATGGCCAGACGCTCCTATAACATTGCTATGACCTTGGTTCGAATCCCTCCAGTGCCATCACAATTCATTTATAGATGTGTTTTTAAGTTACATATTCCATTCATCCCAATTTATTATATATATATATTTTAAGTTACTTCTACAAATTAAAACATTCAAGTCACGAAAATCAAATATAAAAAAACAAATTGCATAATCTTGATCAAATAACAAATAAAAAAAATTGATCTATAATTATTTTATTTGTTATATAAGTATATATGTTCATTCAAATAAACAATGATACGTTCAATCCAAAAACAAAAAAATCATGATTTCTTTCTAATTCTACATGTTCTGATACCAATTGAAGAATTAGAAAGTATATAAAATTGCAGAAGCGTACCTTGATCCATCGAGATACCGAAGAACTTCGGATTGAATATTCCAACGAACAATTGATCGACAATTGAGAGACTTTTGTTTCTTCTCTTATGAAACAAAAAATATTTTTTATCTTTGTCTATATGTTCATTGGGGATCACAACCCATGTATTTATAGAAATACAAATTTAGTTATTTCTAATTTAGCCCCTCAACAAATTAGAAATTACAAATTGGTTTCTACACTTTTAATTCATAACAATTATACCCTTTAACCATAAATTATATACAAGATCACTTTAGTTTTACCTAATAATATAATGACACCATATATTTGAATTATACATATATGACCCCAAAAAATCCTTACAGAACGAAGCTCGAGAGCAGAAATAAGATCTCTCACTCACTCACACTCTGTCACTCGGCGATGGCTATGGCAAATGACAAGAAAAAAAAATATCATTTGAGATGAGTATTTATCATAGTGGCATTTTTGTAATTGATAGGTTTTATAATATTATTATTTGAATCTAAACCATGCTTTTCAGATAATATTTTTCAAGTTTGGATCAGATTTTAGATTGAGACGAGGATTTTTTGGATATTTTGTCAACTTTACCTTTAGATATGTTTTATTTAATCTCAATCTGAATTGAAAGTTATTGATGATTAACATGAAAAATGCTTTTAGAGCATTATGATCCTAATATTAACATTTGAAGGTTTAAATCCATGGTGAAAAATCTTTTGGCTTACCGAAAATCTCAAAGTGAACTGACCAAAATTTCATTTGAAATTTTGTGACAAGATTGGTCTGTCCAAATAGACAATACAATACATAAACAATTTATTGTTCGTATATAACTGTGCAGATATAATTATCAATACATAAAGATACACACGAAAGATCCATTTAAAAAATAAAATAAAACGAGGACTAGGAGAGAGTAATGTCATTCACGTATGAAATGTGCACAACAGCTGAGACGACGAATTCACAAATAACATTATAAATTTATTTGTATTTATTATTATTAGTCATACAAAATCATTATTTATTATATATTTTCTGATGCCATATTTATGGTCAAAACCTGCCAAAATGCCAAAATGGACCCTCCTCGTTCAATATATTTATACTTTTGCTCATGTTTCTATCCGTTGCTTCCCGCTCATGTAATTGTATAGTATTAGTTTACCAATTATTTACCCAAAAAACATTCCATTTCTACATCTTAGTATTTATCTTTTTAACGTTTCATTTATATCTAAATTAAGTAGATAATTCTTTTTTGTACGTTTGACGAATTTTAGGGATTTATACTTACAATCAACCCATTATGGTTACAAATAATTTTGTTTGATTAAATCCTTTATTAGATTTTTATTAGTTTTTTTATTAAACTTTAAATTAGATAAACAATTTGTAACTGAATTAGTATTAGGATATGCAAAGAATATTTTTTTTGTTCAAATTCATGTCTCAGTAAGTGGAGTATAGAAATTTTTATATACATTTGACTCGATCCAATGAAGATAAATTGGACCATAGGTTAAAAAATATAACGTTCAACCTTTTTATAGTGTTCTTGGTTTTTTATTTAAAAGATAGTTTTATTTATTATGGCTCATTATTATGTAGTTATAAATATACAATTTTGTGTGAATAAAATGGAAAAAGATTACAAAATTATCAACTATATTAGGTGGACATTTATAAAACCGAACCAAACTGAATCGAATAATAATAAATCGATTTTATTCAGATATATATAAAATAACCGATCAAGTATGGAAATTTTCAAAATCGATTGGATTAAATTTGACTCGGTTATTAACCAAATAATCGTGGATAATCGATTGGTCTTTTAAAAATATAAAAAATATATAAATAAATGATATTTATCAAAAGAATACTTATCTAATATATATTAATAATTAAAAATTATATATCAAATTTAAATAATATATTTTACTTTATTTTGTAAATATATTAATTATTTGAAATCTTTCGAATATTATCATTTATTTATAATTTTATATGATAAATTATGGATAGAATCGAATTAACAAAGTAATGACTAAATCAAATTTTATTTTTGATATAATATTTTATTGATGTAATTGAACCGATCATTTTACAATCGAAACAAATCAAACTGATTTAAATTCGGTTATTATTTTATTTTTTAGTTTGAAATTTGAATAATGCAATGGATATCCGAAATCACCATTCGAATTGAAACTCAAAATTATAATTCGTATGATATAAAGAGGGTTGGATGCAATGCAATTATTAGCCTCTTTCCTTAAAAAAATTGTCATTTCAAAAGGCATGAATATATTATATATATTATTTGAATTTTCAAAGTATGAGTGGAAGAATTTTATTTTTGGTACACCAAATGAGAGAAAATGTATGGTGCAAACAGCTGCTGGCTTTAATACTGTGAATGACAAAAATCTATCATTTAATGATTTTGTGACTTTCTTTTAATCGAAAGAGACATTACATAATTGTCTATTCTATTAAACTCTCATGTTTCTTTTTTGTTTTGTTGTTTGAAATTAAAAAATAACATATAAAATCATATGTGCATTAAAAATAATCAAATTATTATATTATTTATTTATTTTCATTATTATCAATATGGAATGAATTGTAATTTTAATACACTATATTATTTTGATTTCTTTTCAGATTTAATAAATTAAGTGTATTTTAATAACTTTTTTTTATCAAATTAGATATCAATAGTTTTTTATATATGATTTTAGATATCTGTTGGCAAAATAATTAAAATTTATAGGATTTTAATCAAATAATTTTTATACCTTTTTATAATGTGTCGCTAAAATGAATTGAACTTATATTGATTTTGTTGTCATCTCTAACAAAAAACAAAATATTGCTATTTTTGTAACGTCTTGTATGTGTTGTCATGTTGTTGTGTTTATCGGATATTTTTTTTAATTAAATAAGCGATAAAACCGATCAATTAAAAAAAACTAACATGTTCAACTAAAAAGATGTCTTTTCTAATGCATTTCTAATTATAATAGGATGTCTAATATATTCTATATATATACATCTTAACATAAAAAGAGTATGATATGTGATACCTTTCTAAATATATAATGAATATCGTAAAATAAATAAAACATTTTCCAAAAAGTTCAATTATAATTTTCACTACATTAGAATAATAAACCCATTTAATGTTTAGATAATAATATAGTTAGTAAACGCGGATTTAACTATTTATTTTGTTTTTCATAATGTTTTTGTTTATGATTTACTCTATGTTTGTTTGTTTTTTGTGATTTATAGATAATTGTATAGATTTTGAAAATTTATTTCACTGTATAATTAAAGAATAACAATTATAAATTCAGAAGTTTAAAAAACAAGTACATCTAAACTATACATTTGCTGAACAAATATTTGTTATATATTAGATTATTACTTAGGTCTTGAGTGAAATACATGTGATTTTCTTATATAGTTGATCCTTTAAATCTTTAGTATTTAATATCATTATATTATGTTTTTAACAATAAGTTTTGCCTTCATTTTGAATCATTGTATTAATATCTAAAAGTGTGAATTTTTTTCCTTTTTTAAGTAATAAATGTGACGTATGAATACATATTTTTGGATCGTCAAAATATAGAAAAAAGTAAAAAATAAATCGTCAGACTGCAATAAAAGACGAGAAAAAAAAAGGGTGTGTAAAGATGGTCAACATGTAGGTGAAGCATGTAGTCCCGACAATCACGCGACCTAATGACAAAAGCCTATGTTTCTTATTATCTTATATGATATGTGTATATATATATAACTATACAAGTGCTACATCTCTTTCCTTTGCAATAATGTTATCAAATTATTGATACAATAGTTTCGAAATCATTACCTTCAAATATTTTGTTTAATTCCAAAAAATTTAATAAAATATATGATTTATGAAGTTTATTTTAACATAAACATCGATCAATTTGAATTTCGAATATAAAAATTTTAATTTAGAATATGAAAGATACTTTATTATTAATGTAAATATCTTTTTCTCCACCCAATTACTAAATTTAATTATTTTTTAAATTTTTATCTTTTCACGATGAAATATATAGAGATAGATATAATCCATATAAAATTTCATTTTTGTCATTTTTTTCAATTCTAATTTTTTTTTATTCGTTGTAATTTATATGAAAAAATAAATGTGATTGATAACGAGAATATTTGAGAATATTATATCCTCTCAAATTGGATCATGGTAGTCGTGAATGTCCAACTTGTCCTATAATTTGAAAAAATTCTTGAGAACCAACTGCTTTGATGAAGATATTATCAAACCGATCAGAAGAGCGTAGACAAAATGTATGAAGCACCCTTTCTGTATTTTATCACAAACAAAATGATTGTCGATCTCGATGTGTTTGGTATGTTCATGGAAAACAATATTTGCTACAATATATATGACCTCTTGGTTGTCGTATCACATATGCATATGAGAAGAATGTCTGATCCCAAAGTAAAACAATAAAGATCATAACCATTTGAATTCATATGTCAAATTCTCCATAAATTTATACTATGATTCATCCGACGAACATGCCAACGTGAATTGTTTCTTCATCTTCCATGCAATATGAGAGTTTTCGAGCATGACAATGTGGCCGCTAAGTGATTGCCTTGTCTTTCTGCATGATGTCCAATCTGAATCACAATAACCATATAATCGTAGATTGTTAGTAGAAGACAACATATCCCTATCTCGATGAACCTTTCAAATGATGGACAACACATTGTGCCATTATCCAATGATCTTGTCAAGGTTGATGCATAAATTGTGCCAAGATGTGAACAACATAACATATCTCTGATCGAGTGATAGTCAAATAAATCAACCATCTAATGAGTCTTCTATACCGATCGGGATCATATAAAGATCACTGGAAGAGTCCAAGAGAGTATGATTTTTCTCCATAGGAAAAGTGAAATGATAATATCGAGTGTGTACTTCATTTGACAAAGATAAAGCCTTTTTGGATTACAAGCCACCTCAAGTCCAAGAAAGTACTTCAGGGGACTTGAATCCTTCATGTGAAATTAGTCTGAAAAGATCATCCACGGACACCAAAACATACAATTGGATATAACAATGAAATGAATTGAATAACGAATCTGTTTGAAACTATATCGGGATAAAACCAAGGTAAGTTTCATAAAACAACATTTAGGAGCTTGAACTGTATGAAAGTATTATCCCATTATTAATATTTTCAATATTTTGGGTTTAAGTCGTAATTATTAAAAGTTAATAATTATAAATAAACGAAAAACGAGTTTTCGTTATCAGTATTCTAAAACTAAAACCCTAGCCGTCAAAAAGAAAAACCCGAATAACGAAAAACAGTATTCGTTCTTCCCGAATTCCGCATCAAAGCAGATCCGATCCCGGTCTAGATACGAGTAGAGGGCTTGCACTATCAAGCCTTGTGTTCGACGATCACACGTCCAACACGAAAGGTACTACGAAATCGTTTCTAGTTTTTTGTTCGATGTTGAAACCCTAAAAACTAATCGTTAAATATGACTAGATCTATAATCGAGTTGATAAGAACTCGTTTTCGCACCTAAATCAACCCTAAAGTGGTATCAGAGCCTGGTTGCATGTTTAGGATTAGTTTTTCGAATTTTTTGTGAAAAATTGGATCGAAAAATGTAAAAATCGCTCGTGCGAGAACCACCGCCAGAACGCACGCGTGAAGGAGAAGGTGAAACCCGAAGGCGGCGACCGGAACCCTAGCCACCCTTGCGAGCGTCGCCGGTGTGGGCGGAGGGACAGTGCCCAGCCAGTTGGAGCAGCCCACCGGTGATCCCAACACGAGTGCGCGATGCTGCCCGAACGTGCGCGATGCACGTGCGCGACGGTGCGCGAGAACTTTCTGTCGAGCGCCCGCTCGCTCGACGGAGGCGGCAAGCATGGCGACGCACGAAGCGGGCGAAGGGTCGGCCGAGCGCGAGGCGACGACGGACGGCGAGGGTCGAGCTGGCGGAGTGGTCGTGCAACGGGTGCGAACAGCGAACGACGCGGTAAAGGGTTTCTATAACCCTAACCCTAGCCGCTTGATGCAGCCTGACAGCAGCGGCCCCTCAGCCCGACTGAGCAGTCCGGTTGCTCCAGCCGACTAGACTGACGGATCCTCCAGCCCGGAGACGGCGATCGATTGGCGGCGGCAGCGACGATAGGGTTTCAGAAACCCTAATTCCATTTGCTCCATGCCCGAGCGGGCGGTCCTCCCTTGCACGAGCGGGCGCGACGCGTGAGCCCGAGCAGGTGCGCATCACCCGCGCGTGGAAAATAAAAATTTTTTTGAATTAAAATTAAAATTAAAGAATTTTAGTTTTAAAATGTCAATAATTGAGTTCTTAGATGATAAATAGTTTATCATTAAGTTTTTTATTTCATCGTAGACGTTTTGGATAGATTCTCGTTTACATGGTACGACCTGACTACCAGGAGGCATGTAGTTCAAGAATTTGATTTATACGTCTATGACATCAGATAACTAGTGGGAGGGATCAATTAGTTTTTGTAAACGCCGGGACTACTCGGGAGACATAAACTTAATTGATATCCGACCATGAGCTGAAGGATGAACTCAACTATATCAATAGGAACAACCTGATTACCAGGTGACTATGTGATATAGAGCCATATTAAAATCAACCTGTTTAATATGCTTAAGAAACGACCTGACTACCAGGGGCTTATGCATGATTAGTTCAGGAAATATTACTGAAAGAAATACGATTTCTGAATACTATTGTAGTATTAATCGATAAAATAATCATTTAGATGAAAGTCCATATCTATTTGATTAAATAAGTGTTCTAATAAATGCTTCAATTTTTCCTTCTGAATTTCCCGAAGAATGTCTTCAATTTCTCTACGTGCCATTCTCGATGTCCACAAACTTGTTTGGGAAAATTTCGATGATTGGTACCGCAACATGAAAATCGTCCTCAAACAGGAGAAGTTATTCGATGCGATCGAGAATCCTATCAAGGAATCTCCTGCTGATGACGATGAGGATGACTTGCTCGCTTGGATAAAGCAAAAAGATGACCTTTCCACTACAAAGTGTATCATCCTAGCCTCAATGAGTTCAGAACTCCAGCGCCAGCATGAGGATATGGATCCTAGCTCTATCATTGCACATCTTAAAAAGATGTACGGTGCACAGAGCAGAACGACAAGATCAATTATCGAAGGCTCTATTCAAGTCTAGACTGACTGTGAACTCTCCAGTGGGACCCCATGTTCGAAAGATGATCGGTCTTATCGAACAGCTTGTAAAGTTGGGGTGCACATTGGGCAAAGAGTTGTCTCAAGATTTGATCTTGCAGTCGTTACCTAAGACGTTCTCACCGTTCATTGTTAACTTTAACATGAACAAGATAGAAATGGATCTGCATGAGATGTTGAACCAACTGATTGACTATGAAAGTCAGTCAATGTCCGAGATGTCTAAGGGATCTAGTGCCGTAATGATGGTCAGCTCTTCTTCCAAGAAGGGCAAGGGCAACAAAAGGCCCAAGAAGAAGCCCCATGGGGCCAAGGGTGGTGTGACCAAACCCAAGGGCAAAAGGGGCAGATATGACCAAACTGATGTTGAGTGCTTCTTCTGTAAGAAGAATGGGCAATGGAAGAGAAATTGTAAGGAATACCTTGCATATCTCAAAAGGAAAGAGGGTAAGATCTACATGAAAAATGTTTTCATGATTTCGTTAACTACTATTGATTCTTCTACTTGGGTATTGGATACCGGTAGTAGTTTTAACATCTACAATGTGTTGCAGGGGTTGAGAATCAATAAAAGGTTGAAGAAAGGTGAAGTCAACCTACAAGTTGCGAATGGTGCAAGCGTTGCGGCAATAGCTGTAGGATCGATTTCTCTTTGTATGCCTTCGGGCAAGACCTTGCCTTTGGGCAAGACCTTGGTTTTAGAAGATTGTTACTATGTTCCGAAATTTGTTTAGATAGATGTGGTTATAAAACAATCTTCGATAATAAAATTTGCTCTATTTTTCATAATGATGAATTATATCCAAATGGTTATTTGCATCAAGGCATCTATGTCTTACCCAATGCAAAAGTTAATATGATTAACATGCATATTTCTGGTTTGAAGAGAAAGAAATATAATTTAGTAAATCAGACCTCCCTTTGGTATTGTAGACTAGGTCATATAGGCGAGAAAAGGATAAAGAAGTTGCATAAAGAAGGCCTTCTTGGTCAATATGATTATGAATCATATGCAACTTGTGAGTCTTGTCTCGCTGAAAAATGACCAAATCTCTGTTTATCGGAATCGGAGATAGAGCTATTGAACTTCTAGGACTCATACATACAGATGTATGTGGACCTATGAAAGTTCAAGCTAGAGGAGGATATTCTTATTTAATAACTTTCACTTACGATATGTCTAGATATGGATATGTGTATCTTACGAAACACAAGTCTGAATCTTTTGAAATGTTCAAGAGATTTCGTAGTGAAGTTGAGAAACAAACTGGAAAGACCATCAAGATGATGAGGTCTGACCGAGGTGGAGAATATCTGAGTCATGATTTTCTTGATTATCTAAGCCAAAATGGGATTTTGTCTCAGTGGACTTCTCCTGGGACACCGCAGCATAACGGTGTATATGGTGAGATCCATGATGGGGTTCACTGATCTTCCAATGAACTTATGGGGCTATGCTTTAGAAACAGCTGCCTATCTGCTAAACAAAGTTCCCACCAAAGCAGTCTCGAAGACACCATATGAGATATGGAAAGGACGAAAGCCAAACCTGAGACACATCAAGGTTTGGGGGTGTCTGGCCTTTGTTAAGAGACTTCAGCCAGACAAGCTTGATGCTAGGTCTGAAAGGTGTAGGTTCATAGGTTATCCCAAAGAAACTATGGGATATTACTTCTACCACTCGTCTGAGCACAAAGTGTTTGTGGCCAGAATGGTAACCCTTCTTGAAAGCGAATTCCTTGATGAAGGAATCCATGGTGGGGAATTAGTTCTTGACGAGACTCAAGAACCCGACGAACCAACACAAGCTCATAGACATGAGATGTCAAATGAGCAATCTTGGCTGGGAGATATGTTGTTAGGCTCCGGTGCCTCATCTTCAAATGTTGAAGTGATAGTGTCTGTTCAGGAACCTGTTCAGGAACAAGCCCTACAAGATATCCCAATGCAGGTTGATCCTGCTACACAGGCTTTATTGAGAAGGTCAACACGTTCTCGACGTGCACCTGACAGGCTTAATCTGATGGTGCAAGAGGATGTGGTCGGTCATAGAGATGACGACTTGTTGACTTTCTAAGAGGCTATACAAGGCCCAGATTCTGAGAAATGGTGGAATCCGAGATGGAATCTATGAAGATCAACAAAGTATAGACTTTAGTTGATTCTTCACAGGCTTCCAGACCGATAGGTTGTAAATGGGTTTACAAGAAGAAGATTGGAGCAGACGGGCAGGTAGAGACCTATAAAGCTCGTCTAGTTGCCAAGGGATATAGTCAACAAGAAGGGATTAACTATGAAGAAACGTTCTCCTATGTGGCAATGCTCAAATCTATTCGGGTTCTGCTTGCGATAATGACATTCCATGACTATGAGATTTGGAAAATGGACGTGAAAACAACTTTCCTTAACGGAGAGCTCCAGGAAGAAGTCTTCATGACTCAACCTGAGGGTTTCACGTTACCAACTAAAAGTCATATGGTATGCAAGCTTCAGAGGTCCATTTATGGACTCAAGCAAGCTTCTCGAACCTAGAACATTTGCTTTAACAAGGCAGTTGAAGAGTTCAACTTTGTTATAACATGGAAAATTCCAAGAGAGGCTATCTACCGATAGGCACTGGAATTACTCTCTCCAAAGAGGATTTTCCTCAGACTCAAGAAGAGAGAGAACGCATGAGTAGGATCCCATACGCTAGCGCAGTGGGAGCCATCATGTATTCCACGACATGTACGAAGCCTGATGTAGCCTTCGCGCTAAGTGTGGCGAGTCGGTATCAGGCAGATCCCAGTAAGGAACATTGGAAATTAGTGAAAACCATTCTCAAGTACTTGAGAAGGACTAGAGGCCAATTCCTCGTTTATGGAGATTTTAACTTGGAGTTAGAAGGGTTCACGGATGCCAGCTTTATGTCCAATAAGGATGATAGCAGATCGACATCGGGGTATGTCTTTTACCTCAATGGGGGTGCAGTGTGTCGGGAAAGTTCCAAACAAGCTACTGTAGCTGATTCGGTTTCTGAAGCGAAATACATAGCAGTTTGTGAAGCTGCTAAGGAAGCGGTCTGAATGAGAAAGTTCATAACTGAACTTGGTGTGGTACCTTCGATAAAGGAACCAGCTCCTTTATTATGTGATAATATCGGGGCAATAGCCCCGGCGAAGGAACCAAGATCTCATAAAAGATCAAAGCATGTTCTGCGGAAGTACCATCTAATAATGGAAATCGTTTAGAGTGGGACGTTCAAATCCAGAAGGTAGAAGGAAAAGAAAATACAGCAGATCCACGCACAAAGGCGCTTGGTTCAAATGAGTTTGACAAGCACAAGTTGAAGATTGGATTGAAGAACATGACATGCTGGAATTAGTTCTAGGAATAGTACAATTGTTGTAGCTATTTAAGAGCTATTTTTATGTCATGTATTTTGAACACTTATGAATAAATAAAATGGCATTATTTTATCATTTTGATGATATTTACATAATATATATGTGTATATATTTTCATAGCTAGTATGATAGAGTCCATGATTAAGTTTAGAAACTTGTCATCATGATAGAGATCATGATAAAGAGAGTCAAGTTTTGGTGAAAACTTAATCTAAATCGTTCATGATCATAGGATAACTAATTGGACGTTAGTAATCCGGATAGATCAACATAGATGTGATGGTTTCTATTTGATAGAAATTAGTAGATCTCTTTTACTAAATCACATGTATAGATGATGCACATAAAGATGTGATCATTGAACAGACCCAAAGAGAGAATTCCTAATGGTTGCATTACCATTGAACTGTCAATAGGAACTTCTCTGAAAGGATTAGAATATTATGATTTCCTTAGACCTGAGATCAACATGGTAACTGACAAGTTATCTACCATTCTTTGATTCTCGACACCTTATGTCTTGGGATGTAAGTTGAAAGGATATTGGGAATGATTAGATGCTTGTGCAGTTAGTGACTGATCAAGATGGAATCCTTCAACTCTAGGTAAAGAGTTGGAGCTCTATGTTGTCAGCAATATAATGACCGAAAAGACCTTGGCCAGGGTATTTGAATGAGAGAAGAAAAGAGTTTCTTGCGATCATTAACCAGTCAGTTATCTTAGGCATGAAACATAGTTGATAATCTATTAGGGCTTGACAGATAGACTATGTCCTAGGATTATCCGGAGCTGTAAAGACGGAGGGAAATGATAATATTGTCCTTTTATCATGGTTCTACAGAGTAAGGATGTTACTTCACACTATCTGATCGTTGAGGAGTGTTGCTAGACGCTAACCTCGATTAGTTAATTAGTAAGACTAATTAACTACCATTTTAGTGATGAACCTACGAGGTCACACGCATACGAGTGTCTCGGAATCTGCTTATGATTGTTAGACAATAGTGTGGAATGCAGTTATATTCATCCGCTAGCACCGAAGAATATAATTGTATTTGTTTTCTTTTGGGGATAGTACATAAGATGTACGAGCAAGTATGTGTATGTAGATACATGTAGTTCGACTATATGAGATATTACGTAAAGACAAGTGGGAGATTGAAAGCATTATGTCATTATGTAATATTTTTAATAGTTTGGGTTTAAGTCGTAATTATTAAAAGTTAATAATTATAAATAAACGAAAAACGAGTTTTCGTTATCAGTATTCTAAAACTAAAACCCTAGCCGTCAGAAAGAAAAACCCGAAGAACGAAAAACAGTATTCGTTCTTCCCGAATTCCGCATCAAAGCAGATCCGATCTCGGCGTGGATAAGAGTAGAGGGCTTGCACTATCAAGCCTTGCATCCGACGATCACACGTTCAACACGAAAGGTACTAATTTCTATCATTATGTAATATATTGTTTGTGCCCCTGTGGATTAATATATATGGATTTTATTCAAAGATCGACATATGTAGAGATGAGAAACATATGAAATATGATCAAACGATTCTTCGATTGACGTGAATGAGAATTTATTTTCATAGTGTACTACATCTCAAGTAACATAAGAGTCTCCAGTTTCTAAATCATATACTTGTCACCCTTTATGATTTGACGGATATCCAATGAAAAACATCGATGCCCTCTATGTGCAAACTTGTTTATAGGTTTTTGTATTGTATGTGCATAGCATAAACAACCGAAAACTCAAATCTTTGAATAATTTGGGCGCTTTCCAAACAACATTTCTTAAGGAGTATTTTCATTATGTATATTTGAACGTGTACGATTAATTAAATGAGGGGTCGTTAGAATGCATTCACCCCATAATTTTCTTACAAATCGTGTTTGAAACATCAATATCATTGCTACATCAAATATATGATGATGTTTGCACTCCACACGACCATTCTGTTAAGGTGTATGGACGCAACATGTCTAGTGGATAATATCTTGTTCAGGCAAATAAACTCTATGCTATTATCAGTTTATACCACCTTAATGTCTTTTTTAAATTTTCATTTGACCATAGAGCAGTGGAACAACAAGATTTTTTTACTTCGCTTTTCGCTAACAATAAATACACCCACACATTGTGTTAATAATCGTAAACAATGGTTAGAAAATACGGTGTTCCACAAATGGTTGGAGTATGATATGGATCCAAAACATTGTAATGTATTAAATCAAATATGGGCTCTTCTTTTATTCTCGGTGGTATTTAAAAAAGTTGTACTCTGTTTTAGTCTAAAACATGTATCACATGTAGTCTTATGTCCATTGTTCTTAGAAAATCCAACCGATTCAGATAAAAAAAGATAGTGTTGCATCTGAGGGATGTGAGATATGTCTATGCCACAAACAAGAAGGATGATTGATGTTTCTCCTATTCATATGACCTCGACCCCTTTTGTGACGTTAAACTACATTTTGCTATTCACATGTTCTAGTCATGATTATCTTGTTACGATCATGTATCATACATCGATGTTCATCAAACATAACCAAAAAATTGTTTTGACTGACAAGTTTCGCAACTGAAATGAGTGTGCATGTTAGCTCAAGTACAAAAGCATGTCTCATATTCGGATGTTTTCATTTAAAATCATTTCTCCCAAACATGTGGCATTCATCTTCTGATTGTTAGGAAAACCAAACAAACAAATATGACTTTTTGAAGATTTTTGTTAATAAATGAAAGGAACCGTCATATAATGTGAGGCTCAAAATTCCAATAAAATATCAAAATTTCACTAAAAAAAGTGATTCCCAATGGGCTGCAACGGATCAAGAGTCATTGGAAATCGCTCGTTGTAAATCAAGATCCATTGCGATTTGTAAACGAGTGTGCAATGGATAAGATCCGTTGATTGCAATGACCTTGCAACAGATAAATATGTTGGACAAGTGCAATGGATGCCCGTTACAACGTCTGCAACAGATGCCCGTTACAACGTCTGCAACATATGCCCGTTATAATGAGTGCAACGGATGCCCGTTGCAAGGAATGCAACGAATGCCCATTGAAACATTGTTACAGATACCCATTGCCCGTCTGTTGAAATGTAAAATGGCGGGAATTGATAGGTTACAACGGATATCGTTGGACGACGTATCCTTCTTTCACCATCTCTATGCACGCTGCAAAATAAATTAATAATAAATTAGTTTATAATAAATATAATTAATCATTTTAAAGATAAATTTTATATTATTTTATACTTACGATGAAAGTACACCACCATCGGCGGCGTATAACTTTTGGTGTCACCTGTCAGGAATAATAGAGACGATCCTATAACGATCCTTGGATGATGTTGGTGTTCGTATGTTTGAAAACATCATCCACATCAAATCTGCACGTGAAAATGAAATTTTAGATAATATTTATAATTAAAAATATAAACTATTAATTTTGATTCTTACCATAACGTCTCATCAGGACGTTCAGGATCGATAATCGAGAGGGTGGGACGCTCGTTGAAATTATTGATCAAGGCGTTTATATCCACCATATCATCTTCTTCATCAAATATCGACGGTGTCGATATTGGTGAATGATACCGATATGGTAATGGTAGAGGCGGGGTAGAGCTCCTACCGAATCCGCCAACATACCACCATATCCGATAAATCGTCTAGCTTTAATATTTGGTTTGTGTTTAAGAGTTGTTTGTGTTTGATAGATTATGATATTTTAAAGAATTTTTGATTTAGAATTGTGTTGAAAATGAAACTGTTCAAGGTTTCATATACATAAATTTTCAACGGACATCCGTTGGAAATTGCAACGGATACCCGTTGGAAAAAATGTCCACTCAACGGACGTAATTATTTGACATAAATATTTGGGTTTCCAACGTGCATCCGTTGCAATTTCCAATGGATGCCCGTTGGTAGCGCGTACTCCCGAGGCAACAGACATAGAAACGACCGCAAGTCTCCCCGTGCAACGAGAATCCGTTGCAAATTCCAATGGATGCCATTTGCAAAGATAGGGTAGCATAGGATAGCTATTGTAACAATTCACAATTGGTGTCCGTTGCAAACTGTGCAACGGATATTCGTTGCAAGCTTTGCAACGGTCATCTGTTACAACCTCTGCAACGGGTATCCGTTGCAAAGTGGCAACGGATGACAGTTGGCATCTTAGGGCGGTCAGCCATTGCCTGATGAACTCTCTATATGGGCATCCGTTAGAACTTTCCAACGAATACCCGTTGAAACTGTAAAAATCTTGAAAATTTTAGTATTGAGCATGATTTAAGATTTTAACGCGTTTCCGTTGGCATTGCCAATGGATGTCCGTTGAAATTTGAATATATGAAGTTAAAAAAAATAATTTTAACAAGTTACATAAATTTATATATTACATTATAGAATTCACATTTCTTCTTCAGTAGATTCTTCAATTGGTGAGTCTTCTTCATTGAATTCATCGTCGTTCTCATCTTTTGCATCTTCCGGTTCAACGTCTTAATAATCGCGTACCTATTCTCCATCCATGTCTGTTCTTGCAAGATTCTACTCCCGATTTTCTGTATCAATTAAGCGAATCGGACACAAATGATCGGTTTGTAACATATCTTCTTTTTCATCTGTGCTTATAATTTCTCATGGCTTGATCTTTACTACGAGCCACCATTCCTTTCTTCGAAGTTTCAATGTTGTTGGATATTGCACATAACATACTTGATATGCTTGATCTATTGTGATAAATGGATCATACTTACCATATTTTCGTCACGAATTGATGTTAAAACCTCCCCATCGATTTATTTATGTACCACGTCCTATGGTTGGGTCGAACCACTGACATTTAAAAAATATTACCTTAAAGCAAACGAGATCGAGATATTCCACCTATAGGACCATTAGCCAAGTCGTAGAAATTATCACCATCTATTTCACTATTAACGCAAATATCGCAATTATATGTGTTTCTATGTTTTATGTGTTCGTACGTGTGGAATGTGTATCCGCCAGTAAACAAAATTGGCCAACGCATAACATTTCGTGTAGGACCATTAGCCAAATCTTTTAATCACGTAGGAAGTCTCTCATCTGAATATTTCACCTATATAACATAAAAAAATGAATACTTTATAACATACGCAATTAATTTTAATATATATATAAGACGTACGAATATACGAGTACTTACGTAATCTCTCAACCACGAGCCATAATGTTGATCTTTCATTTCTGTGAGTTCATCTGCGTTTAGATGAGGATATGTACCAATTACTTCTTATCAAATATTCTGTAGTGAAAGTATGTTAATATTTTGATATATAGATATATAATTATGTTTAAATATTCGAATTCAATTGTTTTGAACATTTCCAAAGATAATAGCTCTTGACAATTTAGTAATATATATATATATATGTGTGTGTGTGTGTGTGTGTGTGTGTGTGTGTGTGTAGACGTGATTATACTCCTCTAGTGTTAACCAATTTTTTTCGGATTTACCTTATGTACGTCCAACCGGTGTAAACATCTCAAGAATTGTACCAAACTGGGAATTATATTGATATAGATAGTTTGTGTGATCTTCCGCTGCACGTCTTTCTTTCGTCTGAATATAGGACTCGAAATAAGATGTGCTTAAATATGTCATTTCTTCCAACATATATTATTTAAAAATTGATCCATCAACCATTGCTTTGTTTTGTACTTTTTGCTTTAAATAAAAGAAAAACCTTTCGAAAGGATGCATCCATCTGAATTAAACTGGCCCACCGAGTATTGCCTCATCTGGTGAATGTATTGGCAAATGTTCCATGACATCGAAGAATGAATGCGGAAAAACTTTTTCTAATGAACATAATACTTCAGAGATATTGTTTTTCATTAATTTCAATTCATCCCTTTTTAAATTGTTTGAACATATATCTCCGAAATATATGCTAATTCAGCGTACCACATCATGAACATTTCGTGGTAAGAGCTCAGCAAATGCAATTGGAATGAGTCGCTCCATGGAAACGTGACATCGTGAATTTTCAACCCGATCAACCACGAACCAACAATATCCACATACCGGCAATGTTCGATGCATATCTATCTGGAAACTTAACTTCTTCTTTTAACCACTTTAATAATGCGGTTTTTGTCGGTCCAAATAATCTGAATACTGGGATAGGTGCCCTTTCATCTATTAATTCCAACTCAGGTTTTCGACATATTGGCATCAAAAATTTTCTTGATTGTATATTATCCTTAGTTTACACCGTCACATTCAAAACAGTGTTGATGATGTTATCGAAAACTTTATTTTTGATTTGCACAACATTTAAATTAATACGTAATATCAGTGATGTCCAATATGGTAGTTCCCAAAAGATACTATGTTTATACCAGTTATGTCATTCACCTTGACCTTTTAGTTTTCGATGCCCACGATCTCCACCGCATTCTATCGATTCTTGTAAATCGTCCATTGTGTTCAATCTTTAGTAAAGGGTTTGAATTTTGGTTTGCATGTATGATGCCTCTTCTTTTTATATCATATTTTTTCGAAAATGTTTTTTATCTTTCCGGAAAGCATGTCCACGAGGAAGAAATCTTCTATGATAATCAAACCAACATGGTTTCTTCCCATGTAATAGTCGAAATTAATCTGTATCCTCCATACAATATGGACATGCTAATCTCTCGTGCGTGCTCTATCCAGATAACATTCCATAAACTAGAAAGTCATAAATTGTCTACAACAAGACCGCTTTCAATGTGAAATTTTGCTTCGTACCCACGTCATAAGCAAGAATGCCATCGTTTCACAAATGTCTTAATTCATGAATTAAAGGCTGCAAAAAGACATCAAAACTTTTCTTCAAATGTTCTGGTGCTGGAATCAGCAACATCAGAAACATTACCTCTCTTTTCAAACACATACCGGGAGGCAAATTATACGGATACAAAAGCACCAACCACAGAGAATATTGACGTCCAGATTGTCCATATAGACTAAAACCATCGGTGCATAGACAAATATAAATATTTCTTGTTTCAAACGTGAACTCAAGAAATATTAAATTAAAATCTTTCCAAGCCTTACCATCCGATGGATGTTGCATTATCCCTTCGCTCGTCGAGTGTTCTGAGTGCTATCTCATTGTCATAGCGGTTTTTTCGATTCAAATAACCTTCTCAATATGTTTGCTACAGGCATACAGAACATTTTTAGTATGGTACATATTTATGTGAAGATATTTTTTGCCGAAATCTGCTTGCACCGTAAAATTTACATTCCAACAAGTCTTTATCATTTTCTCAAAACAACATGCAATTGTTTCTACAAACATCAATTTTCTCATGTGACATTCTTAAATATTTTAAAACATTCTTTGTTTCATAGTATGTCTCGGGAGCTTGATTATTTTTCGGTAACTACTGATGCATGGTTTTGCAAAATGAATCCATACGATTTTCAGCAACATTGTAGTCCGTTTTTATACTCAGCAATCTTGAAGATAAAGATAATTGGGACTAACCTTCATGACAACCTTCATATATAGGTTGTTTCGTCGAATCTAATAGGTTAAAAAATAAGTGTGCCTCATTGTTCGACATCTCTTCATGCATTTGTTCAACAAAACCAGGAAAATCATCTGACACCATTTCCACATATGGATTGGTCGTGGATGATTCATAAATAACTTATTCATTTCTTTATACTTGTGCTTCTTGCACAGTATCTCTAACGCCACAATTTCCCCTGTGAAATAACCAAATTTCGTAATTCTCTACAAAACCAACCTTTCAAAGATGTTTGCAAACAATTTCTTGACTTTGATAATTCACGTTTTAAAATCTTTTGTATGGACATAACATTGTCTCGCGTTTTTGAAACAAAGGTTGCATCGACGCAAAACTTATGAACTACTCCAATCTGTGTAAGAATTCTTGCATAACTTCTTTGGTTATAGGATCTTTTCTTCTATACATCCACTATCTTGATCTATATATATATATATCTATATATATATCTATTTGAAAAAGACAAGATTTTGTTGAAAATATATTTTTTGTTGATGGTTTGATGCTAAAACCTTGACACCGATCATTAAATAGTATGTTTTCCAATGGAAATCCATTGGAATCCTTAACGGATGCCCGTTGCAAAGTGACATGAAAATATTCTAACGACAATCCTCGAAATTAACAATTTCAATGGGCATTTGTTGCCAATACCAACAGACATCTGTTACAATTGGAAACAGATGTCTGTTGTCCTGTTCTTTTTTGTTTTCTAACGGCGTGTCAATGGATCGTAGCAACAGACAAGATCTGTTGCTCGTTTGTGGATATGGCAGTTTCCTTATGGTCTAACATTCTTGCCAATACATTATCCTCATTCTATTAGTTGCAATGGATTGCAACGGATTACAGCTCATTGGACATTCTCGGGTATCCATTGCAATCCATTGGAAAAGTGCATCAACGGACGGATCCGTTGATCCGTTCATTGATATTAATGTGTTTTATGCAGTGTTTCGTATCTTACCAGATGATCAATTATGATAGTTTGTGGGTTGATATTTGACCAAATTCATGAGAGTTGACCATTGAGCATCAGAATATCCTAAAATTTGATTGTCATCACTTTGAATAGATTAGAATCCATTAAATGGGCTTTGTGAGCCCAAAATTCCTTGTCTTATAGTTTTTGGACTGAGTTCTAGACCAAAACCCAACCCATGTCTAATCCTAGTTGATAGGTCATTGTTCGGGCCCATCATAGCGTTCATGTGTGGCCCAAAATGAATCAGGCTCATTACCGGGTTAACGTCCGACCTAGAGGAGACATTGGAGTTACATCGCGGATTTTTCCCTAGCTTCACGTGAGGAGAGGAGACATTGTTTTCTTATTTCGAAGTTCGCCGTTTTCTTATTTCGACCATGAGTTCCTGTCTGGTGTAATCGTTTCTCCTACCATTCCGATAACTGGTAGGAAGATAGCATGTCCTCATTGTATGGTCGGTGTTTTTACAGTGTGTACAGAATGGCTTTCTCTCGGCCGCTCGTGTTGTTGCTACCATTGGTGTTAACGAAGGGACGGCGAAAAAAACCCCACTGCAGCTGCACGTGCAACCTCGCCCTGACGGGAGAATATCTATTGCTTCTCCTTTTGTACAGTAGTGAGAAGACGCAGTTCAAAGACAAAAATGGTTCGATGTTGAAAATTGATGATTGAACCACGCTGTATCTTGTCTTGTCAAGATCCATAAGTAGCTGATGCACCCGGTCTTCTTCCGTATCCTTTAGGAGTTCATTTTGAAGTTCTCCACGTCTTCTCGTTCAAATCGGTTTGTAAGTATCGAGTTCGTCTCATATTTTTCAGGTTCGCGTAGTATGTCTAAATGTTCAATCCTTGTTGTGTACATTGATGAGTGTTTGATCTAAGTAGGTGAATGCGTGAGGCATTCTCGATTGAAATAAGTTTCATATATCCACTCTACGAACATCAAATTCACTAGTCCACATTCCTCATATTTAGGATCTCCAGGTTTCGGCGAAAGTATTGTTACATCGATAAATCTAATTTTCCGCTTGGTTTGCAAAATGTGACGAATAAGTTTTGCCCATTCTTCGTAGTTATTGTCTCTTCGAAGTTGATCGGTAGTGATAATCATTACTGATCATTTGGAGGGACGAAGATAATACAAAGAGTTTATGGGGATTTCATGAACTTGGCTTATCGCGTTCAAATGTGGAATATAGATGTCTTTGCAGCATGCCATATCCGTAGTTCATGGAAATGTCGTATTTCTATAACTTATAACAACCATCATGGATAGATATAAAAAAGAAAAACAATCTAGATAAATTTCTATAAGTGTATGATAGAGATTCGGTCGGATATCAAATCATTTTTTCAATAGAATGCAATTCTTTTATTATTACGATTTGAAATATATATAATATAAATATAAATATAAAATTAAATATATGGATATAAATCATTATAATTATATGTGAAATTTCTGGTATTATTTCATAATAATACCCAAAAATTTAATACTATTCTCTAGTATTAATTTTGAAATAACTCAAACCAAAATAAAATATATCTCTTTTATCTATTGAATTTTTCGGTCAATATTTAAATAATTAAGAATTATCCAGTGACTAATTTTTTTAATGAGAGTTTAACATTGTTTTATTACTATAGTCACGTCATATATATATATAATATTTGAATTTTTAAAACCATCGATAAAAAATTCGTGATGCTATTCTGTTTTCAATTTTTTTTTAAATTTCATCAATACCATTTTATTCTAAAAAAACAAATAGAGTATTGAGAACACAAGATACGAGGTCAAACTATAATTCTTGACTCATAAAATAAGTTGGAAAAACAAAAATAAATATAAATAAATTGATAAGATGGCCGACATAATGTTTCTGTCTTCCACATGCAAACCATTACAGCTTTATATTTTTTCACCCCTTAATTCCCTCGTAATTTAAATAAAATTTTATAAAAAACGGTACCAGGACTAGATCAGAAATCATATAAAAACCAATTTTATATTTAAAATTTTAAAAAAGGACGTGTAAAATCCATTATGTCTTTTTAAAATTATAGTGTCTTTTTTAATTAAGTGGTAATTACTTGTCTATAGAGTTACCTCGAGCAGCTGACGTGGCAAAACTTGATTAAACAACTTTCTAATCATCATTAGCCTAATAATTGTCCATAAAAGCAAAATAGAGTGTTGAAAAACAAAAAGATTTATATCACATCAGATGATCTTATTATGTATCCACAAAGGCTATTATTTTTAAACCAAAATATTTTTTTTCCAAGTTTTTGTTCTCCAGAGAGCAACCAAAAAAAAAAGACAAAATTTTATTAGGTTGAGAGAACAATAAGTTATATAATTTTAAAAATTTTGGATTGTTTTTCACTATATCTCGGCGAACATTTAAATTTTTATCACATTAACTAGTATATAGAGGTTGAATTCCAAATGGATCATGACTATCACCAATTTTTCAACCGTAAGATAAAAATATATTTCTACGATTAGATTTCTCAATTAATCTTGAATATGTATTAAAACAATAAACTAAATTTTTAGCATAAAAACAAAGAAACTAGTTTTTTTTGCGTAAAAACAAAGACTAGTTAGACCCATAAAAATTTATTTTTTTATAATAGCAAACTAGTAAAAAAGTAATTATTTTCACTATGTCCTAGGGACCAATTAAATTCAGTCATATTAATTCAGTATATAGAGTTCGAATTCCAAATATATCATAAACATCATCATTGATGTTTCAACCGTTGGATCAGAACAAAGACTCTTTTTTTTCGTTTATATATTAATAATATTTTTTGGAAAAAATGCCCACCATCTCTACTTCAGGATTTCAGAGTGTTACATTGATTGCAGAGAGGGTAGGCAATTTAACTTGGCAACATATTAAAGAACATAAACATCAAATGCTTCTTATTCATTACAAAATTACTCCGAAAATATCCCCATCCTCAAGGAAAATGTGGGGTTTCTTCTCTAACTCTCTTGCTGATGAACCTTACTCTTCTTTGACACTTGTTCTGGCGACGATGAAGGCGTAGAGGCCTTCGAATCATTAGATGAACCAAACGAGGCGTCCATTACGCTCTTTGGACTTCCCGGATGTGTAATCAATCCGAACTTTCTCTTGTTGGATTGGTTGCTATTGTGCGTTGATGCCACTTCTTTCATTAGCTCCAAGCATTTGTCCACTTTTTCCTGTTTTAGAGGTTAACATTCAAGATTAGGTTTGACAGATCCAAAATGGATTAAGAAGGAGAAAACAACGATACCATGTCGATTTTATGAATGCCCGTAATCTTGTTTCGATACATCTCTGTAAGAGACGGCGCAAAACTCTTGATAACATGCAACAATGCAGCAGTGGCCATCACTGAAGGACGGTATAAAAGGAATCTAGAATCTGCATAGCAAGAACACAACTGATGAATTCACGAATTGAACGAAAACTTTCTTAAGATTCTGAATTTATGTGAAATGCTAAAAGATTTGAGATTTGAAACTAAGGAATTCACCTGAAATGGTAGAGAGGAGTATGAAATCACATCTCCTGGTAAATTCCAAACAGAGGAAGTCCTTCAAATCAAGTCTCCTTATGAAGCAATCAAGAAATGAGTGAGCAGTCACAGGATGCATCCGCCATTGAAGAGCAGACAGAACTAAAATCTCCATTTTTTGTATTGCTTTTGCCTCAAACATGTACTCACTCTCCTCCACCTACAGAAACATTAAAGAATTTAATGGAAATCCGAAATCGGGAATTTAGAGTTTTAACTTGATGAAGTTAAAATAAGGGTCAGAAACAATTTCCCACAACTCAATAGAAGAATTCCTAAAAGCGGTTTTAGCACAAACTAAGAAAAAACCCATTCCAGATGCTTGTCTGAACAATTATGGGTTTTAGCTGATTCTTTCAAAACGAAATCAAGCTTTGCCCTTTGATGCAACCATAAGGGTTGTACCATAGACTAAGAAACACCCAAATTAGATGATTATATGAACAATCATGGGTTTCAGATTAGCAGAAAAAGAACTATTTTTAGAACAAAAGGGAGGAAAAAAACCCATAAACTTACTTGAAGGTCTAACAGAAGAGGGACATCCACCTCTTCCACTTTGGCGGCAAGAGAGAGACAAGTCACTGCAGTCAATTGGCTCATCCATGGTTTTTCCGCCTGAAAATGGAAGTTAGAGAAGAACCTATCGAAGTAATTCACAGCGAGAATCGCGGTGAGGGCAGAGAAAGAGTAATGAGAGACAACTCTAAGGATCCAATCCACAGCCTCAACCCGGGTTTGGTTCAGACACGGGTCGGGTTCTAGGGCTTTCAGTTCTTCCTTGGACAACAAAACAGAAAGCTCCTCATCTTCAGACCACAACAAATCCTGATCTAACAAAACGGGAAATGGGTCATCATCACCGCCATTGACGACAGAGCAACAAAGTTCTTCGTCTTCTTCCAACTCTTCCCAGCTTTCCTCGGAACAGTAGAGAGAATCGAGACAGAAAAAGGAAGGTTTCAGTTGAGGTTCTTGTGTCTTGTCCTGCCGGGTAGATTCATGGACATCAGGCACAAATCTGGCCATTTTGGCTCACTGCTTCTTCAGTAACGAAGAAGAGAAACAGATCTGAGTTCATGGTAGAGAAGAAAAGATGGAGGAGAATGGTTGAAACATCTCACTTTGTTTTTTAGCAACAGAGGAAAAACAAAAGGTCAGAGATGGAGAAAGAAGAAAAGAGTAGTGGGGAAATGAAAGGTTAAAGCACTGGACTCTACGTTATAGGCTCTTTACACCTTTATATACAACGTATGTATACGCGATGCGTATGTATACGCGATGCGTATGTATATAATTATTGTCCAACATTTTTAGAAATCCTTTCATCTATACAAAGATTAAATTTGTATAGTTTACATATAATTTTCTAAATTGTCATTTTAAATATACATAATATATTATTTACTTCATACAATTTCTACAATACTTTGTACGTAATTTTATAATTTATCACCTAAAACTAAATATATCTAATATGTTAAATATCAAGAAAATTTGCAATAAAATTATGAATATGAAAGATGGTGCATTATAAATTAATATAGAAATTATATAACATTAATATTCGTATTAAATTAGACAAATCATACATATAAAAGTTCTTGTAAGAGGAGACTTGTTAATATCCACCTAAGCAAATCTTTTTTTAAAACTAATTTTTTATTAACTATAATTATATTGATCATTAATGTAATTAAATGCCTTAAAAAGTTCTTGCAAAAGGAGGTTTGTAGTGAAACCACCTAACCAAGTCTTTTTTTAACTAATATTTTATTAAATATAATTATATTGATCATTAATATAATTAATGACTTAAAATTTTAAATATCTCTTTTAATATCTTAATATCTTATTAATATCCATAAAATCTTTACATAAAAATAGGAAAATCTATATATATTATACAAATATAAATATTTAAACTATTTTTAAATTTATTATACTTAATCAAATATTAATATAATATTTATAACTACATATCTATATAAAAACAGGGAAAATCTATATATACAAATATAAAATTTTTCCTCTATTTATAAAGATTTAGTTATAAATAATATATTAAACCTAACATTAGGGGTGGGCAAATAGCGAATATCCGTAAATATTCGACTATTCGTATTCGTATTCGTCGAATATTCGATTTTACTATTTGTATTCGTATTCGTAAATACGGATATTCGTAAATTCGAATATCCGCAAATATTCGGATATCCATATCCGTAATAAAATCAATTTTTTTTAAAAAAAAATTAATAAAAAAATTCTAAATAATTTACATTGTAGTCCTTAAATTAGTGCTAAAACTTTTATAATTTACATTTTAGTCCTTAAATTTTAAATATAATAACTATTTCTTTATATATTTTATATTTGATCTGAAAATCAATTATAATAATAGTTTTTATTTATAATTTGATCCTTAAAATTAATTTTATTATATATATATATATCTATATATTAAATAAATTATCTATTTAGTATTTATGGATACGAATACTTAAGAATAATTGCCTATACTATTTGTATTTATATTTGTATTTGTTGAATATCTAAATCCTGGTATTCGTATTTGTATTTGTTCCTACAGATATTTGCTTTTTCGGATCGAATACGGTTCGAATACGAATCAGATACGAATACTTCAGATATTTTGCCCAGCCCTACGTAACATTGTAATATATGGCACAAATAATTTTAAATTTTTTGCTCTGCCTAACATTGTAATATATGGCACAAATTATTTTAAATTTTTAAAATTTTTTATATTTAATCAAGTATTAATATATTATTTATAAAATCTATGTATATATTGATTTTTCGTAATTTTTATGATTTGAAGAATACATATGTTTAATTTTTGAATTGTATATAACTATTCTATTCAATCTTTAATGTGTGGTCATAATCACATAATCTAATTATTAAATTCAATAAAATAAAAAATAATAGAAAAATGTTGGATAAAAATATTAAAGGTTGGAGAGAGAATAAATTTTACTAATTTTGTTATCATTATTGTTATAATTATTGTTTTACATAACATACACTTTTTAATTCTTAATTTTTAAAAATAAAATATTATTATGAAAAGTTAAAAATATTTTTTCTTTTATGAAAAATATTAAAATATGATGGAAGTTAAAAGATCTTTTTCAATATCAATGTCCATTTCTTCCGTCATTATATCCACTCCTTTCAAACTTTAAAACAGTAACGATTTCTCATTTATAAAACATGATTTTTAAAAATTCATATAAAATTGATATGGTTATTAATTATAGTATAATTTAATTAACATTCATGTGCATTGTCATTTTATTCAACGACACCAATAAAATTTATATGGATTGAATATCATTAGAAATTCTTGAAAAATAATATTCAAATAATTTCTACACAATATGTTTTTAAGCTAGATGATACACAGTTTTAATGGAATACTCGGATAAAATAACATCGATCTCTTTATGTATCTGATTTTTATTTGCGTACATTTTTTTATTATAAGAGCTTTTTAATTGATTTTTTAAAGTTTACATAATAATCATACAAAACTTTTACATATTTTCCAAAATTAATGTCGTTTTAGATAATATATTCTTTTATGATGCTATAAAATTTTTCTTTGTACATCAATTCATGATAATTAATTGTCTCCTCCTTATTTATCATAAATAAATTTAAATTTTTTTAAAAAAGTTTAAATATGTATTCATTAAATTATATTAAGTCATAATGATTCATTATTTTTAGATAAAACTACAATTTTTTAAAAATTCGCGTATCGCGCGGATTTATAACCTAGTCTATATATAAAAAGTTGCAACTTTCTTGGCTCCTCATTCTGCCATCTCATCATTGTTTTGTTATTTTATTTTATTTTTCTACAGAAATTAATACTATTTATTTTATATATTTAATGACATTTTTAAAACATCTTTCTTCAATTAATGTGTAGTATTCTAAAAATTAAAAAGACTTTAATATATTTCAATAAACTAATTTATAAATTCAATTTTACTATAAATAAAATTAAAAAGTTCAATGTTTACAAAATTTTGAATATAAATTAAAATACAAATTAAATTACAATTAAATATTTCAAAATTTAAATTACAACTAAATAAAATATTTACATGTTTATATGAATAAAAATATATAGTATATTTACGTGAATGTTTAGTTATAAAAATATTAAAAACATGTTAGAAACTAATGAAAAGATACATAAATAAAATATAAATAAATAATCATATAAATTTGTTATATAAATTTATATAAGTTTTTTTTTATTCACGAACTCTACAAAATATTTCTAAATTTAAATTTCATGCATAAATATATAACATATTTATGTATTTATATGAATGAATAAATAAATATAGCATGTTTACATGAAAATTTGTTATAAAAAATAAAAAATATTAGAAACTAATGAGATGAGAAAAATTAATAAACTATAGACAAATAAATATAAAATTTGTTACATAAATCTATATAAAGTTTTTTTATTCATGAACTATACAAAATATTTTAATATTTCAAAATTTAAATTCAATGTAATTATATAAGAAATTTACTTATTTATTTGGATAAAAGAATATAGTATAAAAAATTCAAAAAAAATATTAGAAAGTAATGAAATAAATTAAATAAATAAAATTTAGATATAATCATATAAATTTTTTATGTAAGGTTTTTATTCTTGATATTTATGAAATATTTTAATATTTCAAAATTTGAATTTTATATGTAATTATATTAAAAAATTCCATATTTATATGAATAAAAATATATACTATATTCACATGAAATTTGGGTTATAAAATACCTGAAAACTATTAGAATGTGATGAAATGAGATAAATAAATAAAATATTTATAAATAACCATATAAATATGCTATATAAAATTATATAAACTACAAAATATTGTAATATTTTAAATTTCAAATTTTATATGTAAAATAGAACAAATTTACGTATTTATGTGAATAAAAATTAATAATATATTTACACAAAATTCTGGTTATAAGAAATTGAAAAAATATTGGAAATTGATGAAATGAGACAAATAAATAAAATAAAGATAGAAAAACATATGCATACGTTGTATAAATTTATATAATTTTTCTTATTTACGAATTCTATAAAATATATTAATCATATTTGATGTGTAGTTATATAACAAATTCGCGTACTTAGCTGAAAGTTTGGTTATAAAAATATGAAAAGTATTAGAGACTAATGAAATGAAACAAATGATAAAATTCATAATCGCCTATTATATTATATTTAAAAAAATTCGTTTTAAAATCGCATATTTTTTTATATAAAATTGATATCACTATCATATATTATTGAGTTATAATAATTAGATCCTACCAATTTTTTGATAATTTTAAACAAAAATTTAAATATATTATCTATTTTTTCGTAAAATGATATAGAAAATATATAATCACATTTAATTTTTTTGTCTTTCTATATAATGATGCATTTGTGATATATAAATTCCAATTGTATAATTGAAAATTGATAAAACTCTACGCATCGTGCGAGTTCTATTACTATATGAATATCATCTAAATAGATGATGTATGTTCACTGAAAATGGATCAGAACCGCACTACAACTATTTTCATATGTTACTTAGTTGATATTGTGATTCCTCCATGGTAAATCAACAACTATTATCATGTGTATCACATCAAAGGATGTTTTATCATGGAACAACATCATCATATCTTATGCAGATCATGGTTTAGAGAAATTCTCATTTGTTTATTATCCAAAATGATTGGATGTGTCATAAATCTGAAAAAAAAATGAGTATAAGGGTGTTTGTTTGACTCTTTGAAGAAGTAGAGACAAAAATTCGATTGAACATAAAATAACCATGCTTGAAAGTAGAATAATGAAGGTCACTCGGTATAAAATTCTTCTTGATTCAAGCTTTTTGTATGTGATACTAAGAATTATGGTTTTATATGGTAAATAATTTGTTTTTCAAGATGGTAAGAAGATATTGGAGTGGAAAGAAATGAACACCATTAAGTCTATAACATCTCATAGGAGTTTAGAAGTTGTGAACAAAAAGAAAGAAGATGAGTGAATTATAAATTTGAGCTAATTAACTATGCTAATGAGGTATGCTTTCGGTGAAATGATAGGAGAGGATGGAAGAGGAAGATGAAGATAGAAGAGGAAACAATTCAGTTGTTCTAACCCATAAACACCAAATACTATGTATCACGATAAATATATTATATATGTTACATGTTTTTAGTTTTTTTCACTCTAACTATGAGTCAGTTGATTCAATTATTTTGTTTTTTTTCATATGATTTTAAGATATAGAAATAATATTATAACAATCAATTATATTTTAGATAAAAATATTCACATTCATAGTTCAATTCAATATATTTTTAACCCATTGATATTCTATTAGCTTCATATTTTTAACTATCATGTGTTATTAAACGATTATTTAAAAAAAATTTTTCCACTTAATTTTATTATTAAACTAGATCAATTTTATGTTATAACATTTTGATATTTTTTATTAGCATTTATTACCTATTATTCGATAAAATAATATACACGCAATGCCATGAACCAAAATTTTCAATGTTTCTAATATATTAATTTATTTTAATAGATTAATTTTTGTTATATATTTGTAAATTTTTAACATCCCGTGCATTGTGCGGGTTCTTTTTCTAGTTATACTATAAAATTTAGTTTTAAGATGTTATCTCTTCTTTTTCATATACGATTATTTGATTACTACAAAATCAAAATGTTCAAATATTTGTAAATCTAATTTTGTAATATAGTCAAGACCAAAGTTGAAACCCAACGGATACTTATAGATAATGTGGTATGTTAGTCTTCAAGTTCTTTTTTATTTCCTTTTTTTTTTGTGTATGACCATTACAACAATATTTTACTATCAACCCTAATTCACTTTAAAGCACTATATTTTGAATTATCGATTATGATAAATGGTTAAAAAAGGAATCTAATCATTCTATTAGCATTAATTTGTATTTTTTAGAGTATTATTTTGTTAAGAAATATATAAAATATAGTTTTACTAAAAATAGAGTACAATAAAAGAATAAACCAATGTTTGATGCAAACAGATCAACTTACAAAAATATCCAAATGAATCAAAGTCCACCTATATGTAGACTAAAATACACATTACAGTACTTTTTAACACTTTTCCAAAACCCAATCAATGTCATATTCACGAACTCAATATATATATATATATATATATATAAATTAATTCAACGATTTGGTTTGAACAAGCACACTTCTATTATTAAGCTCATTTCATTAGAATTATAAAAAAATAATTCGGTTCGCGAGCCGACTCGAAATCCATCCGACCTTATGGGCTGAATTGATAATTGGCTCGCATAATATACAAGCCATAGATCGGCTCACGAAACCCTATATAGACCATCTCCTTTTCTTATTCACCCATCGTTTTTTGTTCTATTTTTCGAAGTTGTTGTCTTATTCTCTGTTTCACAAACATCGATAGAACACGAATAAGCTCAAAGATAGAGATGATAACATCGCTAAGAAGACGAGGATTACTTTTTCTTCAGCATCAACAACCATGTCGATATCCTCGGTAAGATCTTCCGATGTCTAGACAATCCAACCTTTATCTATTCTCTTGCGTTTGTGGCCTTTAGTCCTCCATCGTCATCATCGACGACTCCATCTAGTAAGGGTGGACATGGATAGAGTATCCGGAAATTGAGGTGTCAGAAAAATTGGTCGACCCAGCAGAGAGTGTGTTTGGGCAGAGCATTTTCTCGGTAAGAAATTTTTGGGTCATGTTTTGGTTGTTTTTGGACCACAAATGCATGGGAAAACCCTGGAAGGGGGTGCACCCCATGTCTTACTAGGTGTTCTAAGGCATTAACGAGCATCGAGGAGGTCATGAAGGTGTCGAGAGTGTGATGATGGAGCTTCAGTGAAAAACATAAGAGAAGACGAGGTGAGTGTGGCACGTGATGCATACCAGGTCAGAGATGATAGCGTTGTAATGTCTTAGGATCGTGACTGGGGGTGGGGGCAACCCATGTTGGGATCCGGCGGGATATTGCAAGTGTTAGAGCCAAATGGTTTGTGTTTTAGTTTGATGGGACAATGCGAGTAGATATTATGTCGGTTGGGATACATTGGAATCTTTCGAGTGTTATGTCAAAAGGTTGGCGGTCATGCGGATCATTCAACTCCTAGGGTAGCTAGGGTCCAGTTGGACCTTGCGAGCGATGATCATGGCGAGATACTAGTCTTTGACTGTGAATATTCGTTCGGGGGCGGGATGGATAACTAAGTGTTATATGTTATGTTTACATGTTATGTAGGTTGTTAATTAGCAATTAGATTTCGAAGATCGTACATGCAACAGTGTCACTGACTGGAATTAATCCTATTTATCCCATTTCTGGACTATCATGGATGAACACTGAATGAAGATGTGTATGATAGCTAGGAAGTAAAGGTCGAGATTTACGACAAATTCTTTCTGAAGATCAATAACATTTCTTTTATTTTTAATGTATATTGATTTAACGTCCCAAAGGAATAAATTTATTATTTAGAATTTTTATATATATTGTTATCTGCATTCTAATAAAGTACATCATTATTATACTGATTATTGATACACGTGGTCCCACCCTGGTAATAAGGACATCCCAATAAAACTACACCAAGGGAGGGAGAGTTACACCGAGCAAAAATAAAGAACCGAAAGGTCAAAAGTTTCCTAGTGTCTACTCACATGTGGAAGGGTAAGACGTTTGTAGAATAATGCGCTAGAGATAGTGAAGGAGGCAATGGGAGACATTTGATTAGAAGGAGGATTTGAGTCCACCTCAAAGGATATTAAAATTGGTTCTTTCTATAGAACCAGCTTTGACCAACATGCACAAACCAATGGGCTTGGGTCATAAGTATAAGGAAGGAAATAAGATAAACATTTTTCTTTATCATCTCCGACTGCTAGAAAATTACCCAAGCTAATTGATATCTATCTGAATCATTTACTTTCCTTTTACAAATATCTCCAACAACAATGAAATATTCCTAACGGCTAGTAGATCTCTAAAGTTTTTATTTGAGTATTTTTCCGTATTCATCATGTGGAGTCTCTCCTATATAAAGGACTCAACCTTTTTGTACTCTTTAGACTTGATATTTGAAAAATATTAAATTTTCTCTTCTTGATCATCCATCAAGAGTTGGTGCCTTAAATTTATTGCGGGAATAATTGAAATCATTTTTCGACTATATCAAGAGGTTTCACAATTTTTATGGTATCTTTTTTCCACAAAACTTTTGTTTCTATCTTCCTCGATTTCACGGAGGTCTTTTCACCATGGTGATCATATTATCCACCTTCACCAAGATTATCACTCGAAGAGCACCCTTAGGTCATTCAAGTATTTCTTCATAACTCGAGGAGTTTTGCTTAAAAGATCGAGTAAAATGAATACCTCGTGTGCATTCTGAGTCTTCAAATCTCGTGGCATGTAGCATTTTTTGTATCAAAGACTGGTTCAAAGACCAAGATACACTTGTATCCATTAAATTTATGTTTTGTGCTAACCATTTTTATGTTCTCGTTTCTTGTTAAAAAAGAAATAGAACCAAAGAATATGACTAAACAAGGATAAAATTTTCAACGTAAATATTAACTTGATGTGATTATGTGAATGCTCAAATGAGTGAAGTCATGATGAATTTTTTAGAAGAGGCTCCAAGAAGAAAAGAACTGGTTCAATGTGTGTTTTGAAAAATACCTTTTGAACCTCATCTACAAAGGTTAATAGTAAATAATGAAGAGTATGAACCACCTGACCCACCCCCTAGCTATAGGGAACGACGATCCCAACCTCTTCATGAAGATGAAGATGATGATGAACTGCCATCGCGACCATGATGACATCATCATAATAATGTGAGTCCAACGATGAACCACTGCGTCTTCCTCGAAGATAGCACAATATGGTAACATTATTAAAATTAAACAACCTACATTTTCTGGATGTGTTATCCTAAAAGTCTATCCTTATTAAAAGAGGCAGATGTAATTTTTTTTTATTGTGGAACATACTGGAGCGCAAAAAGGTTTAATATTGAGCATGTCAATTCATCGATAGTGTTATAACATGGTGGGACATAGAAGTGGATGACCGTAGATGTACACATTACGAGCAAGTAGCCCTTTAGAGAGAATTGAAATTTTGATACAAAGGAGGTATGTACAAGATTGCATTGTTTTCAATCTATTATATCTTGTATGTTTCTATTGGGCTTTGGGTTGTTTTGGTTTATTTAGTTCCTTTTTACACCTTCTTTACTTCATTTTGTGACCTTATAGGTAATAGGGAATATAGAGCATATTTTGAAGAAAAAACAAGATTTCAGCAGAAAACGAGCATCAAGGCGAGAAACAAAGAAATCACTCGATTCGAGTTTATTTTCTCTCATTTGAGGGTGTTAATATGAGATGCATTAACTTCCTTGAAAAATCAAATAAGCAGAGCGATGAGACATAGAATTCCTTTTTATAGTTCAATACATGTTATATTCTTTCAATTCTTGATGGACACATTGAGTTGATCGTCGTATGGAATAATTCAAATGGAGAAATCAGATTCTCTATATCGTATATATTAAATGAATATGAATGATCATATCGAGAGATAAATTAGTTGATTTAGGAATGATTATATCGATCGATAATGCATTCGACATGCAAGTCACTAGATCAAAACATCAATGATCAAAGTGTTTCAATAAGGATCATGACTTTGAGAGAAGGTAGATCTATAAATGATACATTCAATATGTAATTCAATAGATGAAGACGTCAATGACTAAAATAATTCAATAGACGAAGACAAACTCATTCGCTAATAGATAATGTTATAATGTTTCCAAGGCTCGGATTAGGGCATAGTGTTTCTTGTCATACTTTGGGTAGTTAAGTGTGAATCTATTTAACTTTTCATTGAAATACACCATGGGTCATTTTTCTTGAACTAAGACTACTCCAATGTCGCTCCCTAAGGCTTTACACCCCATTTTAACATTTTTTCAAAATTTGGAAACGTAAGGACAAGTGCACTGGTGAGGCTCACCTTAAACGCCTTGAATGCCTTAGTTTGTTGATACGTATCAAAGTTAAACAAATAACCTAAACTATCCGCAAGTGAACGACACGTGTGTAGTACTTCAGGTATTGATCCCATAGGGACTACGCAACACAACCTAAACTCAAACTACGAATCAAACTTGCAAACGAACGAAATATGGGATTTGAGAATGAAATACTAAAAACAAGTAAACAAACGAGTTCTTAACAATGAGACAAACGTTCCAAGAATCCAATTTCACCACAAGACTACCGAAACCAACAATCAACCTATCTATCATTCAATCCCCGTCAAGTTATCTAGGACAGACGATCCTAATATGATATCTAGCCTCTTTCAAGGCATAGACACGTGATCTAGTCAAGTTATCCCCTACTTTCGTGGCTGAGACCTTGAACTAAACCCATAAGATCTGTGATTCATCCGTTTTACCCTCAACCGCTGCTACCCTACTTTCGTGGCCTAACCTCGGTTGTTCTAAACCTGATCTTCTAGGACTAGAATTCTCCTTTCGGTCTTTCTCTTAATCGCTAACACATGCATCTACTTGGCCTTCGTAAACACAAGTCATTCAAGCACTCAGATAGAGAATAGATAAACAAAAA
>CM071866.1:8501168-8530487 GCA_036759665.1 Gynandropsis gynandra
AAGTCTTGAGTTGATCTCCAATGCTCCTTGTATGTCTCCTTCAGAATCTCCTTCTTCTCTCTACTCTCTCTCCTCGTGTGAATTCTCCAAAACTAACTTTCTAACTGAAGCTCCCCTCGACCCCTAGCTCATGTTCTTCCTTTTCCTTCTTCTTTTCTTTCCTTTTCTCCTCCTTTTTCCTTCTGGTAGTTCGTTCTTTTCCTTTTGTTGCAACAACCACCAGTTTTGCCTTTCATGAGTTTTTCATTCTTGATTTAGTTGGGCAACGTTTCCACTATTTTCTCCAGCAAAATATCACTTATTCCTCTTCTCTAAAGTCGTTTTCCTTATTGTATAAGTCCTCAACAAACTCCTATTCGTTTTAAGACAAACTAACTTATCTGGAGTTGCAGGTGACGGACGCGACCCGCGCGGGCTGAGTGTGTGACCCGCTCGGGTGCGGCGCGCATGATCGCGCATGATCGCGCATGATCGCGATGGAAAACAAGGCGACCCGCTCGGGCTAGGGAGTGCCCCGGTCGGGCTGATGCGTGCCCCGGTTGGGTTGGGGTGTGACCCGCTCGGGCTGATGCCCCGACCGTGGTGCTTGCTTGCCCGACTCGTGATCAAGTTGCTGGACAAACTTGCCGACTAAACGCCCCGTGCAGGCAAGGGTGTACCCCGCGCGGGCTGAGCTTATTCCTCGCCGATTCTCGTCCTGTTTGTTTCGTGATGATCCTCGATGTTGGTACTTTGTCTCGTGTACGTCCTTTAGCTACAAAATGAACCGAATACGCATAAAAACCTGTAAGAACACGAAAACACGAAAACGAGTAAAACGGATACAAAATCATACGTAAACATCACATCTATATCGTAAACATCTCTAAAATCATGCAAAAAATACGTATGAAAACGAGATGATCATTTGTGCCTTTCCCCATTCAATGGCCTTGTTCTTTCTGATAACTATAGTGAGTGGTGTGGCTATGCTGCTGAAGTCTTTCACGAATTGGAAATAGAAACATTCTAACCCATAAAAGGTTCATACATGTGTAGAAGTAGTTAGTGTGGGCCATTCTTGTATGACCTTGGTTTTACCCTCGTCTACACGTAGCCTCTGAACTCATATTAAACCTTATGAAAACAAATTTCTCAATGGAAAAGGAGTACTTCTTGAGGTTTGCATAGTGTTTTTCTTTCTGAAGCGGTTCTAACACTTACTCAATATGTACTATACGTTCACTAAGACATTTACTGTGACAAAAATATCATCTAAGTAAACAACGAGGAATTTACAGATATGGGCTTTTAGAACTTAGTTCATGAGCCTCATGAAGGCTCTAGGGGCATTGGATAGTCCAAAGTCATAACAAGTCATTCATATAGTTTTTGTTTTGTCTTGAAAGTCGCCTTCCATTTGTCGCCTTCTCGCGTGCGGACTTGGTGATACCCGCTCTTGAGATCGATCATTGAGAAGATCGTTTCCCCATTCAATTCATTGAGCATGTCATCAAACCACAGATTGGGATTTCGGTATTTGATTGAAATATTATTGATGGCTCGATAATCAACACACATCTTCCAAGTCTAGTTCTTCTTTTGTACAATTAGTATCAGAACGGAGCTCGAACTCAGACTTTCTCAAATGTAGCCTTTTTTTTACTAGCTATCGGACTTGTCGTTGTATTTACTTTATCCCCTCAGAGTTCATGCGGTATGTTAGCCGATTCAGCAACGACAATCCTGAGACGAGGTCAATTTGGTGTTCAATGCCTCGTATTGGTGGCAGCCCAACGTTAATTTCTCCACAAACAAGTCATGATACTTCTCTAAAATGTTCGTGATCTCCGAGAATAATCAGTTATACATTATCCTATCAAAAAATATTTATAGACCATATGAGATTTGATCATTAAAAGTCTTATAAATAGCACTAGCTTTAATATAAAACTTCTCACAGTTCAACTTTACTTGCATATCATCTCTTTGTGAAAGACTAAGGAATGCTAGTGTTAGCTTATTTTTATTGAGAACAAAAGAATAATATTTTTTTCTACTGTCATGTGTTATCTCACGGTCGAATTTCCATTGTTTCCATAGTAGGAAGTGTCCTACTTGCATTGGTACGACGTCACAAAGTACTTCAGCATAGTACTTGCTTATGTTGAAGGGCATAACTATTGCTTGATGACGCTCCCTTTGATTTTTTAGCAGTTGTAGCTTATGGATAGAAATTCTTCAACGGTTTTTCACCATATATTTCACTGGCAACGTTAATACAAGAACTGCTATCGATGATGAGTCTGCATACCTTATTTTTAATGAGATATTTTGTGTGAAAGATTGTTTCGTGTTAAGTCATCTCTTGAGGATTCACCATTTTTTCTCAAAATTTTTCTTGTCACTCTCCACTTTCAGGGTCTTCAATTTTGTCACTCTCATCTTCAATTGAATATTCCTCATTTAAAGACTCATATTCTCTACAATCGACGAGGACCAAAATGCAAGGATTAGGGCAGTCTCGTGCCATAAGTCCTACTCCCTTGCATTTAAAACATATTAGTTTTCGAGTACAAATTTATTTAGAAGGAATCAATTTGTCACCCTCTCCTTTTACATCCTTTGATATATGTGGAGTTTTACCCTTGGAACGTTCATTTGTTCTTGATTTCTTTGGAATTCTTATTGCTTGCTTCCCGTTAATTTGTTGATCAATTTGGATTGATTTATGCAAAATATCTTTCAAATCACAATAGTTTTGTCTTTCTAACCTTCTAGCTATCCGTTCGTTTAACCCATATAGAAATTGATCCATTACAGTCTCTTCATCGTTATCAATTTCTAGCCTATTACAAAGATGCAAAATTTTTTCGAAATATTCTTACACAATTTGACTTCCTTGGATTAGTTTTCTGTATCTTCGTTGTAAACCCTATGTAAAATATGGTGGTACATACCTCTTGCTCATGATAGCTTTCATTTCCGTCCACGTAGCAAATTTTTTAAGACACTTCGAGTGCTCAGCTCTCGATCCCACCAAGCAAGAGCATGGTTCGTGTCACATCCATCCCCATGGTTTCATCTTCCTCTACCCATTCATACTCATCTGTGGACTGAATTTTCCATAGAATTTGTTCTCAAATTTCCAAAGATTCGAAACACATATTATGTATTTGTTGTAGTTGACATGTTTTCCAAGACGAGGACTTCATATGAGTATTACAGACCTTTTCTTCGAGGAGATCGTACACATCCACATCATATCCAAGATGATGGTATTGAACCATGACATAAAGTTTTTAAGTCATTTTTGGTGGATAGTTTGGGCAAAAATTAGGAGAAAGCTCGTGTTCTCCACCACATACCATTTGTAGACTCACGGTAAAAATGAGGTGATTAACCATATGTTAGCAACATTCTTAAGATCGTGCAATTAACGGTACCTAAAGAAGTGGCTTGATTATCTACCCCATGACCTACAAAAACAAAAATCATTCTCAACGAAGCACTCACCCAAGAAGTGGCTGCACAGAAAAAGTTCGAGATAACATAATGTGGAAAACTGAATAATATGTCAAAAAAGCCAACAAAGGACACATCAAGATGGTGTTCGAAGGAGATTGGTATGGCTACACCTAAGAAAAGAAAGGTCCTGTAATAAGAGGAGTTAAAATCTAGAACCAATAGGCGATAACCCATTTTATGTTCTAGAGTGGATCTACGACAATGCCTACCGCCTTTAATTATCAGAGAAATATATTGTGTCTACAACATTAAATGTTATTGGTAAAAAAACCTTTTGATGTAGGTGATAATGTTTTGAGGATGGAATGTTTGCAAAGGTGAGGGAATATTGAGGACATCAATCATGAATCTGAACCACAAGAGGGTCACACAAATGAGGAGCTAACTCAAGAAACCGAACATACATACTTTTTCCATGTCCTACTCATACGTGGGCGAGTAAGGAGTTTACGTAACAAAGCAGCTATGATAGTGAAAGTGGCTTGGGAAACTCTGGATCAAAAGAAGGATTTGGCCCAACTCATAGGAATCTCGCGTTGCGTTTCTCCATTAAACCAACAACTGGGGGCTCGGGCAGTAGGTATAACAAAGGATAGAAGATAAAGATTTGTCTTATCATTTCAAACGGTTAGGAAATCGGCAAAGTCAATCTATATCCCTTCATATCCTCTACTTTCATCCTCCAAAGATTTCCAACGACTAGTAGATCGATTTTTGTGATCCTTTATTTAGGATTTTTTTTATTATGACATAGAGACTCTTCTATATAAAGGACTTTACCCCATTTGTAATTCTATACTTGAATTTGCTAAGAAATAAAATTATATTTTCTTGATCATTCATCAACAATACGATGTCTTCAACTTATCTTGAAAACACTTAAAGTCATTCCTCATTATATCAAGAGGCTTTCACACCTCTTGTGGTATCTTTCACTCCGCGAAATCCCTTTTCAATAAACTTCATCTCACATAGCTATTTTTTTCCTCGCGTGATCATATCCTACACCGTCAATCGAATGAACTCTTGAAGAGCGCCCCTAGGCTAGTCATGATATCCTCTACAATCCAAAAAATCCTACTTGATAGAGTGAGTATAATGGATTCCTCATATGTGTCCTGAAATCCAAGATCTGAAGTGTGTACCACCCGATAAAAAAACAAATGGCTAATTGCTCGACCGATTGTCAAGGTTCCCAAAGCTATAAAAGGTATTTCTCTACCCTAAACACTAGTCCCTTATAAAAATACACCCGAATCCTAAAGCCACTAGAGAATTCATTTGAAGATCCTATGTATCATTACTATGCATCATTGTCATCTGTACCTTCGGAAAAAGGAATATTTTTCGATGAGTGTGAAACCTATAATGAAAACTGAAACCATCTCTCTTTTCAAAATTTTCTAAAAAGTCCATCAAGATGTCAAAGCGTCCAAGAATTGAAGCTTCATCACAGAGTGCTCCACCTGCATAAGACCAGGCTCCTCCACCCATGAATCGTGGAGCCATCCAGACGATTACGATTAATGCTCAGCTTCTTAGACGGTTATAGAGATGAGGACCATAAACGACAATTTCAAAGATTTTAGTGGCAATGCCTTAAATTTCTAAAATCCTTTGTGCATTCAAGATAGATGATTTGGGGATTAGAATTTGGTTAGACCATCTCATAAGTCAGCTCAGATGGAGGGCGTTGTTGTAGATCCAACTGAAGACAAACCACCATCTCATGTTGGAGTTACTCTCACCACTCTAGAGTTATTTCCTAGAAGATGGAAGTGTTGATGGCACGTTCGTGCATTCATGTCTCCAGAACTAAGAGTATCACATTAGTATGGAGGACTTCCGGCAAAACTAGGAATGGAGAATGGAAGCTCGACGAGGTTTTGATATCTTTATAAATATCAAGTGAACACATTTTGGTGAATGCTAGGAGTAAGAGACTGTGAAAGCAAACAACACATACCTTCATTCCATGATCACGAGCTCCATATTTATTCGTGATGAGTGGGGACTCGGAGATATCGACTGACCATCATTCATCACACAATGCATTTAATAGCTATTCGACGAGAATAAGCCTAAGGATGTGCATTCGAATTATTGTATCCTTGATTGCCCAACAATTAGATATTAACCTAGGAATTTATAGCGATGATGAAGTAGAAGGGTCATACACACTGGACCGCTTCGACCTCAGTATAAAGATGCATATGCATATGGAAGGTAGGACGGCATACTAGATCTACTATGAGAAAGGAAACCGCAAGCTATGGATGGTTCTACCAAATGGTCCTTCCTCCCCTCACTAAGGAAGGATTATGACTCTGATTGATAGAGTCACAAAAGATGAATGAGTCAAGGAATCCAGAGATTCCCGTCACGGGCACCATGGAGATCGCGTTATATACCACTATGTTACCATGCCACCATTCTATGACGAGTGGGGGTCATCATACGACCTTCATCCCGACCACACTAAAGCTAAGGAGATGGACGTATCGAGTATACAAGCTATGAGCAAAGCTACGAGAGGCCTGAGAGATCCAAGAGTAGATTCTAGACACCCTTTGACAACATACCGAGATGTTGCAAGCCATGAAGCACTAGATCTTCCCCCAATAGCGTTTTTTTTTCCATCTTCTCATTTTTCTCTATGTTTTCACGTTTTACTTTTTTCCTAGATTGTATTAAGATTTTATATATTTATAATTCAATTTGGATGTATAATACTAGAGACTCTTTATTTCTATGATTGTGTTGTCAAATTTATATCCGAGTAAGTACGACATCAAATGATCGAGAGCTGAAATAATGGGAAATGAGATGGAACACAGGAAAAAAAGTTCAACACAAATACATACACAAACACAAAACTTTTTTTAGTGATATCGAGGTTATGTGTTCTCATGTTTTTCTTTCCTTATCCGTTATGGTTGTTTCTTCATACTTATCTGCCACAAGAGACGATGTCAAATCAAAGTTCGCGTTATCCATTATGGTTGTTTCTTCATCTTCATTTCTTTCAACGAATGCATTTTGCACCATTTCTACATAAGTGTTCATTTCTACTTCTTGAAAAGCCTCAGACGCTTCATGATGTACAATGCCCCTACTAAAATTTTCCACAACATTACTAGGTCGTGGTGCAAAATTCTCTCCATGAGATAACCAAATAAAATAATTTGGAGTAAACCCTCTTAAATAGAGATGATTTCAAACGGTTCTCTCATTAACAAAGTTTTCATTTTTTCATTTGAGGCATGGACGAACCAACTTATCGTTTTCTCTATAAACTTGTTGATTTGTCGCCATCGTCATAAACTGTGTAATGCCTTCTATAAACTCCTTCAATACACCTTGAGTTTCCTGATCAATTCTTCTATACATCCACTGTCTCGAAACGAAAATATTTGATCTCTAAGACGATGCCATTATAATCTGAAACAATAACAAGATATGTAGAGAAATATATGAGAATTGTATGTGAGAAACGGATAGAAGAGAAGAAATTAAATAGAAAATTTTTGGACCGATTATGGACGGATTACGGACTAAGAAAAATATTTCCCGACGAATCGTCCCGAATACGTTTGCAATTTGCGGACGGAAGTTTCAGCCGTCCGCAAATTACGGACACTTGTGAAAGTGGTCTTGAATTCGTCTGCAATTACGGTCGACTTAGAGACTACTATGCGGTCTGCAAATTTGCGGACGGATTAAGGACAGATTTATTTTTTCGTTCTTAAGACGTCCCTAATCCGTCCCTAAATTTAGGGAAAGCTCTTTCAGTTCGCAAAATCCGTCCAGAAATATTATTTTTCTTGTAGTGATGATCATATCGAGAGGTACGTTTGTCGGTTTAGAAATGATGATATTAGATGATAATGCATTCAACATGCAAGTCATTAGATAGAGATATCAATGATCAAAATATTTGAATAGAGATCTATACTTTGAGAGAAGATAAATCTATTAATAATACGTTCAATATGCAAGTCATTAGATGAAGACGTTAATGATTAAAATACTTGAATATGGATCTAGACTTAAAGAGAATGTAGATCAATCGAAGTTGATTGAATTCCCTAATAGAAAAATGTGACACTTTCTGAAATTCTTGATGAGTTCATGTAGGTGAGAACAATTCTTGAACCTAGAACCTAGATAATATATATAATAACACTTTTTTATTATTCATGGCCATAATTTTTGTAAAATCGAGTCTAAATTTCTCTTAGTCTTCTGTTCAACCCTTGTACTATATGATTTGTATCCTTACGAAATGTTTAGCATGTGTATAAATTATTAAAACTTGAGATGCATCCGATCACACTTAGACAACACATCAATTTTTTTACCATAGTGCACATCACGAGCAAGTAGCCACTTGGAGAGAACTATGATTTCTGATGTGAAGCCGGTAAGATGAACAATTACTCACTTGTTCACAACAAGCTCAAGATATCTCTTGCCCCTTTTAGTCCATTAGATAATGAAATTTTTTGGGTTGCTACGTAGGGTACGGAAGCGTGTTTTAATAACCCATATTCGAGATTTAGTCATGTTTAGGATTGGGTTCGAAGGGTTTCGACCAAAACACGAGGAACGATTCTGATGTCCTGTTATTGGTGAATCTGACAGCAATAGGATGTTAGACTTGAATAGACAAGCCCTCTACGTATATCCACGTTGAGATCAGGATCTACGGTCAATGGTTGGCACGGATTTTGGTCGGCAATGAAACAAATCCTTTTTCGTTCTTTGTTACTCTCTGGTGGCTAGGGTTTAGATCTTTTAGAAAAATGTATCATTTTAGAAAAAATGTTTCTCTTCGTATTTATATTACTAAACTTTTCAATAATTATATTTTAACCCTAGAACTATTTAATATCATTATAGCCAGATAATTTTCAATCTTCCACTTGCCTTTATGTAATATCTCAAATAGGTGGAGTACATGTATCTCCACACACATACTATCTCGTGCATCTAATGTACAACCCTCAAAGAGAACCAAGTACAACTATATTCTTCGATGCTGGCGGATGAATATAATTATATTCCACACTGATTGTCTAAAAATCACAAGCAGATAGCGAGACACTCTTAAGCGTGTGACCTCATAGGTTCATTATTAAACCGGTAGCCAATTAGTATCCACTAATTAACCAATCGAGGTTGGCGTTTAGCAACACTCCTCGAAGATCGGATAGCGTGAAGCAACATCCTTACTCATTTGACATTAGTATTTCCTTCCATCTTTACAGCCCCGGATGCATCCTAGGCATGGTCATAACTGTCAACCTTATAGATCATCAACTATGTTTCACGTCAATTATAACTGACTGGTGAATGAACCTAAGAAACACCTTTCTTCATTCATTCAGTGTACCGTGGCCATAGATTTGTATAGTCATTGTGATTATTGAAACATAGAGCTCAAACTCTTACCAAGAGCTGACGGATCCCATCTTGATCAGTCACTAACTACGCAAACATCTAATTATCCCAATATCTATCCAACTAGTACTCTAAGATACTAGGTGTCCAGAATCAAAGAATAATAGATAGAATGCTAGTTACTATGTTGATCTCAGGTCTTAGGAAAGAACTAACAATCTATCCTTCTGGAGAAATCTTAATGACAGTTCATTGGTAATTTAACCATTAAGCATTTCTCCCTTTAGGTCAGTTCAGTGATCACATCATTATTTTTATCACCCACATATGTGATTTAGTAAAAGATCCACTAATTTCTGTCAACATAGAAACTTACCACATATATGTTGTTCTTTCCGGATCACTATGGTCCGAATAGTGATCCTATGAACAAGAACATTTCAGACTAAATCATAGCAAAAGTTGAGTCTCTTTATTATGATCTCTATCATAATGTTAAGTTTTAGATTTAATCTTGGACTCTATCATACGCCTATGAAATTCATCAAATGAAAAAAATGACATATATGAATAAATAAAACTGATGTCCAAAATTACATTACTCATTACTAGTCTATAAACTAATCCCAGCTCGTCATGTCTCTCAATTCGATCCTCAGCTTGCGTTTGTCAAACTCTTTTGACCCAATAACCTTTGTGAACGAATCTGTTGTATTTTCTTTTTCATCCACCTTTTGGATTTGTACGTCCCTACACATAATGATCTCTCATACCAAATGATGCTTCCACAGAACATGTTTCGATTTTTTATGAGACCTTGGTTCCTTCGCCTAGGCAATAGCCCCGGTGTTATCATACAATAAAGGAACAACTTCCTTTATTGAATGCACCACACCAAGTTCATTTATGAACTTTTTCATCCAAACCGCTTCTTTAGCCGCTTCACAAGTCGCTATGTATTCTGCTTCAGTCACCAAATCAACTATAGTAGCCTGCTTGGAACTTTTACAACTTATTGCTCCTCCATTCAGTCAAAACACATAGCCTGAAATGGATCGGCTATCATCCTTGTATGTCGAGAAACTCACATCAGTGAATCCTTTTAATTCCAACCGTGCTCCCACTGAACTTCTTGTACACGCAAGGTTGTTCATCGCATCTAACGAAGTTGAACTCTTCAACTTCCTTGTTAAAGCAAATGTTCCAGCTACGAAAAGCTTGCTTAAGTCCATAGATGGACCTTTGATGTTTGCATACCATATGACTTTGAGTCGGCAACGTGAAACCCTCAGGTTAAGCCATGAAAACCTCTTCCTGGAGCTCTCCGTTAAGGAAAGTTGTATTCACGTCCATTTGCCAAATCTCATAGCCATAGAATATTGTTATCGCAAGCGGAATCCGAATAGATTTTGAGCATTGCCACATGGGAGAATGTTTCTTCATAATCAATCCCTTCTCGTTGACTATACCCCTTGGCAACTAGACGAGCGTTATAGGTCTCTACCTGCCCATCTGTTCCAATCTTCCTCTTGTAAACCATTTACAACCAATTGGTCTGGAAGTCTCTGAAAGATCAACTAAAGTCCACTTCGCTGATCTTCATGGATTCCATTTCGGATTCCATGGCTTTCCACCATTTCTCAGAATCTAGACCTTGTATGGCTTCTTGGAAAGTCAATGGGTCGTCATCTCTATGACCGATCACGTCCCCGTGCAGAACAAATTAAGTCTTTCAGGTGCATATTGAGAACGTGGTGACCTTCTCAATAAAACATGTGTAGCATGTCCAACCTGCAATGGAATATCTTGTTGGACTTGTTCTTGAACTGGCTCTTGAATTAGTTCCTAAACTGGCACTATCACTTCAACATTTGAAGATGTAGTCCTGGAGCCTAACAACATATCACCCAGCCAAGACCTGAGCTTGCGTTTATTCGTTGGATTCTTGAATTTCATCAAGAATTATTTCTCCATTATGAATTCCTTCCTCAAGGAACTCCTTTTCAAGAAAGGTTGCAGTTCTGGCCACAAACACTTTGTGCTCAGATGGGTGGTGGAAATAATATCCCATAGTTTTCTTGGGATAACCAATGAATCTACACCTATCAGGCCTAGCATCTAGCTTGTTTGACTAACGTCTCTTAACAAAAGCCGGACAACCCCAAACCTTGATGTGTTTCAAGTTAGGTTTTTGTCCCTTCTATATCTCGTATGGAGTCTTAGAGACTGTTTTAGTGGGAACTTTGTTTAAGATATATGCAGCTACTTCTAAAGCATAACCCCACAAGTTGATTGAAAGATCTGTGAACCCCATCATGGATCAAACCATATCCAATAAAGTCTGATTTCTCCTTTCGAACACACCATTTTACCTTAGATAATCGACAAACTCACGACTTAGATATTCACCACCCCGGTCTGATCTCAACACCTTGATACTCTTTCCGGTTTGTTTCTCCACTTCACTATGGAATCTCTTAAACATTTCAAAAGATTCGGATTTGTGTTTCATTAAGAACACAGATCCATATCTTGACATATTATCAGTGAATGTGATAAAATATGAATATCCACCATTGGCTTGAACCCTCATAGGTCCACATACATCGGTATGTATCAGTCCTAGAAGTTTTGTAGCTCTCTCTCCGGTTCCACTAAACGGAGATTTAGTCATCTTACCAGTGAGACATGACTCACAAGTTGAATAAGATTCAAAATCAAAACGGCCCAGAAAAACCATCCTTACGCAACCTGTTGATTCTCTTCTCACCAATGTGACCAAGTCTACAATGCCAAAGATACGTCTGATTTTGACGATCATCTAGCTTTCTCTTTTGGCCCGAAACATGCATGTTGAATAATTCAACATTAAGTAAGACGTAAATACCTTGTTGTAGATAATCATTCACTCATAAATCATCACCATGATAAATAGAGCAAATGTTATTACTGAAAACTGTTCGAAATCCACGTCTATCAAGCATAGAAATAGAAATAATGTTCGAAACAAACTTCGGAACATAATAACAATCATCCAACAACAAATTCTTGCACGTAGGAATAATAAGATAAATCTATCCTACGGCTAGAGCAGCAACACTTACGCAATTTCCAACCTTGAGACTAAATTCTCCCTTCTTGAATTTCCTACTGATCCTCAGCCCCTACAACATGTTGCAGATGTTAAAACTGCTACCGGTATCCAATACCCATTTAGACGAATCAATAGTAATCAAGGAAATCATGAAAACATTTTCCATGGAAGTCTTACCGCGTTTCTTGCCCTTAAGAGACTGAAGATATTCCTTGCAGTTCCTCTTCCAGTGCCCCTTCTTCTTGCAGAAGAAGCACTCAGCATCTGACTGGTCGGCCTTACCAGCATCGCCCCTTGCCTTGGTCATACCAGCCTTGGGCGTGCTTTGCCTGGTCCTGGGTCTTTTCTTGCCCTTCCTCTTGTATTGAGATGATTTCCCAACCATCAAAACAGATCTCGATTTCCTTTTCCCGATGGACATCTGCTTCTCCTACTCAGTGAGCATGTTGTGCATCTCATGCAGCTCGACATCCAACTTGTTCATGTTGTAATTAACAACGAACAGGGAGAAGGAGTCCAAAAGTGAATGTAGGATCATCTCTTGTTGCATCTCTTTGTAGAAAGTGCACCCCAGCTTCTCAAGTTGTTCTATCAGACTTATCATCTTTAGAACATAGGGTCCCACAGGAGAACCCTCTCTCAGAGCACACTTGAACAAAGTCCTTGACAACTTAGACTTTTTCGTGCGACTTTGTTCTCCAAACATCTTCTTAAGATTTTCCATGATCTGCTTAGCATCCATGTGCTCATGCTGCTTATGGAGTTCACCACTCATCAATGCCAAAATGAGGCACTTTATAGTGATGCATTTCTCCTCATACTTGGTAAAAGCACTAAAAGCCTCATCGTTTGCTGGATCTGGTGTTGGAGGAGTTGGCTTATCGATCACATCGATCAGTTTCTTATTAGTTACCACCAGATGCAAGTTGCATTGCCATTCATCAAAGTTTTCCCCAACAAGCTTGTTGGTCTCGAGAATAGGATGCAGATTGAATTGAGACATTCTCGAGAGATCGGAAAAATAAAAGAGAACATAAACAGTAGAGAGTTAGACATCGTAAATATCATAAAGTTATGGACTTTATCTAAATGATATGCTCGTTAATCAATGTTATAATAACATCAGAAATCTTATGTCTCATTAGCATTAATCTACAACTATATGCCTGAGCCCCTTGGTAGTCAAGATGTTTCCCAACTATATAAAATAGATTCTTTACAAAATTTATCCCCATAGAACTCGTAGTTAATGATGTGCGGCTCTATATCACATATTCATCTGGTAGTCAAGTCGTCCCTATTGATATAGTTGAGTTCATCCTTCAACTCATAGTCGGATAAGAATTAAGTTCATGCCCAGGCATAGACAGGTAGTCCAAGCGTTTACAAGAACTTATTGTTCCCTTCCACTAGACATCTAATGTCATAGACATATGAATCAAATCCTTGAATTACATGCCTTCTGGTAGTCAGGTCGTACCATGTAAACAAGAGCCTATTTATATCTCTACGACGAAGGAAAAACCAAATGATAAACAATTTATCATTTAAGAACTCAATTATTTGAATTTTTCGAGACTCATAGACATAGGTCGATGGAGTTGACATTCAAATCGATCGACTTAGACTCGAATTCGATCGACTCTAAGCTCATCGGCGGCTTCCCCTTCTTTCCATTTTTCGTTCTAAACCAAAAACGGTTAGGTCCTGCAAAGGGGACCCGTGCGAGTGAAATGCATGATCCGTGCGGGCTCATTGCCTTCCGTCCAATCTGAGTGGGTTCATTACAAGCCCGAGTCATGCAAGAATTTTTGAAAATGCAGCCCACGCGGGCTATTATGACAGCATGTGCGGGTCATGTAGCCTCATGGGGTACGAGCGTGTTGATGGTCCCGACCAAAATCCGTGTCAGCGCTCCGCCGAGAAGCTCGACAGATCAAAACTTTCCAGCGGTTGATTGGAATTCGCTCCTTTGCATGGTCTAGGGTTCCACAGCCAAGAGCCGTCGCGTTCGCCTAGGCAGACGAGGAGACCGAATCTGCGGGCGTCGGATTTAGGTGCCTTCATCGATTGGGCGGTGACGACATCCTCACGTGTTGCGCCTCCTTCAGCGGCCACTGCTCCGTCGTGGGTTCTCGGAGCCACTCTACACTTCTGTATCCCTCTCCGTCTCTTACAACGGCTGAAGAGGGTAAGGGGAAGGATCCGTGCGGGCGCCGAGAACAGAAACACGCACGGGCCGAAAAACTTAGACGCGACATCATCTAGGGTTTAATCCGTTTTTCGTCCAAAATCGAATCCAAATCTAGAAACAGACGACCAGACGCTCTGATACCACTGTTGGGTTGCTACATAGGGTGCAGAAACGTGTTTTAACAATCCATATTCAAGATCTAGTCATGTTTAGGATTGGGTTCGAAGGGTTTCGACAAAAACACGAGGAATGATTCTGATGGTACCTGTTATTGGTGAATCTGGCAGCAACAGGATGTTAGACTTGAATGGACAAGCCCTCTATATGTATCCACGCTGAGATCGGGATCTGCGGTCAACGGTTGGCACGGATTATGGTCGGGAACGAAACTGATCCTTTTCGTTCTTCGTTTCTCTCTGATGGCTAGGGTTTAGCTCTTTTAGAAAAATGTATCATTTTAGAAAAACGGTTTCTCTTCGTATTTATATTACTGAACTTTTCAGTATTCATATTTTAACCTTAGAACTATTTAATATTGCATAATAGGCAGATAACTTTCAAAATAACAATAAATTAACTTTTATGTTGATACAAGTAACACGTTTGAGACTGTTTTTGATAGTTCCAAGATACTAATGAATTTTAAGGCTCTGAAATTTGTCTGGAATTGTACAAAAGAGCCACAAGATGAGCTACCCCTTACATGTGATGATAATAATCTAATACCCGAGTACGAAGATTTTTACTTCTTGATAGATGAACCTTCCATAGATTTCATCATTGAAGATATGTTAGATCTAAAAAGGAAATCGGGTATCATTACACCTAAGACGACAAAGGTTCCCAAGTAGAAGAATTTTAAAGCTAGCATCGAGAAGAGACGACCCACTCCATGTTCTAAAGAAGATCAATGACAATGTCTACCGTCTTGAATTACCTAGTAAGTATAATGTGTCTACAACCTTCAACATCGCTGATATATATTCCCTTTTGATGTAGGTGATGACCTTTCGAGAATGAAACGCTCACAAGGGGGAGGGAATGATTAAAAATATTTGGTTTTGACATTAAAACGGGTATTGACCAACACACCTAAACCAATGGGCTTGGATACATGGATAAGGCATGGTAGAAGATAAAAATATTTCCGTATCACCTCCTATGGCTTGGAAATCACCCAAGCCAATAAATATTCGTTCGAATCTTCTATTTTCCTTTTACAAAGATCTTCAAAGACTGTAAAATATACCTATCGGCTAGTAGATTTCCCAAACCTTTATTTGAGCATTTTTCTTATTCACTATATATAAAGGGCTCCATCCCTTTGTACTCTTCAAACTTGACATTTGAAAGAAATAAAATTTTCTCTTTTTAATCGTTCATCAATAGTTTGGTATCATCAACTATTTTTCGGAATAATTGAAGTCAATTTTTTATTGTATCAAGAGGGTTTCACAACCCTAGTGGTGTATTTCATCCCACAAAACTGTTCTTTTTCCTATCTTCCTCATTTCACGAAGATTTTTTCGCTTTGGTGATCATATCATCCATATTCAACAAGATTATCTTTTGACGAGCGTCCTTAGGCTAGTCAAGAGTTCATCCACGACTCGAGGAGTTTTACTTGAGAGATCGAATTAAAACGAGTATCTCGTACGACTTTGAGTCTCCAAGTTTCGAAGGTTGACACTCCCAATCGCCATGGAGGATTTCGCGTTGGGATGTTACATGCTTACATGAAAGAAATAAATAACAAGGTTAAACCACACTCATATACTATCGAAATACTTCTCTTTCAAAAAATCTAAAAGGCTACTCATTTGTGATGATCATCCTCACTAAAGATTTCTGGGAAGAATCTTTATGAAATACCACAAATGATGAAACACCTCTTGTATCATCAATTATTCTCTTGATGTTGCAAGATTGTTTTGTTTTAGCTTTTTACCACAATAAACTTCATCATTATCACAAATGATGAAACACGTCTTGTACTATCGGAGATTTTCAACGAAATGAAGTTTCAAGTCTCTAAGTGTAGGGTCTTTTAACAAATTTTAAACATGTGGTTGGTGCGAACTTGTACGAAAGCATGCAGACTGATAAAAAGGCCTAAAAATTTAGAATCATTGATATTTTGAATCGTGTCGATCTCACATGTTATTTACGAGCTTATCGGGCCGATCCATTCGACATCCCAACATTTAATTAACCTCAAACACGATGAACAACGCACAATTATCCGTATTGTTCAATTATTGTTGAGGCTCATTTTATGCAGCCCAAATTTTGATGATAAGTGGATCCAGATATCTCAATGATAATATATATTTAGTGATAATATATATTTAGGGTTTGAATTAGATGAATCGATCCAATCTAATTTATTATGAGTTGGTCTATATTTTTCTACTTCATCTTAATTCACCAAATACACAGTTTACATGAATCACGTCGCAGATTGATATTTTTCTTCCAAGAATTACTTACATTAAAAAATAATTCCTTTTTAACAAATTTTAGGCTCATTTTATTGAACCCAAATTTTGATGATAAATGGATACAGATATCTCAATGATAATATATATTTAGTGATAATATATATAGGGTTTGAATTAGACGAATCAATCCAATCTAATTTATTATGAGTTGGTCTATATTTTTCTACTTCGTCTTAATTCACCAAATACACAGATTACATGAATCACGTCGCAGATTGATACGTTTCTTCCAAGAATTACTTACATTAAAAATAATTCCTTTTTTTAAAATAAATGATATCATAAAATAATATAATATAATTACAATTTTAAAATTGCAAAATAACATGTAAATTTAAAAAATATCAATATAATGGTACAACTTATAAACCATTTTTATACTATTGATTTTTTTAACAATTCACCTAAATTAATGTGATCGACAAACCATTTAATACTCTTAATTTTGCTTTCGTTCATGTCCACCAAAATCCTACTATTACGGAAAGGTAAAGATGTGTGAATAGTTTATGTAGGCTCTAATTTATGGATCTACAATCTCTTTCACTATTTTAATTATATATGTAAATTTATTTTCATTTAAGGCGCGTTATATATATAATTATGTTAATTATGAAAACTTAATATATATATAAAATAATTTACATTCTATAATTTATTACCAAATTACATAAATAAAATGAATAAACTAAAAAAAAACCTTTAAAAATAACTTTTAATAAAACAAACCCTACACTTTTAACTCTAAAAAAACCCCTTCAAAAATAACTTTTAATAAAAAAAACCCTACATTTTTAACTTATAAAAAAAACCTTAAAAAATAATTTTTAATAAAAAAATCCTTCATAAAAAAACCCTAATAACTCATAAAATAAAAACCCTAATCTCATAAATTTATTAAAAAATAATATATTCACAATTCTAAAATTATTATCAAATCTCATAAATTTTATAAAAAAATAATATATCTATTATTCTAAAATAATTATCTAACCAAAATTCATATATAAATAAAAGGGGTATATATGAATTATCTAACCAAAATTCATATATGAATATTTTTGAAAAAAAATATTAAAGATTAATGAATTATAAAAAATATTTTTTATTTTTTAAAATTCATATATAACCAAAATTCATATATAACGAAAATTCATATATAAATATTTTTTATATATGAATTATCTAACCAAAATTCATACCAAAATTCATAAAAGTGCAGAATTTTTTTTTTATTAAAAATTATTTTTGAAGATTTTTTTTATGAGTTAAAAGTGTAGAGTTTTTTTATTAAAAATTATTTTAAAAATTTTTTTATAAATTAAGAATGTAAAGTTTTTTTTTATTAAAAGTTATTTTTGAAGATTTTTTTTTTTGAGTTTACCCTAAACAAAATTACTCCACTTATAATTTAAGCCCATTATACTTGGCCCAAAGGGGGTCTAGCTTTTTCCAGTAATAAGATATAAAGCTGTCATTCAAGCTTATTATGGAGCCCAAAATAGCCAGGCCATCTATCTCAATAGTTCATGCCCATTACGCTTCACCCCAAAATATGCTAAGTGGATACCATTATCCAGTAAACTATAGATTTGATTCAGGCTCAATAAACAGCCCAAATCGAAGGATAACCAGCCCACCTATCTCCATAGATCACTGCACATTATATTCGGTCCAAAATCAGATGATAACTGGGTCTAGTTCTCATAATCAGCTTTCGTTTGAGCCCATTAATCTTCCTTCGAACCCTACCGCTCCTCCGTAACGGCCTTCTTAGTCACCGTTTCCACCGCCACGTCTCCGCCGGTGGGATTTTCTCTCACCGTAGACGTCTCTGGTGCTCGCTCGCGGAGCAACCACCGTCGCCGGAGGCGAAAGATGATTGGACGCCGGAAAAAATCTCCGCCGCGGTGACCGGGATGGCGCCTCTCGATAATTCTCGTTTTGAGAATCCTGATTTTCGGAAGTGGAAGGACGTGGAGGATGAGATTCTTCAAGATATTAATCCTATAACGTTTCTCGCCAAAGAAATTCTTCATTCTGACAGGTAATTTTGAGCTTCCACAGGATAAGAATGCGGTGGCTGTGGGTCGATCATGTTGTTTGTTTGTGCTTTTCACGGTCTTGTCTTAAGGTGATATCATGGATGAACTCAATGCTTAAATGGTAAATTTTTTACTTATAGTTGGCCTTTCAAGCAAAATATTAGGTGGTTGGATGATCTGCTATTGGTCTTAGGTAGTATGATTAAGCTCTAATGGTGTGCAGGGATTTGCTTTGTATTCGGATGTATCATGGAATCATCATGTCTATTGAAAGCTCCAAAGTGTGATGATTATGGCACTAGCTTACTTATTATCTTCTGTTATACGCACCATTTGGCCCTTAATGCAAATTTGGAGCTTCTAAATATGTAGATAAAGTTCTTGTTGAAGATGTTTTAAAATGTCATTTTCACATGAGACTTTCAAGTGATTGCATTGTTTCCTTTTCATCGTTTCGTCTGATAAAATAGTTTTCTTGTCGCTAATAGATACGGAGATGGAGAACGCTTAACATATGAAGACGAGAAAACCGTGGTGTTGAAGCTTCTGGCATATCATCCCCACTTCAAAGATAAAATTGGCTGTGGCCTTGATTCCATAATGGTATGTTTAGGTTGCTCAACCCTTCACTCTTTTTCACCAAGTTTTGCCTGTGCTTGTAAGCTAAGACTAGCGATATTTTGGTGCTCTCTTGCACCTTCCTCAAAGTGCTATTGGATTTATTCTTCATTTGCAAAGGGGCATTCTTGCTATTAATGTGTCGAACATGTATCGTCTTGTCTATATCTTCCAACTGTCTTCTCTTTCACAACATTAACAGTTCCTCGTATCTAAGAAAAAATGTCTAGGGCTTCTCTTGTTTATATAGGCTCGTTTCGAGAAACCCTTTTTATCACGTGCGTGAGGGGTCGGTGTTACGACACAGGTATCATAAGAGCATTTTAGCTAATTCACAAAAGAATGCAATTATACTTCTTGTAGTAATGTAATTCTTGAATGTAATTCCTATAAATAGCTGTAGTCTAGAGGGAAAAGGGGAAGGGGAAGTCATTTTGGGTTGTGAGGGTTATAAGTGAGTTATGAGCATCACTAGGTAAAAGGCTCTAGGGTTTGTAATTCTGGTTTTCTATCAATATCGACGAGTTCCTATCGATTTCCTGGTCGTTCCATATTATCTTGGTACACCTTTGTATCGCTTTGTGTTAATGAATGCAGTTTGTATTAACGATTCCATTCCGCTATCAGGTTGATCGGCATCCTCAATTCAGGCACTCGAGGTGCCTCTTCGTCGTGAGAACAGATGGTGGGTGGATCGATTTCTCCTACCAGAAATGTCTTCGAGCCTACATTCAATACAAGTATCCAGTTCACGCTGAAAGATTTATCCGAGAACATTTTAAACGCGGTAGTAATTAAATCGTAGAAGCTATATGGATGGAACAACTTTTGTGCTAGTTGCACTTGTAGATGCTTGTTCTGTAATATCAAGACATCAGTGAAGTTCACTGATTATAAATGGACATAAGACAGCCCTCAGCTGCTACCTTATGAAGCCTTTTGTCATTTGAAATTTTGTTTGTTGTTCACTTCTCCATTCATTAGAATTAATTCAATATATAAAAATTCTAATATATATCAATTTATTCGTTATTGATCTGTTTTCTAGTATATGTATTCAGTCTATTTACAACAAATGATATTTTTCCGCAGCATCATCGTTAAATTTTTTTGGATTAAAATGATACGATGCATTGAAAATTTTGAGAAATGTATGAAAAAGTAATAAAATCATTTTTCTGTAATTTGTCCCATCCTAAATTAAGAATGTTATCTCAATCTCTAATTATTCGAGAAAAGTTAGCGGTGTGGTCTGACCAGAACTGTCTGCATAATCACTCCAACACACCTTCCTTCTGCTAAATCTATCTCATAAAATTAGTGTATTTCACAATTATTATTATTCATAATAATAATTTTTGCAACTAGGAGGTTTATTATAATAGATGGGCGCATGTTACAACTTGATAGTTTTATCGCATCACAGTTTTATAAGTATCTCCAAAAGATTCTGTCAGAATATTATCCATATTAGTTAATGCAGATAAACAAAAAATCCCACAAAATTTGCATTTTCAAAATTCTACCTAACACGCGAAAATTTATATATATATATATATATATATATATGTATATATTTAAATAAAAATATATATTTTATTTAAAAAACACTTATAACGGACAAATAGATAAAAATTTTATTTATATGATATTATTATATATCAATGAAAAATAGATAAAAAGTTGTATTTATATGATATTATTGTGCATCACAGAATACACCAATTAATTGTCTATTGGCATCAGAAAATACAAAATTTGTAAGATTACGAATATAAAATTTTAAATTAAAAAATACATTTAAATCAATATTAGCAATCCGTCCCACATACTCAAAACTCTTCAAAGTTTTTTTTATCTTAAAAAATATATCTCCATTCCCCGAAAACTCAACAATGTGAAATAAATACAAAATAATTTTCTAACTATATCATAATTAAAACATAACAATACCCCCTTTCTAATCATGCAAACACAAAATTATGCATAAAATATAATAACAATCAAACAAATCATCATAAGTAATCATCTCAAATCTAAAACATGTAATATAATTAGAAACAACAAGGTCTTCAAGAAGGTCATTCATTCCTTCATGTTTTGCTTACTCTATGTCCAATGCTAAAACCTCTTTTTCTCTCCCCTTTTTGTGTGTTCAGATATTAAAAACAACAAATATTAGTCACATAATTAATATGAACCAATTTCAATAGCGATCATTGATTTTTCTTGCACAAGGTTTTGTTAGTAGGTGTTTTTGCATTTCTTTCCTTCAAACATTCGCTTTTTCAGATTTGTTCTAAATATCGATGATGAAACTCATCAATTACATTTGCATTATGCATTAACGCCGTTTGACCATTTTTGCAGAAACCTTAAGTAGAGAAACCTTAAGTAGAGAAGAAAGAAATCTCTTTTCTTTTAAAATTTGAAAGGATAATGGAAATAAATTCACAAATATGTTTATAATATTGAATCTTTTTAAAAAATCCTTTAAATGTATAAATACACCTATCTATTCCCACAATTTAATTTATCTATTTTTTTGTCCTTTAAAAATGTTCAATAGTTTGTTACTTTTAAACCGTTTTTAATAAAATCAAGGGAAAATAAATAAGAGAAACAAGAATTACTTTCAGAGTTACCTTTCTGTTTAAGTGTATTTATCCTATCATCGAGTTCATTCAACAATCTTTAGTACACTTATGAGCAATTTTTTTCTTCTTCTTTTTCTTTGTTTTCTACTTCTAGAATGTTGTTCAGACATCATTTTCTTCAGGTAACACATTCTTAGACTATATTTTTTGTAGGTATACTCTTATATTCCATTTAAATCATAACGGAGTATTTAAGCATACTTTTGTTTTATGCCTTAGGACATTACAAACTTTTGAATGTCTCTCAACTTAGATCCGGGCAATATACTCATAACAAAATCTTTGTTAATATAATCCTTTTATGAATCATCAAGCTGATAGAGGAGTAAGATAGCTATTTTTTTTACTTTAAACATAGAATCTCAGAAAAATACTTTTTAGTAGAATATGTATATTTCAGTAAATTTAAGCGACCTTGATAAACCAAGTACAAATGAACAGATCATGAGATCCAAAAATTATATTCACTTTCTTATATATAATCCCCAATTGTCTCATATCAATTCAAATAATTAGGACTGATAAACATATATTTTTTTAGAATTTACAGACTCCAAGTGATTTTTTTCAAACAAACATAAAGATTCAAATTGGTGGGTTTTGTAAAGATACTAGTCAATTGACGATCAATAGGCATATATTCAAATTTCATTTGCTTTCTTTCAAAATTTTCTCCAAAAAAAATGATTCATTATAATTTGTTTACCTGATTGAAATCGTTTACACACATCAAGATTATCAAGAATTAGTTTAGGAATACCTCAAACAAATTCTAAATCTGCAATTTTTACTAAAGCTCGATAATTGATATGTCATAATCTTTGATGCTTCAAGGATAGATAATTATATGTCACTTTTAAACTCATTTGTTTAGCTCTCCACATAGCAGTTGTTTGATGATCGCATATCTAAAAGACTACACTTTCTATCAAAATTCATAACATGATATTCTTTTTGTGTAAATTGTATTTCGTGATCATTGTCACACAATTGACCAATGCTAATCAAATTAGCATATATGCCTGAACAATATTTAACATGGATTGTCTAGAAATTTGTAGATCTCATCTTCCAATGATCTTCCCTTTGTTTTCATCGCCAAACGCAACACATCCAGTATTCACTTTTCAGTAAAATTTAATAGAAACTTTATTCCATGTTATGTCTCTAGAACATCCACTATCAAATTTTAAAGTGTTATGTTTATCCTTTTTAGTGAAAATATAAGCAAAATTACATTAAAGACAACTTTTTCTTATCCAAATTTGTTTTATTTTGATTTTGCGATACTTATTTGGACCATTTTTGAATTTTTTAAAACACATGTATTGCTTATCTCCAAATATTTTGCAGTATAACATCTTACATGGTACTTTAGTGTAGATCAACTTTAATTCAATGTGTTCTTCTAACGAATTCATGTAAAATTGAAGACAAGTAACTTATATGCAGTATCTATAAGGCTTTTACCATTAACGAATTTCTTTTGTTCCTTTCAACGTAGTCAATTCCTTGATGATTAGTATTTTTCTTTCTCATGGTAAGTAAATGATCAAGCTTTTTTGTTCCATTCGTGAGCATATTCAATTGTTTATTTGTTTTTTCAAATTATCTTTGAGTCATCACAACTTATTCCTCCTTTTGTGATAAGTTCTTTTGAATCTCTTGAAGTTGTTTTTCTAGTTGTTTCTTAGATTTGATTAATGCAATGTTGAGTTTACTCATATTCACCCATTTGTTGTACATAGTTTCAACATTCACAACTTCATCATCATCATCATCTTCGCTCTTAATTTCTTCTTTGATCTTGTTCTCATATTCATTAATTATTCCATTGAAAGCCACAAAGTTTGTCGTCAGTTCTTCAATACTTTTTTTAGATTCTGAACTTGAATCGTTGAAAGTGATTGTAGATTTTTCTTATCTTACACTTGAATTGCCACATTCATTCTTAGTATGTTCAAATTCATGACAATTGTAACATTATATTTCACGAAGATTCTTAGACATAATTTCTATTTTCTAAATACTTGGACATTTAGATTTGAAATATCCAAATCTCTTATATTCATGACAATGAACTCTTGATTTTCCTTCCTTCTTCAAAAATTGTACTCAAGTATGTATGCGCTTCCCTCCAGTTTGTTTTTTTATGAAATTTCTAACTTTTATGGATAAAAATACCACATTTCTTCCAAATTATTCATTCTCGGATTTTCTTATGTTACAGGTAGAACAATTTCATTGTTCATATACTTGTTAAACAGAATCTTGCTAAAGTTGGAGTGCATCACAAGTATTCCATCAATTTCTTTGAAACCAGTTGTATCAGTATTTAAAGACATTTTAATAACAGCTTTCTATGCATAGAATCTTTATGTAAGCACCTCAAAAGTTTCTTGACCATTTTTTTTATCTTCATTTGTTTGATCAAATACAGTGACCTCATTCGCAAGTGCATTCATCATCTCGCTTAATTCCTTTACACTTTCATTTTTTAACATCTCTAGTTTTTCAAATTGATGTTTCAAAATATCAAGCCAAGTTCTTTTAACATTTAAGGTACCTTCATGGATGGTATCTAGTGTATCCCATACTTTTTTGCAGATTTACATCCTTATTTTTTTTAACTTGTTCATGTCCACAGACGAAAACATTATTGCAAGTGCTTTAGCATTATAAGTTTAGTTTCTTTTCTCAATGGGTGTCAACTAATTAGATGGTTTATCCTTATAATTTTCATGTTCCATCACCATGTTGACTCAATCCATTCTTTACAACACTCCATGCATCATCGTCAATTCCTCTGATATTTGCACGTATTTTCATTTTTTAGTATTTATAATTGGATACATTGAACATGATTGACTTTCCAAAAGAATACATATCGTTTCCAAAACAATAGATAAAATTTCTAACTTTGGTGACCGGATCTGATACCAATTGAAAAAGTTAAATACAACATGTACAACGGAAAATTAGAAATAAGAAATGTGTTTCACCGAATGTTTTTTTATTCATGCATCAATATCCAAATACACTTGTATGATATTACAATGCACTAGAGACTATTGTAGTTAACTCCATCGAAATGAGACCATAAATATAAAAGCCAAAGTTAAAAAGTAAATGCTTAACCAGTGATAGCAATCCTTGCCATACACTCAAACAACTCTCCAATTATCTTTTTATACCCCTACGAGTGTATCTCAAAATTTCACTCAATGTTTGGTTGTACTTCCAAACTGCCAAGATCCTTCTTTTATAGTGGTCGTCTTCAAATGTGTTTGCTGAGAATCTAGAAACAACCTCTCTGAGATTTCAACCACAATTTCCTCCAATTTGACTACAATTGTAGAGAATCAAAGAACAACCCTTCTGAAATTTCAGCTCACCAAATTTGTTTCATGACTAAGTCAATTCCAATATATTCTCAACAAATTTTGATCAGATTAATTCTCCAAGACTTTCAATAACTTAAATCAAACACAAAACAATTTTCTTAATTATATGATATTCAAACATTAACATTATTACATATTAAATGCCAAATTTATACACATCAACCATCTCAATTCCACACATGGAGAGGTTTGGAAACTTGATGCCGCCTCTTCACCACATAAGGTTGCTTCTTCCTTTGGACCGTGATCTTGGAAACCCAAGGTACCATTCAAACTCGACACAACTTCTGCTTTTTCAAGCGAAACTATAGGTTGAAGAATTACTTAGAATGTTACACGAAGGAACTATAGTTAAGTTGGACCTTATGTATTGGAGTAGAGGTGACAGTCCAAGCAATAATAAGAGGTGGACAAATTATATATAGAGTAGTCATCTTTAACGTATATGAGACCCCAAACTTTTTTTAGCCTGCATGTCTAGTTGCATCCCTTTGAACTTAAAAAAATAGCCCGCAAGAAAATATATGTATCACTCCTCACTTATCAATCGAGCTTCTTACGTTCCTCTCGCATTTCACGAGCCCATATTATTGAGAGAGCTCACACACACGCACAACGATGCAGTTATCAAGGGTGCACTCTCACAGTCAAAGGATTCCCATGAATTCCCCATTCTTCTTTTGTTTTTGCTTTCCTTGTGTGTGACACTCCTTTCTATTGAAGCGCTTAGAGCACAATGCCACCATATTGCTTGGTTGGTGCATTGGTCTTACCATATTATGCTCAAGAGGTCGTCTACTAAGGTTGGGACCTTGTAGATAGCTGGTAGACTTCACTGAAGTAAGATTGTTTGTGGTTTTACCTTATATAAATGATTTGATATCCACTCGCAATTCTTGGGAGTGAGGTGTGAAAAATCTATTCTACTCATTTTTGTTCGATTCCGAAATGGCGAAGGCTTGGTTGGCTCAAGCTATTGAGTATAGGAAGCATGTTATTATGCTTTGTTTAAATTTGGAGCTGATATAGCAGCTTTTCACTCGGGATGAAGACAATCCCAATCAACATTAGGATTATAACCCACAATGAAACTACGATGTGTTATTGATGACATTCATTAATTTGAGAGAATAAGGAAGTCTTGAGTTGAGTGTGAATTACATCTAGTGCCTTTCAATTGGGGTTCGTCTCTGGAGGATTAAATCACTTGGTTAGATTTTTTAGTCTCGAAGACGGTCAACGTGTTGCACCTAGGAAGGCAACGCATTTGGGATGCCGAAGGGCTATTATTAATTAGCCCCAAATGACATATCTATTTTTTTGTCGTCGTTGGAGCAACTTGGTATTTCACCGGTTCTCGAACGTCTAGATTGTACCTAAAATAAACACCGCCATTATCTATGATTTGTCGACTCATTCTTCAACAATCACGCAATCAGAGTCATGTTGGATTCCTCTCAATGCTTGGAAGCTTACAATTGTATACTCGATTTTAATACTCGATGGATCAGATCTAGAGAAAATGGAGGTTCATCTTCACTAAAGGTAAAAAAAAAATATACATTATGTACGGAGAAAAAGGTCTAGAGATTTTTTTTAACTACCTTTTGTTTTATCAAAACAAATCCCAAAATTTGTTCATTAAAAGAAATATCTATCCATTTAAAAAAAAAAATAAAAAATGCTCCATTTCCAAATTTTTTTCTGATGTCTCCATGGTACCATTTTATTTTAAAAAATAAAAATAATGTTTGATGGGGATACCTTCAAAAATTCATTCATAAGGTTAAAGTACTTCAAACATTATTTTAACAGCATTAATTTAACAGTTAAAACAATGTCTATGTTCCTGTATATTATAAATAAAACAATTAATTTATTTTAAATAAGTTTTATTTAAATGAAAAGTTTTATAGTCATAGAAAATATTTTAGACCACAATAGATGTCATTATTCACCGACCTGATTTCTTTATTTTTTTTTATATTTAAAAATTTATAAAGTTTACATTGATTACGTTTTCATTTATTTGATTTCCGACTAGAATAAATACCTATTTAAAATTAATTTAAACATAAGATATTATAAATATTTTATGTTATCTATTCAGAAAATGAATTATTCCAAAATTTGATGAAATTAACATGTTTCTTTATAAAATAATGGTTTTTTAAATGATTAGTTTAAATTAAAATATCTATTTCGAGACGATATTTTTTTTATTATAATCCAACTTGCGACGGATTCGTAGGCCAAAAGGTTATTGGATACTAACGTTACTGGAACATGGTACTAATTAATTCTATTTTTCATAATTTAAACCTTGAAAACATTTATGTGAATAAATTATGAAAATAAATATGGTAAATTATTTGTTAAATTTTCAAAAATATAATAAATTATGTGTTGACCCAACAAAAATCCGTCTTTAAAGATTTAATGTTCTGATTGATCGGTCATAACTTAGACATGAGTTTTAAATTTGCTTTTTTCCTAATAATTGACCATGAAATCGAGTTGTGTAATAAATCAATAAAAATGGTCCACAAGACGCACGATGACGGAAGTTGTATCACTAGCCAAAAAAATATTAATTACAACAAAAAACAACACACAAATTATAAACAGTACGTAATTTCTCATACTACTAGTGTTTTCTACTTTTCTATTTCTTGTATCTACATATATATATTATACTTAGTTTTGAGAATTCAATAAGATGAATCATACCTTTCATATGGTATCAGAGCCCTAAAAGATCCACGTCTAAGTTTTTCGGCCGACCAAAACCCTAACCCAAACATCCTACCGGCGCCGCCTAACCCAAATCTTCTACCGGCGCCGCCTAACCCAAACGCCCTTTTTCCTACCGCCGTCGGCTACTTCAGCCACCCCTTTCAGCGCCCTTCAACCCTTCGTTACACCTCTTTTTCGGCCGCAGTCAGCCGCTTCCCCTCCGCTCACCCGACGTCTCCCGCACGTCATCTTCAAACCGTGCGCTCGACGTCCCAGCAAAACCGTTCGCTCGTCTCCCCCTTTTCAGTCGTCGCACAAACCAGTGGGATCACATCCCACGTTCAGCCGTTCACTCGTCCCTCCGCTGCCGACGTCCCACGTTCAGCCGTCGCACGCTTCACGTTCTCGTCTCACGTTCCGCTGTTGCACCAACCAGCGGGATCATGTCAAATTCATCCGCTGCCGACGTCACTCCGGCGTTCAACCCCAATGAACCCAATGGAACTCTTCGCACGGTCAATATGTCGAATGTGACCAAGCTTACATCCTCCAACTACTTGATTTGGAGTATTCAAATCCGTGCTCTACTCGAAGGCCATCGTTTGGATTGTTTTATCCAATCGAATTCCGTTGTCCCCAATGCTACCCTCCTCGTAGAAGGTGTTACCATTCCAAATCCGGCGTTTACTCCATACAAACAGCAAGATCGGCTCTTGTTCTCGGCAATCCTTGGCGCGATCTCTCCTCCCCTACAGCCGATGGTTGCTCGCGTCTCATCCGTACGAGAGGCGTGGCTCCTCCTTGCTCAAACGTATGGCAAGGCATCAAGGGGGCATATCCTTCAACTCAAGGAACAACTCAAGCGCAGCTCGAAAGGATCTCAATCTATAGACGACTACATGAGGACCATCATCAACAAAGCGGATGAATTAACGCTTCCCGGCAAGCCACTTGATGCCGAGGATTTACTCCAATACATCCTCGATGGACTTCCGGAAGACTACAAGCCAATTGTTGATGCGGTGAATGCTCGAGACAACATCATTCCTATTGAGGAACTTCATGAAAAACTCCTTAGTCATGAAGCCAAACTCCTTCAATCCATGCTGCTGCAATTCACGCCGCCGGTCACGGCACTTGCCACCAACACTCGTCCGAGG
>CM071866.1:8531182-8541195 GCA_036759665.1 Gynandropsis gynandra
CAAGTTCGGGAGATTTTCATCTCGTTTAAAACCCTTGTTGAAAACCAATTCCAAACCCTCATCCGTACTCTCTATACCGATAATGGTGGAGAGTACATTGCACTAGCGTCTTTCCTCACCACACATGGCATTTCCCATCGTACCACCCCACCTCATACTCCCGAACACAATGGCATATCTGAACGTCGTCACCGTCATATTGTTGAAACCGCTCTATCCCTCCTATCCCACGCTTCACTTCCCACGTCCTTTTGGACGTATGCTTTCCACACCGCGGTCTATCTCATTAACCGCTTACCCACCCCCATTCTCTCTTATGACAGCCCATACACTAAACTTCTAGGTACTTCCCCGAATTACCTTAAACTTCGGACGTTTGGCTGCCTTTGCTATCCATGGCTTCGGCCATACTCCACCCACAAACTCTCACCCTGCTCCAAACCGTGTGTGTTTCTAGGGTACTCCACCACTCAAAGTGCCTACCTATGTTTTGATCCCACGCAATCTAGGGTTTATACCTCCCGTCATGTCGAGTTTCACGAAACAATCTTTCCCTACTCAAAATACTCCCACTTTTTCGGCTCAACTTCCCCGGTCGAAACTCCACCATCCAACCCATGGTTACCACCGGTCTCTATTGTCCCTACGGGTCCTCGGCTGCCCTCAACACCATCTTCTCCGGCTCCTCCTCCAACGGATCCTTCACCGGACATGCTCACATCGCGTGCGTCCCCGGACATGGTCTCTGTTGCAGCTAGCTCACCTTTGGATGTTCCGGCTATTGTGGAGCATGATCTCGCTGTTCGTGGCAACATTCACCCCATGCAAACAAGATCTAAAGCAAAATTGTCCCAGGTTAATTGCCCGAGCGTGCACCATGCCCGAGCGTGTACCTCTTCAACCCGAGTCGGACAATGCTACGGGGGTGCATTTGCAACAATTACCCGAGCGGGCACTCTTTCTCCACCCGAGCAGGCACACCTTGACCCGACGACAGTCCCTCAAGCTCTTAAGGATCCGCGGTGGAGAAAAGCAATGAGCGAGGAATTTGATGCACTTGTCCGCAATGGAACCTGGGATCTTGTGCCGGCAGACCAAGCCTCGAACATTGTTGGTTGCAAGTGGATCTTTCGCATCAAACGTCAGCCTGATGGTTCTATGGAATGCTCAAGGCTCGAACTTGTGGCCAACGATCGTCCGCACCACATTTGCAAACTTCACAAAGCCCTCTACGGTCTAAAACAAGCTCCCCGGGCGTGGTATTCAGAACTACGAGAGTTCCTACTTGGCCAAGGCTTTGTCAACTCTCTCGCGGATGCATCATTGTTCATTCTCCGCAACACTGAGGTAACCATATATGTTCTTGTCTATGTGGATGATCTTGTGGTCACAGGAAGCAATCCCACGGTTGTCCAATGCTTCACCACCGCCCTAGGCCGTCGCTTCTCCATCAAACACTTGGGTGATCTCTCTTATTTTCTTGGAATTGAAGCCACACGGACTGCCTTGGGTTTGCGCCTCACTCAACGCAAATACATCAATGATATCCTTGACAAAGCAAAATTTTCAGATGCCAAATCCGTTACAACACCGATGGCTCCGAACTTGCGTCTCTCCTTGACAACGGGTGAAAAATTGGACGATCGCACGGCTTATCGGACAATTGTGGGCAGCCTCCAATACCTCACGCTTACGCGACCGGACATCAATTTTGTTGTCAACCGTCTATCCCGATACATGCATGCACCGACGACGGGTAATACCTCATCTCTCCATGCCTTCAGTGATGCAGATTGGGCAGGGGATCGTGATGAATATATCTCTACCGGCGCATACATTGTCTACCTTGGTAGCCATCCAATTGGTCCTTGAGGAAGCAGAAGTTCACAGCTCGTTCATCCACTTCGCTGGATCATGTCTCTCTTGACGGAACTTGGAATGCCTATGTCTGAACCCCCGGTAATATACTGTGACAACATTGGTGCCACATATCTGAGTGCAAATCCCGTCTTCCATTCTCGCATGAAGCATCTTGCCTTGGATTATCACTTTGTTCGGCAACAAGTCCAAGGCGGCATCCTCCGAGTATCTCATGTTAGCTCGGCTGATCAGCTTGCGGATTTTCTCACCAAACCCCTATCTCGTCAACCGTTCGTGTCACTATGTCACAAGATTGGAATCACCGATGGTGCTCCATCTTGAGGGGGCATATACGCGGTAGGGGTATTTATGTAATTTCTCATACTACTAGGGTTTTCTACTTTTCTACTTCTTGTATCTACATATACATATTGTACTTGGTTTTGAGAATTCAATAAGATGAATCATACCTTTCATACAAATGTCCAAATACACTGATTCTTTTATTATAATAGAGGATTTTTTTTTGAAACATATAGAAATTGACTAACAATGTTAAGATTTTTTATATAAAAAAAATCCAAACATTGTTTAGTCTAAGAAATAATAATAATAATAATAATAATAATAATAATAATAATAATAATAATAATAATAATAATAATAATATACAATTGTGTAAATGCAATATTTTAGGAGTGTGTTAGATTCTGACTTTGATATTTTAGGTTGTTGAGAAAATAAAGGAGAAGAAATATGACTCGAGTATTTTCAAATTCAAAGTTAAAAAAGAATGAGAAGAAATGAGGAGTCAAACTGGAAAAGAGACGCAAAAAAAGGAAATGAATGAGGCTGAAAAAAGGAATCTTCTCCTAGATTCACGAGAAGATTAGGTGTGAAAACATAATATAAAAAGGAGTTGACACATCTAGGTTTAGCATCGAAAGAGTACTGCAACAAGTTATATTTGATCATTATGTTGTGCAAGTGTACTTAGAGAGATACTAGGGTGTGAGAGAGACGATAAGTTGTTATTTACATCTAACTCAGGGGGAGTTATCAGTGGAAGTCTTGGATACATTGTAATGAAAAATAAGTATACTTAAAAGATTGATTCGTAAATAAAAACTGGTATTGTTTCGAATATCTATGTCTCTTAATTCCTATTAGTTGTTAACATTGTCTTTATATTGTTTCAATTGGTATTAGAGCTGGCAACCAACATTTAGAGAAAATCTATTGGTTTGAGATCCTAGAAGACAACATGAAAGACCTAAGAGATTTCTATTCTGTTGGAAAACCAATCATGTTAGATGCTTCAAACTATGGATACTGGAAAGTGAAAATGAGAGCTAGTATAAGAGGCATTGATCAAGACACATGGAATGCAGTAAAAAATGGTTGGAGTCCACCAACGATGATTGATGAACATGGAAATGTTAAGGAGAAACCTCCAGATCAGTGGACACCGAGTGAGAAAAGGAATTCAACTTTTAATGCAAAAGCTCTTACTGCTATTTTTTCTTCTGTAGATATTAATAAATTCAAGAAAATTCAAGGATGTGAATCTACTAAGGATACATGGGATACTCTGGAAACTATACATGAAGGACCTTCAAACATTAAGAGAACTCGACTTGATATTCTGGAATATCAATTTGAAAAACTAGAAATGAGAGAGTACGAAAGTGTTAAAGAATTCAACATTAGAATGAATGCAATTGCAAATGAAGTAAGTGTACTTGGAAAAAATTTTGATGATAAGAAGCTGGTCAAGAAATTGCTCCAATGCTTACCAAAAAAGTTTCATGCTCAGAAAGCTGCTATGAATGTCTTTAAATACTGATATCACAAGTTTTAAGGAAATTGTTGAGATTTTTGTTGCTTATGAATTGGAGTTTCAACTTGAACAAGGAAATACTTAAAAAGAGGAAAGTAAAGGGGTAGTTCTTCAAGTCACTGACGAAAACTCAAGAATTGATAATCTTGAAGAGAATGTTATTCTTCTGACAAAAAAATTTGGAAAATTTATAAAAAAAGCATACATGAATCAGACGATCAACCAATGATGACCAAGGAAATAAGAAAGAAAACAAATCTGGATTTCAATGTCATGAATGCAAGGTATTTGGGCATTTTATAAATCTGAATCTCCAAGTATCTCAAAGAGAGAAAGTGTTATTAACGGATTGTGAGAAACACAATGTTACAAATGGAAAGGTTTTGGTCATACAAAAAAATGAATGTGCATATACTAGTGTGATCAAAGGAAAATTATTACTCACGTTAGTGAATCAAGTTCTGACTTTGAAGATAGTAATGAAGAAGATCTAACAAGTTTTGTTGCATTCATTTGAATAATCAAAGAAAATGAAAAAGACGAAAAAGAAGATAATAAGGTTGATGAGATAGAAAATGAAGAAGATGAAGTAAATGCGGAAACTATCTACAATGAATGACTGAATATGAGCAAGCTGAACATACAACTGGTCAAAACTAATGAAAAATAAGAAGTTCAGATTCAAGAAATGAAAAAGGAAGTAATTCTGAAAGAAGAAGTAATTTGAGTCAAGAGTCAGCTTGAAAAAAACCAATAAGCAATTGAAAATGCTGTGATTGGGAAAACAAAGAGGAAATAATCATGAAATTGGATATACGAGGAATAAAGAAAATTCTAAAAACAGGTTTGTTTCTTGAGGGAAATTGGAAGATCTATCCTCAACGGCACATGGAAAACAGAAACAGACTATTCATTCAAGAAGGGTGTAAACAACATGAACTTTGGTTCTAATATCAGACATTATGGTCATGAATATAACTCTAGCAGACGATTTCCAATGCAATATCAAAGGAACAATCTGGTGAGATGTTATTTTTGTGGAATAAGAAGACACAAACATATCACTTGCAACAAGAAATTCAGGTATGATACAGGTAAGTATGCTCTACCCAAGATAAAAAAAATTATGGATACGAAAAAGTGATTTGTATTGCAATGTAGCTTATATTTCGGCACAAAAAGATAAATCAAACATTTGGTATTTTGACAGTGGACGTTCTAGGTACATGATAGGTTCAAGAGAACTTCTATCAAATTTTACTGAAATTAAAAATGCTGGAAGCGTTATCTTCGAAGATGGAAACAAATACAAAATTCTTAGGAAAGGAGATGTAGACACACCTGGACAACCTCTTCTGAAGAATGTGCAATATGTTGCTGGATTGACTGAATTTAATTAGTATTAGTCAATTGAGTGACAGTAACCATCAGGTTAAGTTTAATAAAAAAGAATGCCTAGTAATGAATTCTGATGATAAATGTCTTCTTACAAGTACAAGATCTTCAAACAATTGCCACATTTGGAGTGAAGAGAATGTATGTTTCAAAGCAACGAAAGACAATTTGTCCTTGTGACATCAGAGATTGGGACACATCAATTATCAATCACTGGTAAACCTATTTAGCTCAAACATTGTTAGAAGTATTGATAGTGTCTAAATTGCTCTAGTATTTTCATCTATTTCATAGTTAGTTTTATAATTTATTTTGACTTTATCGAGTATTAAGTACAATTTAGTCTTCTCCTAGCGTTTTCTCGTATTTTACAGGAAATGAGATATCGGGTTACAAATACGAGCAAATTTCGAGAAATGTTGGCAAAATTACTTCAAGCTCAGCTGTACACACTCAACATCCAAGACTCCTACGGTCACAAAAATGGAAACAATGGTCGCCGCTCACGAAAATGGAAATAGCGGTTGCTGCCTAGAAGAAATGGAAACTAGCTGTTAGCCTAAAAGAAATGGAAATTGGTTTTTGCCTCCACAAAATGGAAAGAGGACACGGTTTGCTGCACAAGAAGAAAGGAAATAGACGCTGCACAATAAGAAAGGAAACCGAAGAAAATGGAAACCAAGAAAAAGGATAGGAGTAGAGAAGAGGAAATCAGCACGAAAAGGAAAGGGGAGAGCTTAGATTCGGCCAAGAGGAGTTTGGACAGGGAGAGAGAGACTGGAAACGGACGATTTGGAGTTGAAGAAGATAGGGGAAGATATGTTTTAGTTTTGTTTTATGTTTAGCGAGTAGTTTGGTAGCTACGGGTTAGAGTTTTACCGATATGTGATGAAGGCTTGTGCTTAATGCTTGGTTATAATATTTGATCATTTTCAGATTGATTGGTAGTTCTTAATGCTTTTGTTCTTGCACGCCACTTTAATGAATGATTATAAAAATCTGATTACATTGGCAGATGAATTAGATTTTGGAACCTAGTCATGATTTGGGGTTTTAATCGATTTAGAACCTTGTTGGTCGATCAATTGAACTCAAGAATTAGGATAACGGTCTTAATACGTCTAGTAGATGAGATTATGCAATTGGAAGATTGGTAATACACATGCTAGATAGTGAATTTAAGCATCGTGAGATTCATTCCCTAGAAAAAAGCTTGAATTCCCTGAACTCGTGATAATATCTATAACCATGATCTTCAATAGCATTTTGTTGCATCATTGTATTGGATTTGTTGCGATTTTAATGCTTGATGTCAGATTTGTTCTCTCAATTGGTTTGATGGGTTATTCTTAATGATGTCATCCTTGTTGATCACTTGTTTGAATGAATTTAAAGGTTTGTCTAGGATGGGAGGTCAGATTTAAATCTTGGAAATTACCCTATAATGAATTAGGTTTATGAGAAACTTGGTCGGTCGGTTAATCTATTTTAGGAACCGTGAGAATTGAGGTTGAATTACCTATTAAGGTTGAGTTCCCCACTGATTTTAATGCATCTAGATGTTCGATTTGCTGCATCGCGAGATGATTACGGTGATTTTCAAGGTAGTGGATTTAGGTGTCGATAGAGTCCCTTCCGATAATTGATTTTATGTTCCCCATTGATCGAGATAATCCGATTTCATGATTCATAGAAACGTTCATTACATATCCTAACATTTCTCGAAACCTGTGGTGCTTTATCTTATTGAGTTTATCCTGTTAGTTAGTTAGTTTAGTCTTTAGTTTACAATCCAATCACTTGATTTATACACGTCCTATTCGTTGGTTTAGTAACTCTATTGTTGCATCGGTTCCCTAGTGTTCGACCCTGGTACTACACGATCCGTATTCTTACGGAAACGTTAGTCTAGGTATTTATTATTTGAGATTAACCACATCAAGTTTTTGGCGCTGTTGCCGGGGAACTGATTACGATATTAGAGTTAGGATACTTTTGAATTAGGACACAGTCCTTTCCGGAGTCTTTAATTCTTTTTCATATTAGTTTTCTTTTCTTTATTTGAGTCAATTATTTTTTTCCTTGCGAAGCTCACTCGATCCTTCTGTTTTGTGCAAGGAACAAATGGCGGGATGCGTCGACCCAAACGCACCACGCCTTGCTATGCCACCAATGTAAGCTGCGTTGACCTATGGATCATACACGGTTCCTAGGCATACACAAATTTTGTAATGTATCACTAGGAGGAACGCTCGCATCGAACTACAATCGGCAATCATTCAATTGATTAGCAATGCAGCGTTTAGAGAGAGAACCGTTGAGGATCCAAATCAACATCTCATATACTCAAGATATTATGCAACATCATGAGAGCCAGAGAAGGGGTTTCGGATGAAGATGCCATGCTAGTTATCTTCCCGTTCTCTGTGAAGGATAAAGCGAAAGATTGGTTATACTCTCCACCGCCAAATTCTATACGGTCATGGGGACAACTAGAGGAGAATTTCGTGACATGGTTCTTCCCTCAGAGTAAAGCTCATCTCGCCAAAAATCAGATTAACACATTCTTACAAGGGGCAGTTCAGAGCTTATATGAAGCGTGAGAACGATTTAAAGGCTATCAACACCTTTGCCCACATCACGACATGGATCAAAACTACCTCATACACACTTTTCTGAAAGGGTTTATGGACAACACGAGGATATTGATCATAGCCGCAGCTGGAGGTTCCTTAAGTAACCTCACGTTTCTATAGATCGAGGACTTGATTGATCGAATGGCCGATGAAGGACGCAACGCTACTGAAGAATACAACCCCAACATGTTAGCAAAGGTAGCTAATATGAACGAGGTGCATTCTTTACATGCCGACTTAGCTGAAGTAAAAGATCAAGTTACGGGAATTTACAATTTATTTTCCGAATCACATCGTCCGCACTACTGGGAGCAATAATGGGAACAAGAAATTCGGGGATATGAGGAGGTGAAATACGCAGGAACTAATCATCCTCTAGGGAACACATACAAATCCGGATGGAGAAATCACCCCAATTTCTCATACAAGAACCCGACGGTGCATTGAACGCGCAACAACCATCGGGAAATTTTCAGTTGCTGATGCGTATCAGAGTTAAATATAACCTAATCTACCCGCAAGTGCACGGCACGTGTGTAGTATTTTAGGTGTCGATCCCACAGAGACTACGCAATGCTACCTAAACCCGAACTACGAATCAAACTTGCTAACGAAAGAGTGGTGATGAAGAATAAAATACTGAAAGTAAACTAAACTACTTGGGTTCTAACGATAAGACAAGCGTCCTAGGAAACCGGTTTCACCACAAGACTACCGAAACACACGATCAACCTATCTATCATGCAATCCCAATTAAAGCTATCTAAGGCGGACGATCCTAACATGATATCTACCCTCTCTCAAGGCATAGACACGTGATCTAGACAAGCTGCCCCCTACTTTCGTGGCTGACAACATGAACTAAACCCATAAACTCTGTGATTCGCCCGTTCACCCTCAACCGTTGCTACCCTACTTTCGTGGCCTAACCTCGGTTGTTCTAAACCTGATCTTCCAAGACTAGAATTCTCCTTTCGGTCCTTCTCCTAACCCCTAACACATGCATCTACGTGGCCATCGCAAACACAAGTAAATTCAAGAACTCAGATAAAGAATAGATGAACTAAAACGAGAAGATGCATTCAAAATAGATCAAAAGAGGTCTCGTTATAGCCAAGGGCTAATCGCTTCTCCTAGAACAAACAAACTACTCGCTCATGCGTCTGTAAAGAAACATAAACATAGTAGAAAGTCTAAGGAACATAAAAACCAAACAAAACCGAAGTGGCGGTGCTTGATCTCCAATGCTCCTCGCTTATCTCCTCGCAAGAATCTGCTCTAACTTCGCTGAATTCTTCTCCTCTGTATGCTTGCTGTAACGGCGTCTTTTTGCCTCCTTTTAAGCCTCCTAAGTCGGTCCAATTGTTGCCCAAATTGCCCCACGAGTTCCCTTATGTTTTAAGTTAAGTTTACTTAAGTTTTGAGAAGTTTCGGGCCGCTACCCGCTCGGGTAGTGAGTGTACCCGCTCGGGTGCGGCTAGGGCAGTTTCTGCGCGTCCTGTGGTGCTGGAATGGTGCCCGATCGGGCATGGCATGTGTGCCCGCTCAGGCACAAGGTAAAATGGTCGGGCATGCTTGCCCGAGTCGTGCTAAATGGTCCACACAATTGGCCGTAGGTTTTGCCCGATCGTGCAAGGGTTGTGCCCGACCGGGTGAGGCTTTTCCATGCTCAATCTCGTCCCGTTTGTCCCGTGATGATCCCCAAAGTTGCTCCTTAGCTCCGTGCATGCTCCTTTAGCTCCAAAATGGTCCAAATACGCGAAAAAACCTGTAAGAACATGAAAAGCACGAAAGCAAGTAAAACGGATACGGAATCATACGTAAAACATCACATATGTATCAAAAACGTCTCCTAAATCGTGCAAGAAATACGTATGAAAACGAGATGATCAAAATCCCCCAGACTTGAATGTTTGCTTGTCCCTAAGCAAACGTAAACGTGGAATACATGGGGTATGAAAATACGAGAATCCCCCTTCTCCGAGAAACACCGCTAAAGCGAACCTAACCGATCAACTAGCACATCGAGAGCAAATTCGGCCTAATCGAGTTTTCAGCCTTAATCCTAAGTCCACCATGGCTACCCATAAGAAAGTAAATCAAAGGAGACTAGACACACTACCGTAACTCCCTCCACCAGACAAGACTTCAGACTATGCTAAACCTAGGTCAACCGAGGATACTTGTTTCTTTCTTTCCGAGCTTCTTTCTTTCTTTTTCTTTTCTTTTTCTTTTACTTCTTTTTGTTTTCTTTTTATGACTTTTTCTCTTTTTTTTCTTTT
>CM071866.1:8543648-8557128 GCA_036759665.1 Gynandropsis gynandra
TGCCCGATCGGGCATGGCATGTGTGCCTGCTCGGGCACAAGGCAAAATGGTCAGAATTGCTTGCCCGAGTCGTGCTAAATGGTCTACACAATTGGCCGTAGGTTTTGCCCGATCGTGCAAGGGTTGTGCCTGACCGGGTGAGGCTTTTCCATGCTCAATCTCGTCCCGTTTGTCCCGTGATGATCCCCAAAGTTGCTCCTTAGCTCCGTGCATGTTCCTTTAGCTCTAAAATAGTCCAAATACGCGTAAAAACCTGTAAGAACATGAAAAGCACGAAAGCAAGTAAAACGGATACGGAATCATACGTAAAACATCACATATGTATCAAAAACGTCTCCTAAATCGTGCAAAAAATACGTATGAAAACGAGATGATCAGTTGCGGGTGATGCAAAAAAATCAGAACTTCCAGCCAAGAACGCAACCTTTAAATCAAGGGTATCAGCCATGTGCGCCACCGCTGACCCAATTTGAAGCAGCCTCTGACTTCAGCACCATGTTCGTCTGTCTTCTCCAAGTGCAACAAAATCAAGGGAACCGATTGATGGAAGTGTAGCAAAATTAGAACAATATATTGATGGAAGTGAAAGCAGAGCCTTCAAACTCATCTTAGACATTTGGAGATGCAAGTTGCGCAATTAGCGCAAGGAGCAGCACGTCCGCAAGGAATTCTACCGGGGAGACTGGAAGCGAATCCCTATGAGCACGTCAATGACATTTATCTAAGGAGTGGAAAGACGGTGAAGCAGCCCGGTTCTTCCATGTTTGAAAGGGGTGAAGCATCCATCACAACAGCGGAAAAGGCTATTGACAAGCTCAAGCAGAAGCCCGAGGAGGAAGAGGAGCCAAAGTGCGTAAAAACAGACCCAAGGCAACCTCCTTTGCCGTTTCCACAACGTCAGTGCAAGAATGCAGTGGATCAGCCCTCTCATTCGACGTTTGAAAAGGGTGAAGCTTCCATCACAGCAGCTGGAGAAGGGTTATACAAAGACCCAAACAAAGTGAAGCACTACGAGAAGCTGCTGGACGAGGGAAAGAAGAAGGAACCCCGAGACCGAGAGTTAAGTGCAACCCATGCAGACTTCCGCGCGACCCGAGCTACATGTGACACTGATCAGTACATAAACAATTCCGGGACACCGATAAGCTACAACAAACACCTAGCACACGATTGGAGCATTAACAAGGCGCCCGAGGTGAATTTGCAAGAGACGAACGATGAAGTTGATGCGTCCCCGGCCGAGCAACATGCTATGATCGATCGAGCATCCCCATTACAACACAGCAAGATCAAGCAAACATTGAGCCCGACCCGTGCATTATCTTCGGTACAAATTGGCAGAATATCAAGAACGACTGAGCTGCTCGTGTTGCGCGATTGGGCTCCCACTCTTAAGAACAACACGACCGGACAAACATCAAGCCCGACCCGTACGTTCTTCTCGGAAACCATCTTGAAACACAGCCCGATTGAGTTGTACACTAAGCATGACCGGGGTCCATCCTTTAAGCACAACACGGCCGAGTTTATGGGGCACATGATCGCACTGACTGATCTTGCGAGTTCTTTACCCGAACAAACAACACAATGTACACGACGTCGTACACGACGACAACGACGAGCTCGATCATGATAAGTGGAGCTCTGTGGTCAGGCTCGTGATCTTAAACAAACGTTTCTCGGGAGACAACTCGAGCTTCGTATCCTTTTTATTTCTTTTTATTTTCAAAACTTAGTCGTTTCTTCTTTTTGCATGTATGTACTCGGTCAGCTGCCACGTTGTATCGTCCTCTCTCTCTCTCTTAGGGTTGTGTGACTCTTTTTCTCATGTTCTTCACTTTGATATCATCCATAACGGAGGAGACGCATACAACATCTAGCTGCACCACCAACTCGGGATAACAAGAATACACAAGGTGCACACGTTCTAATTTTCTTTATCCCCTTTCGAGTCATAGTATGCGAGTTCCTCTCATAGGTTTTGAACACTGGGATGGTGCTCTATCCAAGTATGGGGGTACTCTTCGAGTGACATGTTTGTGATTAGGATTAGATAATGAGTTCTTCATTTATTTTAGAATTTACATTATTTTCACTAGATTTTACGGATGTATATCTAATATGAAAGTTTGAACTTTAGCCATCTTTGTGCAACTTTGTCGAATCGAGAACAAAAGTCTAGGCTTGCTGAAAAAATTCCTTTAGATATCGATTAGTATAATAGTTGTGCATGAATCTATAGCCTATAGTTGTATTTTGCCCCCTAGGTTTCAATCCCAAGTACTTATATCTTCGAGTATATCGCTCATTCTTTGATTAGCTTCTTTATCGTTATAATGCCACACATTTATAGTCCGTTGTCAATAGAATAAGTTCTTTAAATATTTCACCCTTACATTGAAATGAGTGCATCGATCTTGATGGTTTGGGTCTAAGTGGTGGGTCGAGGCTGTTTTTCTACATCCTAAGGGTTATAATTGATGCGTAAACACAATAGTTTAATCAAAAGAAAAAAATTTACAATGACGCAACCTCTTCACTCCGTTAAGGTTATAAGACATTATGAGTATGCCAATCGGCAACCTGGGTCTAAATAGAAGGCTATCCTCTTCAACTCCGACGTCCTAGAAACCGAGCGCGAATTTTAAAAGAAAAAATGAATGGAAACCAAAAACGAAGAAAAATAGAAACGAAAAAAATGATTGTCTTAAGAATGGTATCTCACGTGAGAATAAGAGAATAGGTATGGAGATTGCTTGGATATCGTCTAGGGGTTAGTGAAATGAACTTATGATATGTGTAGGATTGCATGGCTAGTGACTTTCGGTGGATAGAGGTCTCAACTAAGTATGCCTAGGTCTATGTTCGTGATACGAGTTGTTGTGCATGATGCTGATTTTTTCGACATGCATGTGCTAGTATCCGGTTGTTGTATAACTCTCATTGTGCTTAATTTTAGTTTTGCTCGAGGATGAGCAAAGGATCAAGTTTGGGGAGTTTGATAACGTCTAAATTTTTCTAGTATTTTCATTGTTAGTTTTATCATTTATTTTGACTTTATCGAGTATTAAGTACAATTAAGTCTTCTTCTAGCGTTTTCTCGTGTTTTGCAGGAAATGAGATATCGGGTTACAAACACGAGCAAATTTTGGGAAATGTTGGAAAAACTATTTGAAGCTCTGTTGTACACACTCAACACCCAAGACTCCTTCGATCATAAAAATGAAAACAATGATTGCCACTCACGAAAATGCAAATAGCGACTGCTACCTAAAAGAAATGGAAATCCGCCGTTGGCCTAAAAGAAATGGAAATCGGTTATGACCTCCACAAAATAGAAAGAGGACACGATTTGCTGCATAAGAAGAAAGAAAAAACCCGTTGCACAAGAAGAAAGGAAACCGAAGAAAATGGAAACCGAGAAAAAGGAAAAGAGTAGAGAAGAGGAAGTCAACATGAAAAGGAAAGGGAGAGAGCTTAGATTCGACCAAGAGGAGTTTGGACAAGGAGAGAGAAGCTGGAGAAGGACGATTTGGAGTTGAAGAAGAGAAGGGAAGATATGTTGTCGTTTTATTTTATGTTTAGTGAGTTGTTCGGTAGCTTCGGGTTAGAGTTTTGTCGATATGTGATGAAGGCTTGTGCTTAGTGCTTGGTTATAATATTTGATCATTTCCAAATTGATTTGTTGTTCTTAATGCTTTTGTTCTTGCACGCCACTTGAATGAGTGATTATAAAAATCTGATTGCAATGGGAGATGGATTAGATTTTGGAACCTGACCATGATTTGGGGTTTTAATCAATTTAGAACCTTGGTCGGTCGGTCGTTTGAGCTCAAGAATTATGATAGCGGTCTTAATGCGTCTAGTAGGTGAGATTACGCAGTTGGGAGATTGGTAATACACATGCTAGATAGTGGTTTTAACCATGATAATATCGATAACCATGATCTTAAATAGCATTTCATTGCATCATTTTCTTGGATTTGTTTCGATTTTAGTGCTTGATGTTGAATTTGTTCTTTCAATTAGTTTGATGGGTTATTCTTAATGATTTCATCCCTGTTGAAAACTTGTTTGAATGAATTTAGAGGCTTGTCTAAGATGGGAGGTCAGATTTATGTCTTTGAATTAACCATAGAAGGAATTAGGTTAATGAGAACCTTGGCGAGTCGGTTAATCTATTTTAGGAACCGTGAGAATTGAGGTTGAATTCCCTATTCAGGTTGAGTTCCCCACTGATCTTAATGCATCTAGATGTTCGATTTGCTGCATCGGGAGATGAGTATGTTGATTTTCTAGATAGTGGATTTAGGTGTCGATAGAGTCCCTTCCGATAATTGATTTTGAGTTCCCCCTCGAAAGAGATAATCTGATTTCATGATTCATAGAAATGTTTATTACATATCTTGGTATTTCTCGAAATCTGTGGTGCTTTATCTTATTGAGTTTATCTCGTTAGTTACTTAGTTTAGTCTTTACTTTGCATTCCAATCACTTGATTTATACACGTTTTATTCATTGGTTTAATAACTCTATTGTTGCATCGATTCTCTAGTGTTCGATCCTGGTACTACATGACCCATATTCTTACGGAATCGTTAGTTTAGGTATTTATTGCTTGATATTAACCATATCAGGTATACCTAAACTAAACCTTAATAAAACATAAACTTGTAAACCATGTCAATTGGGAAAACAAGTTAAGATTCATCACAAGAAAATGTCTGATGTTAAGACTGGATTAGTACTAGAACTTGTGCACATGGACTTGATGGGACCAATGAGGATAGAGAGTTTTGGTGGAAAAGATACAATTTTGTTGTTGTTGACGAATTTTCAAGGTACACATGGGTCAATTTTTTAGAAAAAATCTGATACTTTTCAATTATTCCATTAATTTTTTTGCTATTGAAAATCCAAAATGAAGTATTTAACGAATTCGTAGTGATCATAGAAGAGAGTTTGAAAATCATATTTTTCATAAGTTCTATCCGACATGGTATTTTACAGGAGTTTTCTGCTCCAAAAACACCACAACAGAATGATGTAGTTGAAAGAAAGAATATGACTCTTCAAGAGATGGCTCATGCCATGCTTCATTCAAAATCTATCTCCATTTGATTCTCGGCAGAAGCGATAAACACAACTTGTTATATCATAAATCGAGTTTATGTTCAATCAGATATGGCAAAAACACCATACGAACTTTGGAAAGGTAAAAATCCAAATCTGAGTTATTTCCATATTTTTTGGTGCACTTGTTATGTACTAAATGATAGGGAATATCTTAGAAAATTTGATGCAAAAAGTGATGAAAGAATCTTTCTTGGATATGGAACTTTGTTGAATCTATAAATGTCGTATTTGATGAAGATCATTTATTTGAAAGAGTTGTCTTTCCTTTTTCTACAGATTCATTACAAGAACATACTGGGACAAAAAGTGAAAATTTAAGTGTACCTAGTGAACAAACATTGAACGAAAGCATGATGGAAGAAGATCATAATGAACATGAACATCAAAAACATGAAATGGAGTTCACAACGGTACATCGAAATCATTCAATTGATGATGTTATTGGTAATATTGGAGATGGTAGAAGAACATGTGGTAACTCCAAGATAAATTATCATGATATGGTCAAGTTTGCTTGTTTCACATCTTAAACAGAACCGAAATATGTTAGTGATGCATTAAATGATGAGTCACGGGTAAAAGCAATGCATGAGGAATTAGAACAATTTATAAGGAATGATGTTTGGTTGTTAGTACCTCGTCCAGTTGATGTGAATGGCATTGGAAAAAGTGGATTTTAAACATAAAACCAATGGGCTGGGTGAAATTCTAAAAAATAAGGCGAGATTGGTTGCACAAGGATATACACAAGCTGAAGGTATTTATTTTGATGAGACTTTTGCACCCGTTGCTAGATTAGAGTCCATTAGATTATTACTTGGAGTTGCTTGTTCTTTTGGTTTTAAATTTTTCCAAATGTATGGACTTAAGCAAGCACCACGTGCGTGATATGAAAGATTGACAAGCTTTCTAATAAAAAACGACTACAAAAGAGGGGGAGTAGATAAAACTTTATTTATTCATAATACTGATGACATTCTTTTGGTAGTACAAATATATGTTGATGATGTTCTTCTAGCACTTAAATATTCCAAACTTATATTTTTAAGTACACTTGATTGGTTTGGACTTATTTTAAATGTATTTGAATGATTGAACTTATGTGGATACTTGTGGTCGTATTTGTGCATGGTGAATTAATCATTCTCTGATGTTTTGTGTGTATGTGACAAGAATTCAAAGGGGAGATTGTAAATGCAATATTTTAGGAGTGTGTTAGATCTGACTTGATATTTCAGGTTGTTGAGAAAATAAAGGAGAAGAAATATGGTTCGGGTATTTTCAAATTCAAAGTGAAAAAGAATGAGAAGAAAAGGGGAGTCAAACTGGAAAAGAGATGCAAAAAGATGAAATGAATGAGACTGAAAAATAGGAATCTTCTCCTAGATTCACGAGAAGATTAGGTGTGAAAACATACTATGAAAAATGAGTTGACACATCTAGATTTAGTATCGAAGGAATACTGCAACAAGTGATATTTGATCATTGTGTTGTGCAAGTGTACTTAGAGATATACTAGATTGAGAGAGAGAGAGAAACGATAAGTTGTTTATTTACATATAACTCGGGGGGAGTTATCTGTGGAAGTCTTGAGCATATGGTAATGAAAACAAGTGTACTTAAAAGATTGATTCGTAAATAAATATTGGTATTTCGAATATATGTGTCTCTTAATTCCTGTTATTTGATAATGTTGTCTTTCTGTTGTTTTCAGATTGATCAGAAAAATATTTGAAGCCAATTTATTAATGAAGGGATTAATAATTAAAAGATTTAATGTTTTCACATTTTTAAATGTTAATGGATAATGATTTCGTTGAATTCTAATATAATATTGCATTTTTGTTATATAATTTGACATTATTTTTTTAATCTATAAAAATATATATGTGTAAACATATTTTAATATAAGCGAAATAAAGTTTATAGTTGTAAATGATTATCATGGTATCATAATTTTAAATTTGTTTTCAATAAGAATTGAAATTTAATCAAATTGAGATGAAATCAAATGGATGAAAGAGTTAGGATTCTTTTAAATATGCGGGTGATATCACTTTGATAGTTTTTTTATTAGTTTGTTGTGGTCTCGATTTTAATCTCTAGAGTATTTTTCTTTAGAATTGTCCGTTAAATATACAAAAAAATCTAGGATGAAAAAAAAAATTTATATAAGTATGAGTGTTTTAAAAATATTTTTATTTCGTAATGTTTCAAAGATCTAACTTGTCCAACAAATAATCATTTGTTGTTCTTCCAAATGCTTTGGTAAGATGGTAAGTTGTTTCATTGTATGAATATTGAAAAACGTAGTCCATCTGACCTTTTATTCATTTCAGATAAAATGATAATCAATTTTGATACTTTTTGTGCGCAAATATAAGATTGGATTAGAAGCAATATAGAGAGTTATCTCGTTATTACAATGCAAATGAATCGGCTTGATGATAGTGTGACACCTAACGTTCAAAGTATTTCGCCAAGCCATGTGACCTTGCAACAAGTATAAACCATTGCACCATGTTCTGTTTCAGTGATAGCGAGAAACAATCATTTGATTCTTCATCTTCCAAGAGATCGACACAGACCTTAGTAGAATGATATATTTGGAGAGATCGACGATCAATGTGACATACAACCCAATTTGAGTCGCAAAATTCCATGAGGAAAATAACACTATCATTGTGCAAAAGAATGACATATCTTGGACTATCTTTGAGATATTTGACAATATGAAGGGCGACATCCCACTGATCAATCCTAGATGCATGCATAAACTAACTAAGCAAAAAATATGAACAATATAAGACAAATATGGTTGAGTAATAAACAAATAAACCATCGACTAACAAGATAATGGCACTTTTGAAGATCATAAAAAATTGTTTGGTGGATATGAAAAGTCTATAATTTTGATCAATTGGAAGAAACGCAGATCGAGCTTCAAGAGGACACATTCTTCAATAATATCCAACATGTATTTATGTTGCAAAGGAAAAATACCAGTAAAATTATGTGCAATATTGATGCCAAAAAATACTTCCACGGATCGAGATTCTTCATATGAAAGCACATACTTAAATAAGATATGATTTGACTAATTCTTGTAGAATTGTTATCCCAACCATGATATCTTCAACATAAATAGTAATGTGCATGCAAATATACCTTGTAATGAACGTGAAAAATGAGTAATAAAAGTAAACGAACCAAAACAAATCGATGATAAATCACAATAAGCTTCTCAACCAAACAACGAGGTACTTGATGATGGCACTATAAAGCCTTGTGGAGACGTCAAAGTTTAAACAGATCCACGAGAGGCAATCGCTAGGGTGAATGGATTTAAACATCTTCAACCAAGTCACCATGAAGAAAACCATTATGACAATCCATCTAATTAATTTCTCGATTATATATTATTGTAATCGCAAGAAATCCCAAATTGTAGTCAAATTAACTACTTTTGCGAATGTTTCATTGTAGTCAAGTCCATTTTTTATGATTCCCCAAAATAACCGAACGAACCATACAGTGTTTAATACTACCAGTGGAGTGATGCTTGGTCTTGTACATCAATTTGCAACCAATGGATTTCATATTGGTTGATAAATCCTCCAATATCCATGTGTTACAAAAGATTGCGAAATAATGAGGACGAGGTTCGAGGCGTGTGCATCATAAGTGAGGTACAAATTTGATAACCTTGGAGGTGTCAATCAACTTGAGAGATCATTTATGATAAAAAAGAATCAGATTCGACCATGGTAAACATAGGTAGGAGGCACAATGGAAGAGGTAGTGTCAAATTGTGATTAATCGTGTGCTCTACAAGATAGAAAATTGTTGAAGAAGGAAAATTTGATGATGAGATGCCCTTTTGGTCAATGGTGCCTTCTGAAGTAACCCGCAAAGTAATATGCATGACAGGATAATAATTTGTGTCCTAATGGTAAGTGTGGGTGACGAGAATCCCTTACATAAAGCATAGGGAAAAACTTCCTCACAAACAAAAATGTCACAAGAGTAGAATATCTTACTATTATCCAGATTCATGATGCATTAGACTTTATTTCCATTAGCATAGATTAGAAACACATAATTCTAACTACGAGCAACAAATTTATCCTTTATATAAATATGAGCAAAACATAAACATCCAAGAATATAGAGTTGTACATAAGAAGTACTCTTGTAAAGTAATAAATCAGAAGCCATTTTACTTTATAAAACCTCGAAAGGTGTATGGTTAATGAGATAAACGATCTTCAAAACACAATCTCCCAATAACATAAAGGGTAAATGCGTTTGAAACCAACATGCTCAAGCAATGTTCAACAAATGTTTGTGCTTTTGTTCCGTATGACTATTTTATTGTGGTGAATGAATACATGATGTTTGATGATGAATATCTTGTGAGTCAAAGAAGGACGAAAGAGGCAAGAATTTTGTGCCATTATTCAAGAGAACCACTTTCACATCTTGTCGATAGACTATGGACAAAAAATAGTAAACGACGCGTGATTTGTGAATTATTCTGAAAAAAGAACTAAGTAGGACACGAGAAATCATCAACGATTTTAAGAACATAACTTTTCCAATCGTGTATTGAAACAGGATATGGACCCAAATATTACAATGCGTTAAGGCAAAAGAATCGTCAAATTTTTTCAAACGTTTTGGAAAACTTCCACGTCTCTTTCACAAAATGATGAACATCGCATAAAAATAAAAAATACGATTTACGAACATATATACAGATGATATGTAGTCGAATTCTAAACCTATCCAAAATTTACGAATGAACCCATTAGACATATGTTTTAATTCATCAAGAATTTATTGACAAAGGCATACATTTGTCCTTTAATTTTTGATGAAATTACATTCCATCAGGAATTATTGAAGAATTAGGGGTGTCTACTGTTTGATCTCTAATCCGTCCACATCTTACTTTAATTCGTCTGAAATTTACGTATATAACCCATACATCACCATTCTTTATAGCCTGTACAAAATTATCATTTCTTCTACATAATATAATTCGTATATTATATATTATGGCATCATTATCAACATAAAATATTTTAGTTTTGCAGCATTGATGTGCAAAGAAATGATAAAAAAATTAAGGTGTCTCGAAAAAATTTATGTAAGGTATTACACAATTTATAACATTGAAAATAAATCAACAAGTATACAAAGAAACCGGTTAAATGGTTTCTCTATACTTCAAATGCAAAACTGAAAAATTTTAGTAAGATAATTATGTGGAATCATATTGATTTAAAAGTTTTACCCCCTTATTATTTTATATATTAATCTCACACGAAAAATTTTGCACCACAAAGTAATAATGTTGATGAAGAATGTAAAAGTTGTATTACAAAAGTTGATGCTATTTGGATGAATCAAGATGTTGGAATGAATCCTTATATTGAAATGATGCGAAATGTATTTGGCGAAATCATTCAAAATCATATTAAATAAGATCCAAATCGTGATTAGAAAAGATATTTTGAAATGTAGGATATTGTTATACATTATATGACGATTGTAGCATGGATCTTTTATAGTTGTTTTTGTTTGCACGTCAAATAAATTTGAAAATGGATAATAATAATTTTGAGTGTTGCATGAATTATATATCTCAATTAGTATGAGATTATTTGCTCACAGATAACAATATTGTAGATTCTTACTATGAAATAAAGAACATCTTGTGATCTTTGAATTTATTGACATATCAAAATATTGATGTGTGTTAAGATAAATGCATGATTTTATGAAAAGATATAACAAATCTAAATCATTGCGAGTCATTGGAAAAGATTTTTTTTATTTTCCAAAAAATATAAAAATTTGTTTCATATCATCTTATGTGGTATTTAAGAATTATTGGGAGAATCAAAATATTGTATCAATATGAGAGACAACAAATTACACGATATATCATGCACATAGAGAAAAAATTTTATAACTTCATCTATATTGTGTTAAACATTAGAAATTTGAAAAATTATACTAAATCGCACATGGATCTGAAAAGTATTACTCATGGAAAGAGTTACGTTTAACACATGACGGTAAAGCTCTAATTCTAAGTTTTTAGATTGAAGAATGAGAGAAAAAAACAAATTCTTGAAATGATTTTAAGATGATATAAAAAAATTATTTTTATGCTTCTAATATTAAAAGGTATGTTGATATCTAAAAAGAAAAGTTATCGGGAATAAAAAGTCATGATTGTCATTACTTCGTATAAAGAGTGTTTCCTATAATTTTTTAAGAATATATGGACAAAATCCAAATGAAATAATTATATGCATGTTTAATTCTAAAAACATAACGATATTTATCTATAAATAATGAAAGAATAACAAAAGAAAATGATTCACATACAACTAATTATAGAAGAATGGTTTTGAATCGTCCACAATGCCATTATTTGTAGTAATGATAAATGTTGTCTTTACTCAAAACAATATAGCTAAAATCCTCAAAATCTAATAAATGGTTAATTTTATCCAAAGCATGCTCAATTCGTTGATATCAAAGGCTGGTTTTAGTTGAGATTGAAACCGCTTGAGCTTGCGCATGCACCCCATAAAACGTGTACACCTTGTCGAACTTTTCAACCACTTAAATCAGAATTCTCGTGGAATGCTTCTATATGACACATGCACGATAATTGATAAGGCACAATGAAAGTTTTTAGGAGCTTCACAAATGAGACCAAATACAAGCTAGTGAAGACATATAAAGAATGTTATAAAAGATAAAATCACCCGAGATAATATATATCCATTGTAAGAAGCCTACATTTGGGAACTATTAGGTAAGTCCACCGGATGGGCCATAACGTGATGCACATTGAACATGTGATGATACACACCAAAATTAATAGCAAAATTAATAATACTTATTTTATTCGAAGCTCTATCCTATATTGAGGTCAGGGATAACATATACATAGGATAAAGTCGTGATTGGAGCAGTAGTCACATTGGTGGTTTCGATAATGGCCATATGAATTGTATGTGTCGAACCTCTATCATGACTTTATCCTATGCGTCCTCTATCTCGACCACCACGTGTCTTGACACCCCACCAGTCGGGATAATTATGAAGTTGATAGCATGCGCTAACGAGATTATCTTTTTTCTTACAATGAGTGCACATGCCTGAATTATCTCAAGGGTATTCATCCCATCCAAGCGAGAAGTTGAGGAATAAATCGAGAATCCAATAGATGATACTCGCTCGTCTTACTTTATTATAACACCATGACTTAACATGTTGTCTCAACAACCAATGCATATATTGAATTGATGTCGAGGATAACCAACATGGTTGTGAGCTAGGTACGGAGATTTTCAAATTTTTGTGCCTCAAGGTTGTTTTGAAAATGATGCAATCGTTCCTTTTCGCATTCAGTAGCCAACTCTACCGTCAGAGATCCACACCGATAAGATTTTAATGGTTTTTATTTGCAAGCTCGTGCCACAGTCACAAGCTAACATATTCTCATGTCGACAAAGGAATATTTTGTGCCAAATTTATAACACTCTGGCAGAGTTTTCGAAGTATATACGTTCTTGAATATTGTCCCATAATTCCTTCTCATCATTTGCATAAACAAAATAATAACGAAGCGATGAAGAAATAGTATCCATTATCCAAACCATAAGCTTCAATCTAAACCAATTGACAACCACAACAACTCCTTCGCAATAAATAAAGATTCTTTTTGTACTTAATGCCTTTCGCATAGCATTCGACCATTTTTCGTTATTATCCTCGATGAGTTCCGCCGTAGAGATAATCATTCCAAGGTGATCTAGTGGGTGAATATAATATGGAGACACAATCAAAGTCTCGATGCCTCCAATGACTTCAGCCGATTGTTTGAGATGATCAACCACCATTATGGTTTTTGAGTCGACATCACGGACAAAGAAGACACAATTTCCATTAGTAAAAATAATTAATTGTTGAAAACACAATTACATCGTCTACTAGCTCTCCTCGAGAAAGAAAAAATGGTGTTCGAAGAGGAAGCCTTATTACCCTAGAAAGTGATCTAACCAGATACTCGAGACAACGTTGAAAGAGTCATTGTGCATATGAGACCAACGAAAGAGACAACACAACTGCATCGTCTGAAAAAAGAAGTCTCACTGCAACAAAAAAAATAACTTAGCCATAGACTCGAGACTATACTAATGGAAACGAAGTCGTTGTGCACACTAGGCCAATCAGAGGAGACAAAACAAATGCGCCGTAGGGAATGGAAACCTTGCTACATCGGACACAGGCCCAACCCTAGACATCATGCACATAG
>CM071866.1:8557555-8567709 GCA_036759665.1 Gynandropsis gynandra
TAGGGAAAGGAAGCCTTGCTACATCGGAAACATGCCCAACCATAGACTCAAGACAACGCTCTGTATTCACATGAAAAAACGTAACAAGATTAAAGATCGCTAGAAAACACGTTATCGACAAGAACAGAAGATCGATGGTATTTGACACCATGATATGTGGAGAAATATTTTTATCTTTTTATAATTAAACTACGTCCAATAAATATATAAAAAAATAAAAAAAATATAAATATGATTTTTGAAAAATTTATAATTTTTTAATATAAATATATTTGGATGATTTTTCGTTTTTGGTGGATTTAGAATTATATATATATATATATTTATGGATATTTAATAGTTAAATTTTGTAAAAATAATCATTAATGTTTTAGAGGTTGTGATAAAATTTAAAGTTTATAGATTTTTACAATTATATTTCATTAACAAGAGAAACATTATATTCAGTTCATAATAAATTTCAATGATCCAGTTATCGTGAAATCTAGATATTTCTTGTAAAAAAAGTCTATATATCAAAAGTTCAACAATTTGGAGTCTTCTAATGCATTCTTTTCTTTCAGACTTCTACATCATCAAAGTATTTTTTTGTATTTTTTAAATATCATTCATAAATTACTTTAAATGAATTATATATTAGTAATATTAATATTTTAATGAAACACAAAATATTTATATTAATTTAGAAAATATTTTAGTTATTATATATGTAAATAAAAAAAATTAATAAATTAATAAATAATAAACAACAAAAAATGTTATATATTTATTTGAAATAAAATTTAGTAAATTATTAAACTTGAACAGAATAATAATTAACAAATATTGATTTTTTATGCATTCTCTTTTCTCAAACTTCCAAATCATCAAAGTAATTTTTTTTGTTTTTTATTCTATATTAATTATCATTCATAAATTATTTAAAATGAATTATATATTAGTAAAATTAATATTTTAAAGAAACACAAAATATTTATATTAAATTAGATTATATTTTAGTTATTATACAAGTAAATAAATAAAAAATTAGTAAATTAATAAATAATTTAACAATATAAAATGTTTATATATTTATTTAAAATTAAATTTAGTAAATTCTTAAACTTAAATAAAATAATTATTAAAAATATTAATTTTAGTTTTATACATTATTTAAAATTAGTTATCTTGAAAAAAAAAATTACTTATTTTAATAAATTTAAATTTTAAAAAACTAGAACGACAAGTATTTAAACTTATATATATTATTGAAAAAACGTTTAGCATGAAAAAAAATAATGATCATGATATCATTTATCATGCCTAATTAATGTTTATTTTAATTTAGATTCGATATATCTCTTAATTAATATATATTTTCTCATATATTAAATTTTTACAAAAAACGATCCATAAAAAATAAAATATATAAATAAACGAATATAATATATAAATTATTTTGAATTTATATATATTTTTTAAATTTATTTTTAAAAAATAAAATTATATCTGCGCAACGGATCATAATCTAATATTCAATTGATAATCTAACATTCAATTGATAAGACGTTAACTATATACTTATACATAAATAACCTAAAAGTTTTGTATCTAGATGTATTTTCTTTTCTTATTTAAAATATCTATATTTCTCCAATTTAAACTCCTGTATATTCACATGACTTATTATTTGTCTATTATATATACTTAATAAAGTTATGATATACAACACGAGAAGTTTTCCAACGTCACGAGGAACTGTTCAACAAATTACAAAAAATGCATATGATGGATATTATTTTTTCCAAAAAAATATATTGGAAAATTTAATATTATGAGGTGGTAATAATAACACATATATCATACATCTCTCTATATATAAATATATATATATATATATACACAGCTTATAGATAACTTGTAAAGACTTCCAAAAAAGAATTCATTCGGATCCACTTCATACTAATCCTATATACGCGCGTGTTATGCGCGTGATTCACGCGCTCCTATTTGTGTGGATACGATATTTTCCTTCAACCAATCGGATCTCATCCTTTCGCCGTCTTAGCTGTCCCCTCCCCCATTTATACACAAATATATATATAGATATATTATTTTAACCAATAATTGACCACCATTAAAATTATAATAATCATTTTTACACCCATTTACTATTTATTTTTCAGTTAACTCCCATTTTAATTACAAAAAATGGTCTATCATACCATAGAAAACAAATCAAAATTTGTTACCTTAATTAAATTTAATTTGATGATAAAATACCCAATTTTTATAAGAACTACCCATTTTGTGTTTCATTGCATATTAGTATTACTATAAAAACAAATTTAATTGTGTTGCATAAACTTAATTATCTATTACATAATACGTTTGGCAATTCACCAACTTTAATTTTTCATTGAATTTATGAATATTATCATAGATGTGTTACTAGCAATACTATTTTTTATAATAATTAGTAGCGTTAAAAAAAATTTAAATTATATAATTCCATAGTGATTCAACATAATTATTTCAAAGCATTTGCCCTTAATTTTTAAATTTACTAGGAAATCTAGAAAACAAAGTAAATAAATTAATAAGGCTAAAAAAACGAAAATAAATGATATAACACTTGTGCAAGAAAAAGGGAGAAAAAATATCAACGCTTATCGCTTTTCTCTCTTTATATATCCCACCTTCCTTTCCCCTTCATACAATCATCTTCTTTCTTCTTCTTCTTCTCTGGAAAAAAAAGGGTTCTCAGCAATGGGTTTGGCAAATCCAGTTTTGGCGATCCTCTTCTTGACGGTGATCGCCGTATCATCGGCGATGGACATGTCGATCATCTCCTACGACGAGAAGCACCACGTCTCCGGCGGCCGGAGCGAGGCGGAGACGGCGGCGATGTACGAGACCTGGCTTGTAAAACATGGAAAGTTCTACAACGCTCTCGGAGAGAAGGACCGGAGATTCGAGATCTTCAAGGACAATCTCCGATTCATCGACGAACACAACGCGAAGAACCTGAGTTACACGCTCGGTCTGACTCGGTTCGCTGATCTCACCAACGAAGAGTTCCGATCCATGTATTTGGGGGCTAAACCTCAGAAGAGGACCCTCAAAACGAGCGATCGGTACCAGCCGCGTGTAGGGGACGCGCTCCCGGACTCCGTTGACTGGAGGAAGGAAGGTGCAGTCCCGGAGGTGAAGGATCAAGGAAGCTGCGGTGAGATTTTTCGAATTCTCTGATCGTTTCTTCTTAAGTTTGTTTGGAGATTTTAAATTATGATTGTTTATGAGCTAAAATTAACCGTCCTTTGCCTGAATTTTTGTTGGTCAAACATCTCCATTTTAGATTTTAGATCGATTAGATTCCCATGACTCTTCACCACCAAAAGAAAATACCCACAATCTGACAAAACCTCTGATAGAATTTTGAATCTGTTAACATATAGCGGAAGAGATGAAATAAGAGAATTTTGAATTGGCATAGTCAACTGTTTGGCTAACCAGGGTTCTGTTGGGGATTTGAAATACTGTGTTGTGAGACAAATGCTAAGTTTATTTTTTTTTCAACTCTATTTGATTCTTCCAATTTCTTGAGAGTTGTATAATGACATATTTGTCCTTTGAAGAGATGCTCCGGGAATCATGGTTTGGTCCCACCTTTGACTTTTTGGTGACTGAGATGATTACTTTGCTGAATTAAACACTGCTTTGATTAGTCCTAAAACAATCAGTTAGGTTCGATAAAATAAGAAGTAATCAGCTCTTGATAACTGGTGATTTATTTTGGCAGCTTGCTTAATTTGTGAGTGGTTGAATTTTGTTAGTAGATAAAAATCTCATCTTGAAATTATTGCGATGCCTCATAATGTTCCTGGACCCTGCCTTTCTTTAAATTGGCAACGGAAAGTGTTGGATAGTTCTCATTGAGTTTAATCTATAAAAAACCACTGATAGGTGATGATCTTGAAGCTGTTAATTTCTGAAATTCAATCTTTTTCCACTTCTTTTTTGGCGATTAAGGGAGTTGCTGGGCATTCTCTGCGATTGGAGCTGTTGAGGGCATCAACAAGATTGTGACAGGAGACTTGATCGCTTTGTCTGAACAAGAGCTGGTTGACTGTGACACATCATACAACCAAGGTTGCAATGGCGGTCTCATGGATTATGCCTTTGAATTTATCATCAACAATGGTGGTATTGACTCCGAGGAGGATTATCCCTACAAGGCTGTTGATGGTCGGTGTGACCAGAACAGGGTTAGTACTCGTTGCCTTCAAAAGCCATTAAGCGAGTCGCGGCTTAAACGCTGGATTCTTAATTCTTCGATGTTTCTATGTGGTTGCAGAAAAACGCCAAGGTTGTTACGATTGATTCCTACGAAGATGTGCCTGCGAACGATGAGCAAGCCCTTAAGAAGGCCGTTGCTAATCAGCCTGTCAGCGTTGCCATCGAAGCTGGTGGCCGTGCATTCCAGCTCTATAACTCGGTAATAATTAGTCATTTTCTTTGAAAATATGAACAGCTGAGATGTCACATACTGCAATTCAAAATGTTCAAAGCTGTTGTATCTTTCTAATATGTCAAAGTGGTTACCTCTAGGGTATATTTGATGGTACCTGTGGAACCGAGCTAGACCACGGAGTTGTAGCTGTTGGGTATGGAACTGAAAACGGCAAAGATTACTGGATCGTAAGAAACTCATGGGGCAAAAGCTGGGGAGACAGCGGGTACGTGAGGTTGGCGCGGAACATTGCAGATTCAACAGGCAAATGTGGGATCGCAATGGAGGCGTCGTACCCAATCAAGAAAGGTCAGAACCCACCAAATCCAGGACCTTCACCGCCATCTCCTGTGAAGCCTCCGACCGTTTGTGACAATTACTACACATGTCCTGAGGGCAACACTTGCTGTTGTCTCTTCAAATACGGCAAGTACTGCTTCGCCTGGGGATGTTGCCCACTTGAAGCAGCCACTTGCTGTGAGGACAACAACAGTTGCTGCCCACACGAGTACCCCGTCTGTGACGTCCAGCACGGAACTTGTCTTATGGTCAGAATATTCTTTCATTTCATTTTCGTTATAACATGAATATGCTTGATCTTAATAATTTTAAATTGAATTACATCTAAACTCATTTGAGATTTTGCAGAGCAAGAACAATCCATTGAGTGTGAAGGCATTGAAACGCACACCTGCAAAGCCCTTTTGGTCACAGGGCAGGAAGAACATAGCTTGAAGAAGAAGAAGAAGAAGACGAGACATTTGATCTATCATCATCATCTTTAGTTTCTTGAATTGTTGTTTTAATCCAAAACATTCGACGCCATTCATGTAAATAACTATTTATATTTCAGTTGAATTCTCACTTTGGGTTAATGAAATTTCAATTTCTCTTTTTTTTTTTGGGTAATTTAATAACCAAATTATATCATAAGGTTTTTACATTTACCAACAACAAATAAAAGCGATAATCTTAAACCACATAATCATAACACTATAAACGAAAATTAGCTGATTAAAACTATAAACCACAGATTTCATAACTAACCTCTTTTTTAAATTATTATCAAAATTCTCCACTCTTCTGCCACATTTTCCGTAGATTTTTGTTGATGGGGCAATCGTCTTCATTCCCTCAAATTTCCTTCCGTCGGAGCTCCGCTGACGGTCATCGATCTAGATCCAGATCGAGTTCGATTTCATCGTTTGAATCTGACGGTTCGTCGGATTACACGTCGCGATTAGCCGACGATTGTTTGGTTTGCGTGTTCCAGTTGCTGAGCTCCGGCGACCGGAAACGGTGTTCTCTGGTTTCCCGAAGATGGATGACGGTGGAGGCACAAAGCCGTTATCGTCTTTCGCTCTACGCCAAATCTGATCTGTTTCTCGTGATCCCTTCCCTATTTTCCCGATTCGATTCCGTCACGAAGCTAACGCTGAAATGCGACCGTAAATCTGTAAGCATCGGCGACGAATCCCTAATCATGATATCTTCCCGGTGTCAGAATCTTACTAGGCTCAAGCTCCGAGGATGCCGTGAGATAACCGTCGCTGGCATGGAGGGTTTCACAGAGAACTGCAAGGGATTGAAGACATTCACGTGTGAATCTTGCAATTTTGGTCCCGAAGGCGTGAAGGCCGTGCTCAATAACTGCTCGAGTCTGGAGGAGTTGTCGGTGAAGCGCCTCCGTAGCATCACCGGAGAAGCTTGGGAACCGATCGGACCAGGCGCAGCGGCGTCTTCTCTGAAGACGATTTGCTTGGAAGAGCTTTACCTAGGGCATTGTTTCGGTCCGGTGATCACGGGCGGAAAGAATCTCAGAACGCTAAAGCTTGTCAGATGCTCCGGTAAATGGGACAACATTCTGCAAGCGATGGCAGAACAAGTTCACGGTTTGACGGAGCTTCATCTGGAACGGATCAATGTGACCGATCTTGCTCTTACCAGAATCTCCAATTGTTCGACCCTTGAGATTCTTCACCTTGTGAAAACACCCGAATGCACCAATGTTGGACTAGCCACCGTTGCAGAGCAATGTAGGTTCTTGAGAAAGCTTCACATTGATGGATGGAAAGCCAATTTGATTGGCGGCCTAGGGCTCATGGCAGTGGCCGAGTTTTGCCCTCAGTTACAGGATCTGGTTCTTATCGGAGTAAACCCAACAAAGAAAAGCATACGAATGTTGTCTGCAAACTGTCGTAATCTTGAGAAACTAGCATTGTGTTGTAGTAGGACAGTAGGTGATCCTGAAGTTTCCTGCATTGCCAGGAAATGCAAATCTTTGAAGAAGATATGTATCAAAAACTGTCCAATTTCCAGCCTGGGGATAAAAGCTCTTGCCGAGGGTTGCCCCGGTTTAATAAAAATGCGAGTCAAAAAGTGTAAAGGAGTGACAGGCGAGTGTTTAGATTGGTTAGGCGTGGTGAGACCTACACTCTCTGTGAACATAGACACTGTCGAATCAAGTCCTAAGGATGGTCAGCCGGAAGAAAATGAGATCGAGTCATCTCCTTCACGCACCCAAATCGTGGCCCCATTCAAAGGGTCAAGCAGTCATAGTCGTTTAGAGTCTCTTAAGTCGAGGGTAGGAGTTTTTAGCAGGAGGAGAGTAGTTGCTTGGACCTTGAGGCGATGGTCACGCAGGAAAACGCCGCTCTAAGCCAAGCTCAGTGTTGTAAAAGTCGGTCTAGGCGGCCGACTAGGCGCTCGGCGGTACCTAACCATAGTCTAATGAAAAATCGGTTATGTTAGTCGGTCGAGAAAAATCGGCGATTAGTCGGCGCCTAGGTGGCCGATTAGGCGGAAATCAGCCGCCTAGGCGGATTCTTTTTTTAAAAAGACCAAAACGATACCGTTTTGATCCCTCTCAAAACAACGTCGTTTGGTCGTTTTGTTTTATAAAAACAGTTAAACAAAAATTAATCTAAAAAGATTAAATCAAAATTTTATTTTGGTTCGTTCGTACATCTTAATAATACAAAAAAGTTATGACTCAATAATTAAGAGGTAAAATCATTTTGGTATTAACATATAAATTTCTCTAATATATTGTTTATATTAGATATTTAGATCTTTATTAATGTATTGTTATGTTTGTCATATAGTTAATTAATTTATATGATTTTATATATTTATATAATATTTTTATTTATACTAATTTTTAATATATTTTATAATTTTAAAAATTGATATATATTAAAAAATTAAAAAAAGTTAGTTGCCGACTAAACCCGACTAGTCGCTAGCCAAACTCGGTACAGACCTTCCAATAACACAAATACTAAAACCGGATACTTCAACCACTATACCGTTATAAGTTATATGTATATGGGAATAGTAAAGGTAAAAGCCACAACATCACAATGATCGTCCTGAGATTATGAATCAGCATACGAATGAGCTACACGTCAATGAAGTTGAACAGATTCACACGCTTCAAATCTGAGAATTGGAAGAAATAATGAAGAGAAATTGGGTCCGCAGTTAGGTCGAAGGGAGAGGAAACGAAAACATTGCACGAAACAAAACACTGTTTTCTTGTAGGAGTTGTCATCTTATGTCCAATTCACAGATTCAGTTATAAAAATGTACAAAAGGGTTAATATTATTAAATATTGTTGAAATTTTGAGATTCCCCTAAGCAACGTATGTACAAAAGGGTTAATATTATTAAATATTGTTGAAATTTTGAGATTCCCCTAAGCAACGTTTATGCAAATCTTATTCAATTCTGACAAAATATATGAGTTCGTAGGATGGTTTGTTGCGGTGGTAAATTTAGGTTAATTATTTAATATTTATACAAGTTATGTATTACGTTTTATCTGTAAATCGTTTATGAGTTTAGTTATACAATTTCTTTTTCGGAAATCAGAAACTACGGGTTAAACGAACTGATTCGTAAATTATGCGACTAGATTAATTTAAAACTGAATAAATCGAGTGGCAATGTCATGACCTTAAAATAGCTCAACCAATAGGCTAGACTATTGATACAGGCCTTGTGTTGCTCTTTGGTGTGAATTTCATTTACAAGTTATTGATGCGATTTAATTGAATAATTGTGTGAAAGATTTCGTTGGTAAGTTTTGTACGAAAAAAGAAACGAAGAATTCTATGGATTGGAGTCTTGTAAAAAGAAAATCCTTTTAGGTTTTCAGTAAAAATTATTTAAAGGGTTCTATTTTTAGTTTTAATTAAAGTTAATACAAAATTAAGTTATTAAAACAATAACTAGTGTCGTATAAAATATTTTGTATCATTTTTGAATGTTTGTACAAAATGTTCAAACAAATTTCTTTTATGTCTCTTCTAAAATCAGATGGATAGAGTATAAGTTCAGATCTTGTCCATGAATTCTATAAAAGAGACGGATGACTACCAAAAATTGTGACGCCAAAAATGTTCTTATAAAAAACAAAATATTGTATGGCAAAAGCAATATAAATACAAAACGAGGACATCCAGAAAAATATAGTCATCAAGTCTTACGTGTTGTGTATTTATAGCTAAATGAATTTAGAAAAAAATCGCATATGATAAGTTTTAGAGAAAATTGAATTATCTTCTTTGATGGACATTTTCATATATTTCCAACTAACTTTTCAAGATAAATTCAAAGATATTCTAATTCATATTCAACTTTATATATATATAGTTAGTCATTTGTGTCTTTTATTATCCCTCTCAAATTGGTGTATATAGATTTTGTATACCCAACTTGAAAATGAACACATCAAATACAGATAATCACTATAAAAAAAAACAGGTAATTTTCAACGGATATTATAAGGATATTAGGATATTATTGTATTAAGGGTATATTTGTAATTTACTATTCTCTCATTAGGTCATATCATTAATCTCTTGTATATATAGCCGTTTATGGCTTTTCAGTAATCAATCAATTCAGATTACCATTCACATGGTATCAGAGCTAAAATCGTCTCACGACGAAACCCTAACCGCTCACTTTTACCTTAACCGCCCACTTCCTCTTTCTCGGCCAACCCTAGCCACCACACCATCACCGGTCCGGCCGCCGCAATTAGCCCACCCTCCGCCGCTGCTCCGACGTCTCACCCCTCGGATCAGCTGCTCCTCCGTCGCCCCACCAGCACGGATCTACCTTGCCCGTTCATCTGCGCTCCGTTGCCCCATCCACGGTCGCGTTCCGTCGCCCCATCCACGGTCGCGTCCCGTGCAACCGTTTGTCCTACTTTCTTGCACCGCCGGCTGACTCATTTTCCGGTGACTTCTCTTGGTGCCGTCGTCTCACCACCACGGATCTGCCCACCACGCACCTAGATCTCACTCAAACCAACTTCCCCAAGTGCATTCCTTAAATCTCGGGCGCATCCCAACAAACTCTAACAACTTTCCTAAAAACTTTCCTAACAACTCTCCTAGTCTCCCGAACCACATCTTACCCTCATGTCGAACATCCCGGAGCGTACCGAATCTGTAGCCATGTTCGATCCGCAACATCCACATAAACTTCTCTTTGCTTGCAACATGTCAAGCGTTACGAAACTCACCCCGACGAACTACCTCACTTGGAGCGTTCAAATCCGCTCTCTCCTCGAAGGTTACAATCTCGAGTGCTTCATCACCGAAGACTCTATTGTACCGTCAGCCATGATTCACGTTGATGGGATCCAGC